>PPLK02000040.1:0-104354 GCA_003707795.2 Clavispora fructus
TCCACAACTTTAACCCTAAGCAAGCGGAAGAATTTTTGGCTCCTCAGGCTGTGGGCGACTGTGTCATTAGACCATCATCTAGAGGTCCAAACTACTTGACTGTCACTTGGAAAGTTGCTAACAACTTATTCCAGCATCTCAGTGTTGAAGAAGTCACCAACAGCAATGGCAAAGAATACATTGTTGACCGCAAGAGATATTCTGACTTGGATCAGATGATTTTCCAGCATGTTCAAGCTATTGCAAAGCATGTTAACGAAATGTGTCGTCATCCAAAATTCCGTGAGGGCACTCTTACTGAAGTCAATGAATGGTTGGAATCCTATACCAGAGCTAACCCGAAGAACAGTGCCTATGTTTTCTGTTACGACCACAAGGCCCCTGGTTGGTTTTTGTTGTTATTCAAGGTCAATGTTAACACTCCCGTCACTACCTGGCATGTTAAAACGGAATGTAATGGTTTCGTTTTGAAGGGATTCTCTTATCCAAACATGATGCGTTTGTGTAACGGTTTTAAACAAACGTTTAAGAGTCTTATGAATGACCAATCTAGATCTTCAAGACCCAGCCAACCATCTGCTTACGATGGTGGATATGGTTACTAAAAAAATGTCATTTTATTCATCCTTCCGATATGCTTCCATGTTTTATTAATATCACAATTTCCAGTAATAATTATTTTCAGTAGAAACAGCATTGCATTTATTCCATTAGCGGTTAACAGTGCGTAATTTAGACCTGAAACTGTCACCATCGACATAACAGCCCATCAACCAACGGTCACCACCGTTAGAATCGGAAAACTGGAGTCTGGAGTGAAGAACACGCCGGTTGTCGAAAACGACGCACGAATTTTCGGGGGTTTTTACAATGTACTGATTAGCAGGATCATTCACAAACTCCTCGAACTTAACCATACCTCTCATGAAATTATCAAACAACACGGGATTTTCGTCTTTCTTCACACCAAACTCAAAGGTCCCTTGGAAGGGTGGAGAATAGTTCACTTCTTTGATTTGTAGATCTCCTGTAGCAAAATTAGGTATGTAAGGGTCCTCCACGATTAATGGACGCAAATAATAGTAGTATTCTCCATTATTGTCATAGTGGAAAGTGATAGGAACCTTTTTCAACGCATCGTAAGCGTCCTTATCCGTCTTAAACAAATGATCTACAGCAGCAAAGGAGTCGCTGAACACATTTTCTCCTCCTTCAGTGGAGTTTTTGATGAAATGCAAAAACTGGAGCCCTGGGGGAGACTCGTAATAGCACAAATCCATATGCAACGGCAAAAACACATTAGTGTTGGCAATGTTCTTCGCATCTTTTTCGTTCCTGACGTCAAAGAGCTTTCCGTAAAATGTTTCTTTAATATACCCAAAGCGCTTTGCCAACTTAGCCACAGGCCAGAGCGATGTGTTTTCGGGTGTAATGGTCTTCGTTTTGGGATTGTCCAATGGGTCCTCGATACCAGTAACAAAGCACATGCCATATTTGTTGAGATTGTTCACAGCATCTTTGAATTTCGCTGCACTTTCAATATACTCTTTGTAGTCAACCAGGAGAGATTTGACATTCTCGTTGAGTTCGTTAGCGTCCCAGAAAACTCGACGTTCGGGAAAGAATTTCCCCTTCATTCGAGTAGGTAATGTTGATTGCTCCTTCAAAAATCTCTCAGAATATTTTGAAACATGTGCTGGGCCCTTGGCCAGAGCCCATTTCACCTGAAGGTATCTCTCGCTACCTTCATCCACTACAGTAGGAGTTTCAGAAATCTCGAGATTTTGGGCAATTTCGGCGGTGGTAAACGATTTTTGCCGGGTGCTTATGTCCACAGACTCAGGCGAATCACAAGAATCTCTCAAAAAGACATTTTTGAACGAGACTCTTGAAGGAACATGGTTCTCTAACTCGACCGTGACTGAATGCTGATCATGTTCAATAAATGACAATTGACGAAAAAGAATTTTTTTCGAGCTGAAATTGAGGCGAGAAAGGTTTCTTGGAAAGCTCATTATGGTTCACCCTGTCGTTAATCCTAAGAGGGAAGGAATGTTTGGAAGTGGACCGATAAAAATGGCACGACTCCACTAAAAAAAATGCGGGGAACTCCGGGAGAGTTTTCGCGCAAAAAAATATTGACATCCACGAGGTTCGAACTCGTGCCTCCGAAGAGACCAGGAATGTATGGTAAGGTAACCTTACCCTGGCGCCTTAGACCACTCGGCCAGGATGCCAATTATGACTGGTTTCGTTGGTGTTGCCATATGTTCCTATATTCTTCGTACGTACACAAAAATAAAAACGTAAAATTTTTCTATTATATAATCTATAATGTAAATAATCCGGTCTTTCTCTTACCAAATGGGTATACCACGAGTGCAGCGGCAAATAATCCCACACTAATACCAATGGACACTTCTACCATGGTTGCTCCGAAACTCAACGAACTCAAGTCGGTCGAACTCGAAGTAGAGCTTGAAGAAGAGTTGGTGATTTTATTTGCCTGATCCACACCTGCAAGTAAAGTACTCTTTGAAGCGATACCCGAAGGCACTTGCACGAAAATTGCCGGTAACATGGCGCTAACGGCCATTCCTTTGCCCAACCGAGAATACATATTTGACAAAATCCCGATTATAAAGGCACCAATTGAGGCCGTAAACTCGGTGACATCAGAAAAATGTTTTCCAGCAAAGTAAGTTCCAACATATGCCACTCCAGAAATGAGAATCATAACCGGAGCCTGTGACCATCTTGCTTGGTTGATAAGTCCCAACACGAGAGTAGAAATAGGCACAAACAAAATTCTCCACTTGTCGTCGATAGCATGGCTAGAAGAGCACTGTGCAGCATCGGTAGCATTTTTGTCAACCCACCCATACAACGCAGCACCCAAGGTGATACCAAAGCCCAAAAATAACGAGTAAATGATAGCATAAAACATTCTCACCGAACCAGCAACGAGATTCTTTGCTTGAAGTTCAAGCGACCCACATAAAATAATATATCCCGGTAAGATAAACGCTAATGAACCTTGAGCAATAGCGCCGAAGCAGAACAACTTTCCACCTTTTATAGAGCCAATTGCTCTTGAAATGAATGACACGGCAATGGATGCCGCCACCTCAAAGAAAGACGAATACAAGTTCGACTTTGACGAGACAATGTACTGCAAATATCCGATGAAAAGTCCAACTCCTAGAGTAGCCGGGATGTCTAACCAACCGCCTCCAAAGGCCCAGGTCGATGCAGAAGCAGATCCAACAGCATATAGGAGTGCGCATGTCCATGGATTGTATAGATTTTTACTTGACATCAAGTCATCAATCCTCTTGGTGGCCTCTTCGACCCCCATCAAGTCATGGATAACGTCTTTGTAGATCTTGTGGGTGTCGGACAACTTTGATAAGTTCAATCCCTGGGCACATCTCACCAAATGAACCTCGGATGTTCTTGTCGCCGCATCACCAAATGCCACGATCATGGTTCCTGGGAAATAGACAAACTGGCCATCAATCTCAAGTACACGACTCGTCATTACCATATACTCCTCTAATCTGTGTGTGGGAGCACCATACAACATCAAAGCGCGACACATCCGGATGATAAATCTTTGTCTTTGAAGGATATCGGCAATATGTACTGAGATGCGCAATTTCTGGTCGTGTGTCTTTTTGAACTTCTTTCCCAACTTCTGGGGCACTTTGACTTGAGCCCGTGGTGCCTTTGGGCGGGCGTTCTGGAACGATGGGAGTTTTGCTGCTTCTCCGTCAAGGGCAGCAGCCTCATTATCACTTTCTGAATCAAGCGGATCTGTAGGACCACTTGAATCACGCTTATGTTTCCCGTGGCTAGCAAACTTCTTCGCAAGTTTACGGGGGCCCTGCTTGAGGTTACTCTTAAAATGAGTGAAATCGTGTGTGCTGGAATTCTTCATCAGGAATGTTGATTCCGACCCAAACTGTTCATCAGCGAGAGTGGAATAGCCTGAACCGAGAGTAGTACTAGATTTAGACACAGGTTCGTTCTGGTAAAGCTTCAATAAGGATGAAAGAACACCAGCATGGACTTGTTTGGGTGGCGCGACGTAATCATCTCCCTGAAACATATCTTCTTCTTGATACTCGTCCTCGGCTGTGTCACGTACCAAGTCGGGGTTGGGCTGGTAGAAACTTCCGGACTGGCTGGTGGAGCCGTCTGGCATTTCAGGAGGCGACAACGAAGAGTTCTTCTCTTTTGGTACGAGATATGCGCTCGAATCATCGTTGGGGTCAACTTCAGGAATAGCATCCAAGTTGTGTCTGGATCGGTCTGCCTCCGGGACGTGTAGGGAAATCAAGTTCTGGGCCTCGTCATTGAGCTGTCCAAAATCCAACCGACTCATTTCTATGCTGTGGTCTTCTGGGTGGCCTCCTGCCAATTTCTCCTCGTCCATGGCCCCGTCACCCAGTTTAGACGCACCGGGGGTCATTCCACCGCCTCCAAGGCCATTGTTGGTGGAGAAATTCAACACGCGGCCCAAAAATGTGTCAGATCGTGACGGGGCGTTCGGATCTTCCGCGTCATGCTCCACCGTGGACATCTTTCGGAACAAGTTCTTCAATCCCGATTTTTTCTCTCCCTCGGCCGATTCGGTGGAACGGGACCCGACTGAGCCTCGACGAAGATCGGAAACATCTGCCTCGTCATCAATATTGGGCCACCGGGATTCCTTTGCAAAAGGATCACCTTGTGGCGCATCGGGAGAGTCCTCCTCGTCGGAGGTGTCTTCGTTGTAGGTATTCACCGGGTTCGACACGTGATTCATGTCGAAGGAATTGATGTCTTCCCCGTCCTCCTCATCCAGAGAGAGCGGGCCCATGGAATGTGGTGCCAGAAAGGAGAAGTTGGGGAGTGCCCCTGAGTTTCCGTCGGGAGACGGTTCTTCTCCGTCTGACCCTGCATCAAGGCGGCTGAGATCCGATTCGAGATCTGACAGTAGCGACGCCTGCGTGGACGAGCTAATGATTCCGGAGTCGGGGCGGGTAGGGTTTTCCGGAAACCGCACCGACTTGTGGGTGAATTTTTTTTTGGCCTTGGCCAAGTCTTTTGCAAGTGATGTCGGGTGTTTCTTGCGCAAGGTGGCCAAGTTGACAGAAGGGAGGTTGAGTTGCGGCTTGTAGGCCGATTCTTCGTCGGAGGAGGATATATCAGACATCACTAACTGATTCCGGGGGTGTTCGCGAAGAAAGGCGAAGTAGCAAGAAAACTTTTGGTCACAAGTCGTAGGGTTGGCGGACGGGAGATGTCTGTGCCTACATTACATCATACCGAGTCACATCTGCACATAAGCGCCGCACTTGCGTCTCGTTGTCTGACATCCGTATGGTGGCATACAGGGCTTAATTGCGCCAACGGGGCACGGTTGGGGGTTTTTACATGGGGTTGGCGGTGCTGGGGGTTGTTGGGGAGTTGTTGGGGAGTTGTGTTGCCCCGAATCCGCGGAGAAATCTTTGGGCAAACAAACTCCGGTGGTACGCCGCCGTTATTGACCGGTGTGCCAGATGTGCCGCGCCTTGCTACTCCTGCGGCCGAATACAGTCGTCTTTTATCGCAGTGCGTCCCTAATAATCTATACGCTTTCTTCCCATTGGACCCCGCAGTACTCTTGCACATATCCAACGTGGTTCTCGTCTAGCTTCGTAACGTAGTCTTCCACGTCGGTGGCAACGATGATCGTGCCCCACGACATTCCGTTCAAAATGTCCGCCACGGACTTCTTGGCCTGTTCCTCGAGGTCCATGATCGCCTTGGGCATGAGCTGAAGTTCGAACTGGCGCACCGACGAAGGGTTGAATGCGGGGTCGGGGAAGGCGCCGCCGGCCACGGTTTTGGCCACGTCGTCCTTCCCACTGTAGAGAAGGGGTTTCCCGCCCAAGTCGTATCGAAGCACCTGGGAAGAGTTGTGGCCCACCACACTGCTGAAGTTCTCAAAGTACTTGTCGTTCAACATGCTGGCGATCTGGCTGTTCTGAGGATTGACCGCAGACGTTCCAGAAGAGCTGGACATGCTTCTTTCCTTCTTGGAGTCTTCGCCCTCGCCGCTCTCCAACAAGTGCTTGTACTTCTCCAACTCCGGCTCGAGCGTCACTTTCTTGAACTTTTCTTGTTCAGTGAACACAAAGTAGCCGGGATACTCCGGCAATTTGTGCTTGGCGCCGGCGCTTGGTTTGGTTGGCACCGGGGCGGCTTTTTTCGTCACCTCCGCATACGAAATAGGCTTCTTCTCGTCGGTCTTGGTAGCAGCAGGAGCAACAGGAGCAGGCTCCTTCGCTTCGGCCAGGCCAAAGGGTTTGCCAAAAGGGTTTGCAGAGCTTCCGCCAAAGGGATTCGCGGAGCTGTCGCCAAAGGGGTTTGCGGAAGGCTTGGTGGCATCGAACAAGTCCTTGGTCATCTCAATGTGCAACTTCTTCTTGTCATCGAGTCTGAGCTTCTCGTCCAAAAGCTTCTGTGCGACTTCAGCCTCCTCTCTCTCCACTTCCGCAATTCTCTCGGGATCCTTGCTAACGCCTCTAATCGCTTTGACAGAGCCTTTCCGTTTGGAACACATGCCGGTGTTCTTGCACCCAAAGACGTAGATTACTCTGTCGTAGGGCTTAGATTCGAGCGGTGCAAACGCCTGCAAGAGTAACGCCATTTTCTGCTTACAGCTGTCGCACTCCACGAATTGCGCCGGGGGTTCGGATTCCGGGTGGAGCCAAATGGGCTGGCCACCGATAAACGTATCCTCGATGGTCGGAGGTTCGTCTTCCTCCACGAATGCGATATCGGTGAAGCCCAAGAACACGTTGGATGCTTCGTCAAAAAGATCCTCCTCGTCAGAGGAATACTCGTCGTGGCTGGACATATGGGGTAACCGGGGTGAGATGAGGTGTGAAGTTAGTTTTTCGCGCGGGCTTGAACCCGGTGGTAGGTGCGTATATACATGTTTTCGCTATTTACAAGAAGCGAGGAATTTCGATTTCCTCAAACGCCTCCACCTTATCGCCCTCCTCGAATTTGTCCCAGTTTTCGAACGAAAGGCCACATTCTGTGCCCTTCTTCGCCTCGCTCACATCGAGTTTCACGTGCTTCAACGACGAGAGCTGGCCCGTAAACACCGCCTCGCCCTTGCGCATCACTCTCACCTTGTATGCCCGCTTCAAATTTCCTGTGGCCACCTTGCACCCGGCAATCTTGTAGGTGGACTTGTTTTTGCCGGTGATCTTGAACACGTTCTTGATGTCGATTTCGGCCAACACCTTGATTTCAATGTGTGGCGCCAACTTCGACGTGAGCTTCTCCGTCACGCCTTCAATCAACCTATAGATGATGTTGTGCTCGTGCACCACCACGCCCGCCCGGTCCGCCTTGGCCTGGATGGTTTTAGGCACCTTCATGTTGAAGCATAGAATCTCCGCGCCAAGCGCAGCAGCGGTGTCCAAGTCAGACTCGGTGGGCGCACCTGCCTCGTAAGAAATCACCTTGGCCTTGACCTCGTCGTTTCCGAGACCGTCAATACTCTCCTTGATCGCCTCGGCCGATCCGAAGACGTCAGACTTCACGATGTAGTTCACCGTCACGAGCTTGGATTGCTCCTCTTCGGCATCGAAAAACTCGCTCACATCCAAACCCGCCATCTTGAGCTCGTTAATTTTCTCGTTTTTCTTGAGCTCCTTGACTTCCTCTTGTCTCTTCTCGTTGATTGACTCGATGTCCTTGACCGCCTGGATCTGCTTCTTTCTGCTCTCTCTGTTTTGGATCACCTTCCGGCAAATCTGCTCCGACTTCGCCTCTAAGATTTGGTCTCCGCCCTGGGGAAGCTCCTTCCAGCCCCACACTTGTACGGGAGTAGAAGGTCCCGCTTGTTTGACTGGTCTTCCGCGTTCATCCTTCATTCCTCTCACTTTGCAGTAAGTAGTGCCGGCCACTAAGAAGCTGCCCACCTTGATCGTACCTCTGCGCACCAAAACCGTCGAAACATTGCCCAAACCCTTCATCACTTCGGACTCGATAATCCAACCTTCCGACGGAACGCCCATATTCTCCGCCTTGAACTCACTGAGTTCACTGAGGGTGATAATAGCTTCCTCCAATTTGTCCATGTTCAAGCCGGTCTTTCCACTCACTTGCACCGTCTGTGTTTCTCCACCGTAATCTTCAATATCAATCTCGTACCGAGCCAAGTCTCCCAAAACCTTGTCAATTTTGATACCAGGCTTGTCGCATTTGTTAATCGCAATAATCATCGGCACACCAGCCTTTTTCGCGTGCTTTATGGCTTCGATTGTCTGCGGCATAACCGAATCATCCGCGGCTACTACCAACACGACAATGTCGGTGACAATCGCTCCTCTCTCCCTCATACTCAAGAATGCTGCGTGACCTGGGGTATCCAAGAAAGTGATTTGCTTCTTGGAAACTGGTGTGATCACCGAAAACGCACCAATGTGTTGGGTAATTCCTCCAAACTCGCCTTGGACAATGCTGGATTTCCGGAGATAGTCCAAGATCGTGGTCTTGCCATGATCAACGTGTCCCATGATTGTTACCACGGGTGGCCGTGATTTCAACTTCAGTTCATCTTCTGGGGCAGGAAACAAGTCCATTCCCGTTTCATCGCTCATGGTCACATCATATCCGAACTCGTCGGCAATCAAGGTGGCGTTCTCCTTGTCCAAGATATAGTTGTGTGACATTCCTTCGAATCCAAGGACTTCCAACTTCTTCAAGAGCCCTGATAACGGCACATTCATGATTGTCGCTAAGTTGGACACGGTGACAAACGTGGGGATACTGATTTTGATATTTTCAGCCTTCTTCTGCACCTTTTTCCTCGGTGCTTCCTTATTTGGTCGAGGCTTGTTCTTTTGTGTGTCGCTTTGTTGTTGTCGTTGTTGCTGTTGCTGTTTGCTCCTCTCATTAAGTCTCTGTCTGATTTTGGTGTATCGTTCATGTTGGCTTTCCTTCAGAATCGTAGCGTTTTCCGTGACAAGTGTCGGAACCTTGAGTTCTGCTCCTTCATCCATTGCATTCTTCTTACGTCCCTTGTGACCTTTAGCTCCATTCTGATGTATCGGATTTGGTTTCTTCAGGTACATGTCAGCAAAGCGATTAGGCTTCTTGCCTTCGGTGGCACCCTCTTTCGGCTGGACCTTGGGAAAACTGCGAAGGTTCAGCGAGTACGCTCGATTCCATAATGGAGAACGTGCTGCTTTAAGACAGCTGTATAGTCTAGACTCCATGCTGGCGATATCCAAAGTGAGAGATGGAGAGTGAACTGGCGCGAAAGAGTGTGCCTGGTTTATTTTATTTTTTTACCTTTCCAAATACAGTCTTACAAAATAGTCAAAAGGCATGCTTCATTTAAATATTAAAAGTAAGTACCGATGGAAACCAACGATTCCATTCTCACTTCTTCGACGTGAGATGTTCGTCTTTTCTTCATTTTTTTTTTTTCTTCTTCTTCTCCTTATTCCTTTGAATGCGGTGCAACAAGAGTCAGGCGCCACGGTTGCTTCCATATCTTTTCCTTTCCTGTTTCCTAGCTGGCAAAACTGTAGTCGCCATTGGAAGTAACATAGCCCATGGACTTGCTTTCATTGAGCGTGGCAATAAGCTCATCGATATCCTTGAAGTTCTCGTCGTTGCAAGCGAAGTTGCGATGCCTATTTGAATTTATGTGATCCTCAAAGTTGTCATACTTGACTCTGCAGTTCTCACAGTAACCGGGCTTCAGTTCTCGCTCCCTCTCGCGTCCTTCGGCCTTTTGAATCTGGCGCTTCATAAATATCCGGCGCTTCAAGTTATTGATGTTCTTCGATGGAACTTGGGACACTGCTGGGCCCAATCCGTTGCCCTGGTGCGCCTGCTGGGCAACACTGTTCAAAGTGGAATCCATTGAGAACTGCATCGCGTTGGATGCACCATTGAACCCCGATGCTGCCACATCGTAAAACTTTGAAGTAGAGTGGTTTGCACTGGGTTGCACTACCGATGATAGCCTCATCAAAGATGCTGGGGCCTTGAAGTTATAAGTGGCCAACGTCGTGTTGGAGATGAGTTCATGACTCTCTGAGCTGGGGCTCTTTTCGTCTGTGGCTTCATCTTTAACGGTAGAGCCACTTCCAACCGTTTGTTCGTCGCTGTTGCCATGTGAGTAGTCGGTGCTAGTGCTGGTTCCGCTGAATACGGAGTTGGACAAGGAAACGCCATCCTTGGCGAAGTTAATGATGTCGTAGGAGATTTTCTTGAGAAGTTCGCGGTAGCTCTTTGTGGCCTCGAACTTCTGCAATCTCCGCGCCTTCTTCTTCTCCAGGTTATCTGAGGTGTCGGGGATGAAGGGGCATTTTCCATCCATGGTCAAATATAGCGACGGGTAGGAATCGTTGGACCATTCGCGAACAGCGATTGGCCGCACCGCCTGAGAGAGGTCGTAGACGTAAATGAATTTCTTTTCGAGGTAGTGCAAGTCATCTCTTCTGGCGTTCGGATCGCGGTCAGTGGAGCCGAATATTTTTTCTTCCTTCAAAAGGTTTGACAAGTTACCACTTCGTTCCAGGGTGGCGGTCTCGGACACGCCCAAGTTTTTCAAGAACCGGAAAACCTTGTCAAAGTCCCACACCTTGATCTTGAGGTTCACCGCGTCATTAAAGATATCATTGGACGCGTATGACTTCGTGTTGCTGAAGGTTCTTCTGCTGACAATGATACTGACGTCTCGGTCGTAGAACGGCACAATTTCGCATCCGACGGTTTTCAATGCTCTTTGGGCGCGTTTTTGCTCCTGGTGCTGTGTTTGGTTGTTGGAGTCACACCCCTGGGTGTCGAAGTAAACAACGGACTCTCTCATGATTTTTCTCCACGATGCTTGCCAGCTCCTCAATTCTTCGCCTACTAGACGCGCCGCTTTGTGAGTTTCAGCCTTCTTGCGGGCCTCCTGGGCCTCGTGGGGGTTCTCCTGTTCATGGTTTTCTTTGGTGGTAGAGACAGATAATGCAGAGGGCACGGCAGACTTTATGAGTTTCGCCTTTTTCAATACCGGCAGTGGGATGTTAGCGCTGGTTTCAGCCAATGGAACCCGCTTGCCATTGACGGGGGCCGGGAGATGTCTTTTTCTTGTGTTGTTGTCCATCTCAGTATGGCATGCTTAGGAAAAGGGAAAAAGAGGGGAAATATGCGGATGGGCCACGGAATTTGTCGTGAGGGAATTAGATTGAAGAAAGACGACGAGGGGCACGAATCACGGGATGGTGGATTCTGGCGCTAATGGAAAAGAAAGGCGCCAAACAAAACAGGCAAGTAACGCTAGTCGCGTTGGTGCATACTGCACACAGCACGATCCCAACAACCGTGCAGTCGTGAAGGTGGATCGTGAATCGGGAGAAGATGGGAAATTAAAAATGGGTATTGGGGGTTTTGGGTCTTCAGGCTACCGGAGCGGACAGTGTGAGGTATGTTATGGGTGTTTTTTCGGGGTTTTGCTGGATTTTTCCTGGTTATGTTTCTACGTAGCCAGGCACGGGTGCGCGACCGGAGGTTATAGGGAATCTGGAGTTATGGCCAGTAATGAGCGTGGTGCCAAGTACACGGGATTTGGGGCTAGAGTGAAGAGTTAGGAAGAAATTTGGTTGGAGGGCTCCGCAATTTGCCGTGAAATTGCGGCGGCGCCAATTAAATGGGGGAGGGATTGTTTTGGCGAATGTAGACGATTATGCATAATACTTGTAAATACGCGAACACACCGTGTCGCAAGGCCGAGCAAAGAAGAATACACGAGGACAACGCCAACACACTGCGCAAGAAGAAGGAAGCGACGTTACTGATTGGCGACAATTGCAAACCCTAATCGTAAACCTCGTTTACGTTGCAACTATAACGTTATCTCTACTAGGCTCTCTACCTGACATCAATCACTCTACTCACCACCGAATAATGAACCGCACGTGACCTCACATACTGTCTGAGCCATAACCGGCCGATAAGACCTTTACACCACCACCACCACCATCACCTGCTTTTGATGTTGCAACCGAAACAAATCCTCAAAGTGTTGTCACAGGCCATCGCGCCTAACCAGTCCGACGCTGCCCCCGCGGCCGGACCCCTTTCCATCATGCTTCTCTCCAGCAAAGGGCTACCCTTGACCACCGTCAACGTGCCGGAACTCCCCGACCCGGAACACCTCAAAATATACTCTCTCTGGGCCATCAACTCGTTGAAGCAGCAGGAAAAAAGCGGCGATGCCGAGTTGGACCGGTGGTCGGTGTTGGACTTGGATGGCACCTTGAGAGCCATGGTGCGGGCCTTCACCACGTTTGAGTCGGGCGAGATGCACGAGGAGATGTATGTGGCGCTCTTCTACCAGAACGACTACGACGACGCACTGGCCAAGGTGACGCTCGATGCGGCCGCCGCGGCGTTGCGCCAGGGTCTCGAGGGCTACGTCCAGAGTTGAGGATTTTCTATGCTCTTATGCTGGAAACAATTATATAGTAATGAAAGATGATCGAGTTGGGCCGGGAGCGACGGCGGCGCAACCGCGTATGCAGAAAACAAGCATCTAGCAATGAGGGGCTGCCACGGGGCATCACTTGACTATCTCCACGTCGCTGTCGTCTTCTTCCTCGACATCGTCCTCGTCGTCAATGTCGTCCATTAGGCTCTCTTCGTCAAAGCTCTCCTCCTCGCTGTCGTACCAGAAGTCCTCGTCCACCGGCTCCTGGTCGAGCTCCTTGTCTCCGGAGTAGCCACTGCCGTACGCATGCACCTCGCTCTCGGGAATGACAAAGCCCTCGGGGATGTCGGTTTTAGACCGGGTCACCTCCTGCAACACCTTTTTCTTGTACGCATCGGGGTTCTTGCGCAACTCCACCGAGGCGTCGATGTTGGCAGGGGAGTTGACGTTGGGGTCCTCCAAAAGCGACACGATGGAAATCAACACCGACTCCACCGTCTGCGCAGGCGACCACGTCTCGCTATCGGGCTCGTCCGACGTGGGGTCGCCGCCCTGGTGTAGGATGGATATGCATAACCGGCCGTCACGGTACACGTTGGGGTGGTAGATGGCAGGGGTGAATCGGAACGTGGGCGGCGAGAACGGGAAGTCCGAGGGGAAGCGCATCTGGCCCTTGAAGTAGCCGCCGTGGTACATCGACTCCTTGTTGAGCACCATGATGCCGATGTTCCACAAGAAAATATTGTCGTCGTCAAGCTCGATATGGAACGACGGAATGCCCTTTTTCGGGTCGGTGAGGTCTTTGAACTGCCGCTGTAAGATGGCTGCCGCGGATTTGGAACTCATGCTGTTTTTGTTGATGTTTTGTGGTTGTTGTTGTTGGGGGTGGGAGCGGGGGAACCAAGTGAAGGATGGGTATGTGTTCGATTAGTAGCGAGTCGCCGTGGAGAAAGAATACGGGGCACTAAAAGAACTGGGGGCTGGATTTGGGGTTGGCGATGCTCGAGAGTTGCAAGTCACCAGTTCAAGATCGGTATTCTAGGTGGGGCGCGGAGATGGGAAAGAAATGTGTTTGTGGAGTGCTTCGGAGTATGCGACTGGATATGGTGGTGGGTGTGATTTGTAAGGAGACGGCCGTTTTTTCTTTTTCCTTCGCATTGCTTTTTTTCTCTATGCGACTGCAGTGACGGGAGTCCCACCGGCCCCAGTGTTGTGGTATGGGCGAAGGGCGGTTTGGCTGGGAGTGGGGCCGATGTCGTAGAGCCGAGTCAAAGACCGTTTTTTTGGTGGAGGTTGCCATGGCCGAGGCGGAATTGCCTTCTCCTGTATTGAGCCAAAGGGTTGGTCGCAGTATTGTAGGCTATATCCACCACTACTGATGACTACGATGGGGAACGTTATTGGAACAGTTGGTTGCACCAGACTGTTGGTGTGAATACTTGAATAGTTCATCGGAGCGGGTTGAAACGGGCTCCCAGGTAAAATTCGCTACAATGAACGCTGAATGGCGTGGTCTAAAGCCCGAGCACTCGCGCTGGTCGTGCCGCGAACCACTATGGTTTTCTGTTTACCACTACGGTTTCCTACCATATGGCTTCCTTCGTACCACTATGCCTACCCTATTTAGGCGCCACTATGACTTCCTCGGCCATTTCTAATACGCTAGGTATGCATATTTGGTTCCGGCAACCGACTCCACTCTATACCCGTGAATCACGTAGGCGTAGACTACACCCTTCCATCTTATCCCCAGACACTGCTGACGTCGTACAACGCCGCGGAGCGCGAAACAACCTGCAGCGTAGGTTGCGCCGGCCCTTTGCCCTGATCAGACAGCAGAGCAATAAAACAGACCAAAAAGACCACGGCCCATCAGACATAAAATACATGTAGAGCACATTTAGAACAGACTTTTAAAACAAACGCGCAAACCCACAACCCCTCGGTCATCGCAGATCAAACACCAAAATACTTCCGGCTTCCACGCCTTATGTGCCATCCGGCGGAACCACAGGCTCCGGCTAGACTGAAACTGAGTTGGGGTTATGCGTGCGACTTATCGCGCCAACCCCTACAAACACCCTCGCAAACCAAACCTGCCGTATCCGCAGCTCGACTCACCACCAGCGCCGACGCACCACCCACCCACCAAGGATCGGAAAAACACAGAACAAAGTGTTCCCTGCCAGATATGAAAAATGGGGAGTCCCAAAGATAAGCCGGCCCACTTTGGTCACATGGCATGCATCGCTGACATTCGGCACTGCACACTGCACCCGCCAATCTGTTCCCGGCCCAATTTATCAGCCACTTTCTCCACAACCCTTGCTGTCCGAATTCAAATCTGCATCATGGATTTCGAAGAGCAATTGGAGAAAGCAGAAAAATTGGAAACCCCATCCCTTGTGGGATCCTCCATGAGATCGGCCGATGACTCGGCTCACCAAAACTACATTCACCCTGAAAAGTATAAGGGTGTGCCCAAAGCCAAAGCGAACAAGCGGTCGCTTTTGAACTCGTCAATCGGCGCATCGTTGGATGACTTGATCAACGAGGGCGCGCTTTTAGGCTCGGAAGAGGACTTTGACCGCTTTTTGGACGATTCGGGCCACGCCAAAAACCCCACCAAGTTCCTGGCCAAGGAACCGCAGCCGGAGGTGAAACCCGTCGAAGAGGCGGCGCCTGCTAGAGTCGAAGAAAAGTACGCGGCGTCCGACCTTGCTTCGCCCGTTGAGTCTGTGGTGACCACCAATTCGGTCGAAGCTCCGGCCAACACTGGGTCGATCTACGAGTCCGAGAATTACTCCACCCCCAACTTGTCGGAGTACCAGCTCGATCACCAAATCTCCGACCACTCGGAGCTTTTGGACTCGGTTCAGTCCTTTGACTTGGACAGATTGCCTTCGTCGAACGATCGAGAAAAGGCCAAGTCCAACGTGCTCTACGCTGCCACTGAAAGAGCGCCCAAGACCGCGCCGAGCACCTCCCCCAACAAGAACTCGGTATTTTCCGTGTCCAAGTCGCTGGAAAACGAAGAGGCGGCGATTTTGGTGCAATCGGACTCGATCCACGCCCCGTACTTCCACCGTGATGGCAGATCTCAAAGTAGACCAAGAACGGGCGCTAGAGAAGACAGATCCAGGTCCAGATCCAGATCGGCGGTCAAACCTCACTTGGCTCGTGGTGACTCCTACAAGAGCACCCACGTTGAACCTCCTACCAAGTACGAACTCCCTCCGGACATGGCGTTGGATGAAGAGAATGATGAAGACGACAGAAGAACCAGACAATCGAAGCCCACCATGGGAGATTCGATTGCTGCCGCTGAGGCAGGGGACGAGTCCTTCCACGCCGATTCGATTACAAGAGAGCCTTCTTTGGTGACGACCGGCGACTACACCAACTTCAATGCGGACATTCCCTCGCGCAGATTGGACGAGCGCACATTGTATTCTGTCCGCTCTGAATCGTCTACGAACTACTTGAGATCTATTTCGAGATCCAGACTGAGACAACCCAACCTCTGTGAGGCTCTGTCTGTCAACGAAAAATTGGATTCGAATCCTCACGAGTTGGCCGAGGAAGGTGCGTTGATTTCAGACGACCCGTACGGCCAAGTGTCTGATTTGGACAACATGCTTAAGAAGGTGTTGAAGAAGCCCCTTGACGGCACTGAAAGTGCCCCACAGTCAAAAAACTTAGTCAATGATGTGCCAGCTGAAAAAGGAACTGAGATTAAGGAACAGCTTTTGGACCACGAGTCCCCATCCCCCACTTTGGATGACCAAAAAGTGGAAAACAAGAAGGATGTAGTTGATGATGTTTCAGAAGAAATTCTGGAAGAGACTCAGCAAGAAGGTGAAGAAGAACTCGAGCCCACCCACGAGGAAGGTGCTGAAGAAGCCGAAAGTCCACAGGTGACTAATGAAGCAGAAGATAAAGTATCTGACAGGGAACTTGAAGAGGGGGAGGCCCCAGAAACAGAAGATGTTACAGAGGAGCTAAAGACTGAATGGTTGGTTCAGGAAGTGCCAGCTGAAGGTGACGAGGAGAAGGAAGAGGAGAAGGAAGAGCCAACCGATGAAGCTATAGAGGCGGACAAGACGGAAGAGCAGGAGCCTGAAAAACCAGACGTCGAAGTATTAGAGGAAGTGGACGGGGAATCTAAAACGGGAGAAACGGAGGAGGAATTCGAGGCTGATGCTGCTGGCGAAATCGTTGATCCTCTCCTGGCCGAACCAGAAGAAACCGCAACCGACTCGGTGTCCGTTGATGCCGAAAAGGAAGATGCAGTCACGGAGATGGTTGCAGCGTTGAAGATTGAACCGGAGAGGGAAACCATGTCCGAGGATCAGACCGCAGACGCCGAAGGTGATGGCAAGACAAGAGATGTCGAACCTGCCGCCCCAGTACCCGAATCAGTAGAGGAGGACGAAAAGGAGGAGGATTTCTTTGATGTTTCGCCCGAAGAATTGCGCAAGCATTTAGAAAGCTTGCCGGTGTACCTCTACACCTCGCTTGCCGGGGGAATGCAGATCATCCAAAGGACCAACCGGTTGGCCACCATCTTACAAGGTAATGGGGTGAAGTTCGAGTTCCGGGACTTGGGTACTGACGAGGAGGCCAAGAAGCTTTGGAGAAGATATGCCCAAGGTAAGACGTTGCCCGGTGTGGTGAGAGGGGACGACTTCATTGGCGACTGGAAGTACATTGACGAGATCAATGAGGATTATAGGTTGCACGAGGTTTTATACGAGACTATTTGAGAAGTTTTTGTTTTGCTGGGTCTGCCGATCCAGAGATCTTTGGACCCTATATAGTAAATGTGCCCATGGCGTCGAGCGAGTCACCTGTTTCAGGGTCCGTATTCTGTTTAGGCGTATTTATTCTGTGTGTATTTTATGCCATGTATTCTTCTTCTGCTTAGGTGTATTGTCCGTAAGAGATATTCTGTCCTGTCTGGGGCGTACTAAATATCCAGTTAGGGTCCGCATTGTCCTGTCTGGGCTGTGGGTTCTTGAGTTCTTGGATATCCATTTCCTTGGCTGCTGCGTCCCTTTTTATCCCTTACTTTCTTTTTTCTTTACTCCTTTATCCCTTACTTGTTGATTCGCTTCTCATACTCTTCGCAGGCTGTATGACTTCCCCTGATTCCCCAGTACCTCCGTCTCCCACATCGAGACAATAGTCCACAGTTTAGAGGTGCGCATTCCTGGGGTTAGCAGATGAATTACACAGGCCGCATGGGATTTACGAGTATGGCCCAACCGAGAAACCAGCGCACTGTGTGCACACCGACCTACCGGCGCTACAGGTGAGCCGAAAATTTCTGTCTTGTTAAGAACACGTCTCACCAACTGACATCCCACCCATCAACCGAAAAATCACCTTGCCCTGCGCTAGAGCGGTTTTTTCCATCTTTCACACGCCCCCCCTTTTCTGTTGACCCCTCCCCGCTGCTGTTTTCAGCATTGCCCATCTGTCTATTTCCTGAATTATCCGATATCCCCGCCATGGCTACCCCTGCTGAAATCATTGCCGCCCGTGTGAACGGCACCTACGTTTCGGACGAGTACGATGCGCCCACCGAGCTTGCTGCTCTCAGTGCGGCCGAAACCTCGCGCTCGTTGAATGACGAGTCCGCGTTCCCGGTTTTGGGCGGTTTGTCCCAAACCGGCTCGTCCGCCCTGGTGGCCAGCTCCGCGTCGTCGTGGGGCCCCAACTCCACTGCGGCACCTGCGGCGCCTGTTTCCGTGGCGTCGTCCACCAGCTCCGTGCCCAAGAGAAAGATCTTGTCCTCCACCGTGCAAGAGGCGTTTTCGTTGGACGCGGAGGACCAGTTGAACATCGACCGGCCTGAGTTCATCAAGGCGTTAACGTCGATCAAGAACGCCACGTCCACCAACATTGAATGTACCACGTCGCACCACACCAAGAAGAGAACGTTTTTGATTACCGGTAAGCCACAGGAGGTGAAGCTTGCCAAGCGTCTTGTGATCAAAAAGTTGACCAAACCCGTGTCGGTGTCGTTCAACATCCCGGCCAAGGTGAGATCGCGCGTGATCGGTGCCCAGGGCCGCACATTGAAGCCCATTGTCCAGGAAAACGAGGTCAAGGTCGACATTGGCCACTTGGACGAGTCCGAGAGCCCCAGTGGCGACGATGACGAGGACGACGTGTTTGCCCAGACGGTCAAGGTCACCATTGATGGTGACGCCGATGGCTGCAAGCGCGCCAAGGCCCAGATCTTGGCCATCGTCAAGGAAGAAACCAAGAACTTGCAGATCAGAATCGCGGTGGACGACGACGTCAAGCCATTCGTGTCCAAGGCCATCCAACCAGTGCTTGCCGCCTTCCCCGACCTCAGCGTGTCGGTCCCACCCTATGATTCCGCGTTCAAGTCCATCATTGTGAGCGGTGACAGAGAGGAGGCATTGCAAGCCAAAGACCAAATCAAGACCGCACTCGCAGTGTTGGGCTCCAAGATTGTCACGGAAGCGGTCCCTATCCCCCAGGTCAAGCACCAGTTCTTGCCCGTGGACAGGATCTTGGAGGAGCACAACGTCTTGATCAGATTGCCTCAACAGGGCGAAAGCGATGTCCGCTTCATCGGCGAAAAGAAGGACATTGCCGCGGCCCAGGAAAGCGCCAAGAAGACCACCTCCCAGTACAAGGTCGAGGTGTTGGACATGAGCAAGGCCCACAAGGGCAACTTGGCCCACGTCAAGGCGGTGGCTGCATTTTTGTCGAAAAACGGCACGTTCAACACCATTGCCGCCGAAACTGACGCGGTGATCAACGCTCCTGCAACGGCCAAGTTGGAGGATGACGCCCAAACTACTGTCCCCATCGAGATTGTCGTGAAGAGCGACGATGTGGAAAACGCCAAGAACGCCAAGAGGGCCATTGTGTCCACCGTCAACAAGATCACCCCGCAACAGACCCAGGTGGTCTCCGACATCGACTCGTTCTTGATCACCAGAGTGCCCAAGGTGCTCGAGGAGGTGGAGGGCGCCCAATACGTTATCTTGAACGACAAGATTATCTTGTTCGACGTGTCCGGAGCCGACGAAGGCGAGGACTTTGAAGACTTCGAGGAAAATGTCTCGTCCTTGGAAACCTCCAACAAGGCGCTTTCTTCTTTGAGAGAGTTGTCCGCGACTTTAGCCACTGTGGTTTTGCCAGTACCATCCGCAGACCAGTCGGATATTTCCGGCCCTCACGGCACTACCTTGAAGGCGATCTTGTCGCTGGTGGGTCCCGACTCGGTTGTCGTCAAGCTCCACTCCAACGGCAAATCGAAGTCGGCTGACGAAATCTACATCCACGGATTGAAACAAGAAGTGGCTCAAATCGAGAAGGACATCCGCACCGTTTTGGCCGAGGCCGAGGAATACAAAGCTACCGGAGGCTACCAGACGATTGCGAAAGTTCCAACTTTTATTATCTCTCGTGTCATTGGTAAGGGCGGTGCCAACTTGAAGAACATTAGAGACGAGTTTGGTGTCAAGATCGACATTGCCGACAATGGCAAGGACAGTGAAGCTGTCACCGACAAGTCGCTAAAGTCGGACGTCGTGATCAGCGGTATTAAGAGAAATGCCGAGGGCGCCAAGCATGCCATCACGCAGTTGGCCCACAAGTTGGCCGACGACACGCTTGTCAGAGTTAGAATCGAGGCCGAGTACCACAGAAGAATCGTGGGCCCCAACTTCAGCTCTATCAACAGATTGCAGGACAAGTACAACGTTAGAATCGCGTTCCCTTCGGAGAACAAGAGCGGTTTCTCCGACGCACCAAAGGGCAAGAACGAGGTGACCATCAGGGGCCCCTCCAAGGGTGTGGCCAAGGCTGAAGAGGAATTGAACGAGTTGTACCAGTTTGAAAGAGAAAACGGCCACAAGTCGACGCTCCAGATCCCCACCAAGGCTATTGCCAGAGTCATTGGTAGAAACGGTGAAACCATCAGGGACATTACTGACAGCACTGGTGTTGACTACAGATTCAACAGAAGTAGAGAACAGGAAGAGGAGCTGGGCTTCACCGAAATCGAAATCACTGGATCCAAGTCTGCGTTGAAGGAGGCTACACAGAAAATCAAGGACATCATTGAGGAGGCAGAGAACTTTGTTACCGTTACCGTGACCGTGCCACCAAAGTACCACCGTGATTTGGTGGGCCCCAGTGCTTCTGTGATGAGAGGTATCATTTCTACTGCCGGCGGTGACAACTTGTCCAGCCAGCAGTACTCCAGATTGTTGAGAATCCCCCACGAAGGTTCTGACCTGGATGAGGTGGTGTGTCAAGGTGACAAGAAGATTGTCGAGAGCATTGTGGAGCAAATCAAGGCCATCGTGGCCGAGAAAGAGGCAGCCGTGACCGAGGAGTACGACTTGGCCAAGGGAAAGCACAGGTTGATTATCGGTCCCGGTGGCAGCATCCGCCACCAGTTACAAGAGGAGTTTGGCGTGCAAATCAATATTCCAAAGCCCGACGAGACGTCGACCATCATCAAGTTGTTGGGTTTGCCAGAGAAAATTGCGTCGTTGAAGACGAAGTTGGACGACCTCACCAAGGACAACTGGAACGAGAGCATTGACGTGCCGATCTCCTACCACGCGTGGGTTTCCGAAAGAGGTGCCATCTTGAAGAGATTGAGAACAGAGCTCAATGTCGAAGTGGCCCACGGTAACTTGACCAGAAAGGCCACCAACTTGTCCAACGCGCCAATCCCTACTCCACCCCAAGAGGCGTTGCCCGAGGATGGTTCCACTAAATTTACCACCGGCGTTATTTCTGCCGCCGATGGAGAGGAAAAGTTCATCCCTTGGAGATTCATCGGCAGTGCCGAAGCCACCGCCAAGGCGGCTGCCATCATACAGGAGCAGTTGGACAGAGCCAAGACCGTGACCCACTTGGCGTGGTTTTACTCTGCCAACTCGTCCAGCGACTTCCCCAAAATCATTGGCCCACAAGGCTCTAGAATCAACAAGATCAGAAAGAGCAGCGGTGCCTTCATCACTGTGCCTCGGGTGAACGAGGCCAACAGTAACTACATCTACTTGGTGGGAACTGAAGACAGCTTGCGTCTAGCTCAAGAGGCGTTTGCCAAATTGGTCTGACTGCAGGAATAGACTAGGTCCATAATTGAGTATCAAATATAATTGTGTAATTGTGGCTGGCGTTAATTACCCGCAGTAATATCTGGCAATAGCCCCCTTTGTAATTGGAGCCGATCGGGGGATGGCGGCGCGTCAAATGTGAGAGACACACAGATGTAATGATTTGGCCGGTTTCAGCAGCGAGACCGGAGTATACACTACGTGGAAGCTGTGGCGATGATTGGCGTTTCTTTTTCGCATCCACGATTTGTCTAGGAACAGCGCCGCGGTCACGTGCCAGCACGAATTGATCCGCCCGTCATGATGCAGAATGCCGCTTGAAATAACCCAGTTGGCTAGCCGTTCCCTCGTAAAATCGTAACGGTTCTCATTCCTGACGCATATAACGACGAGAAGCGGAAGAATACCATTTTTCTCGCAAAATTCCCTTCTCCACGATCTCGTCAGCCCCACAGTGATGGACGCCAAGACTAGGGGTCCGATAAGATAAAACAAACTCCGGACATTTAGCGAATATGCAAGCGAAAAAAATGCCTTATGTTACAGAAATTGCCGTCTGGCGCGGCAGAAAGCCGCTCGCACTCGGTGCTATAACGTGACTTCAGTACTGAGGAACTGTGGACATCCGAGGGTTGTCCGGGGGCAGTCTTGGCGATGACCATTTTTGCCCTGTTGCATCACCCAGTGCCTCAGTGGCATTCGATCAGTATATATTGCGTTCAAAACCGTTCTTTTCGTAGCCTGTAAATATTCGTGAACCAATGTCTTCGATAGAAGAAGCAAAGTCCGAGTATTCCTCTCGTGATAAGGGGGCCATTGATCTTCAAGACTCGTCTGACGATGAAGCCAATATTGCTGTGGTGAACATTGACCAGAATGCGAAGCAGATCGGCTTGGTGTCGGCAGTTTTCTTGTGTACCAACAGAATTGTCGGTGCGGGTGTGTTTTCCACCGCCAGTACCATTCTTTCCCTTTCCGGATCGGTTGGTACTTCGATGATTATGTGGGCCGCGGGTTCCATCATTGCCTTCTCTGGTCTTTTGACCTACATGGAATTGGGTTCAGCTATCCCCAGAAACGGTGGAGAGAAGAACTACTTGGAGTACATCTACACTAAGCCCAAGTTTTTCGTCACTGCCATGTACGCTTCGTACGTGTTCTTCTTGGGTTGGGCCGCCGGTAACTCCATTGTCACTGGTGAGTTCTTGTTGAACGCTGCGGGCAAGGAAGCCACCAAATGGAACTCTAGAGGTATTGGTGTGGCGGTGATCACATTTGCATTTTTGGTGAACTCCTTGCACGTCAAGTCGGGATTGTTCTTGGCTAATGCGTTGGGTGTGTTCAAGATTGTCATTGTTATCTTCATCGCCGTCACTGGTTGGGTCGCATTGGGTGGAGGAATCAAGAACAAGAACTTCTCCGACCCTCATAACTTTGTTGACTCGTTTAATGGTACCACTCCTACCGGCTACGGTATTGTCAATGCATTGTACAATGTCATTTGGTCGTACGTCGGGTACTCCAACGTTAACTACGCCTTGGGTGAAGTGAAGAACCCCGTCAGAGTGTTGAAAATTGCGGCTCCGAGTGCTTTGGTCATTATTGCCGTTCTTTACATCTTTGTCAACATTGCTTACTTCGCCGTTATTCCTAAGGATGAGATCTTGACCTCTGAGAGAATTGTCGTGTCGTTGTTCTTCAAGCACGCTTTTGGCGACAGTGCCGAGAAGGCGGCTTCTGTGTTCGTGGCCTTGTCCACCTTGGGTAATGTGATTGCCGTCATCT
Source organism: Clavispora fructus (assembly GCA_003707795.2). NCBI lineage: Eukaryota > Fungi > Ascomycota > Pichiomycetes > Serinales > Metschnikowiaceae > Clavispora > Clavispora fructus. The sequence continues at coordinate 23,386 of PPLK02000040.1, forward strand.
TTTCTCAAGGTAGAATCGTCCAGCAATTGGGCCGTGAAGGTTGCTTGCCTTTCTCCCGTTTCTTTGCCACGCAGAGACCGTTCGGCACTCCATTAGTTGGCTTGATGCAACACTGGATTGTTTGTATCGTCACCATTATTGCGCCACCTCCAGGTGACGCCTACAACTTTGTCCTCAACTTGATTTCCTACCCATTGAACATCGTCAACACTTTTGTTGCCCTTGGTTTGTTGTGGTTGAAGTACGAGACGTACAAAGGTAGACGCGAGTGGAAAGCTCCGATCACTGCTCCATGGCCTGTGGTTGTTTTCTTCTTCCTCAGTTCGTTCTATTTGATTGTTGCTCCGTACATTCCACCATCGGCCGGTCAATCCGTCTACGAAAGCATGCCTTACTATATACACTGTGTGGTTACTTGGGGTGTGTTTGCTGTCGGTGCGATTTACTGGGTTGTTTGGACCAGAGCGTTGCCACGCTACGGTAAGTACACCTTGATTGCGAAGGAGGTGATGGGTAGCGATGGTTTCTGGAGAAACAAAATTTTCAAGGTTCCCCACGGTGAAGACATTGACAGATACACGGAAGAAGTGCTTAACGAGGAGGCTCTTAAGCAGGAATAATTGGCTATGCACGTAATTTTATGATAGGATAATTTGAACTAATTTTGGATACGCGAGCGTAGGTTAAACCAAATTGACAGATGACGGAAATAAGGAAAGAAAACAAAGAAAAAAAAACCTTTTAATCGCTAGAGTCGACCAAATGCCCCCCGTAATATTTATTCTAGAGAGGCCACTGCAAATTGGACCCATGAGTGTGGTGGATGCTGTTGGGTGGTGATATTAGTGTGCATATACTGCCCACCGACTGAGACTGAAAAGTAGAAAAATTTGTCCTCCATAGTTAAAACCCTACGATGCCAGTCAAAGCTATTCCCAAGGTTTCTTTAGCCCGCAACGGTGTTGCATCCTTTGTCAAGCCATGTTATAAGATTAATATCCAGTTCTGCAACTGGGGTGGCTCTTCTCAAGGTGTCAGAGACTTCTTGACCAACTCCAAATCCAACCTTAGCACTTTTGCTCAAAAGAACAAAGAAACCATGTTGGAGGTTACGCAAAGAAACGGACACCCTCTTCTCACATTCTACTACAACAACGGTACTGAAAGCACCGTGGATGTCAGAAACTTGTCTGCTTTGGACTTGTCCAAGAAATTGATCGAACACAGCCAAAAGAGCGGAAACGCCCCATTTAAGTTCAACCAGAAGGTCATGTCCAACAATGAGTCTGTAAGAGGCATCTGGTCTCCATTGCATACCGCGAAGGAGAACAGACACAAGATATAGTTCCCCGGATGGGATTCGGGTTTGTACATAGGATTAATAGCATGAACGCAGAAAATGATTGAGACGTACACCTGTCGAAGCACGGTGAGTTTGAACATGTTTGGCAGTAGAGATTCAAGTCAATCTAGGTTTGGGTTTATGGCGAGTATGATGGAGAAGAGAAGAGAATATAAGGCCGGGACGAGGGCATGATCAACATCACATAACCATGAAATGAGGATTAGACGTAAGCCATGCGCTCTTCTATCGACCTCACCAAACGCATGGCAATATCCCGATTAGTAATATGACTGAAATGTGCAATCAACTGGGACCATATTTCATTACCTTGTTTTTGGAGTACTTTGGAAAATATCAATTTTGGATTATTCCACATATGGCCCAAGAACTTGCGAAATACTTTAGAAGACCGAATACTGAAATGAAACTATTAACCAACATCGTGCTATCAATTCATTCTACGAGTAACAAGATAAAAACCAGACAATAAGAGCACTCACCGAAATATCGTTCCAATTGTGACCGACTCATATTCCGATAGCAAGCCAAACCAACCTAAGTGGCACACGAGCCGTTTAGATCACGATGACATCTGGGTTTTCAATACAGGAACACAGTCCAAAATCATTCCATGAGGAAGTAGAAGACGGGCCAATTATACGATCTTACTAAAAGCCAATTTCGAGCTTGAGGTGAGCAGAACCTAGTTATGGGGTGCAAACCCACGTAGTTCGGCAAAAGCGTTCCGTTCGTGGCTTTCTCCAAAAGAGAAAAATCGCCATTTCAGAACGCCCTCAGAATGTCCAAAAACAGCAAGGGCGCTTACCGCGGCTCGCGTTGGCATGCCCTCTGCGCGGTAAAACTGCCCGGCATTCTCCCAGAACAGCAGCAAAACGCGAAAAGTCACACCTTTTGGTTCACCATCTCGCACTGGCCTGCCGTTTGGTCGCGGCTATCTCTGTCACTTGCCATTATAGGAAAATCCATCACCTTCCGGCAAAACCTCTTCAGGTGGAGCCAGATGTGTCACCTTTATAATTACCATATACTCCTCTTCTCTGGAAACCATGTCTACCATGAACTACAAAAGTTACCAGCAAGTTTTTGCCTTGTCGAAACCAGGCAAGCGCACCACCACCACCAAGGCTAAGATGCCCCAAAAATCCGCCCCTGCTAAAAAGAGAACCAAAACCGGATGTTTGACTTGCAGAAGACGCAAGAAGAAGTGTGACGAGGACGTTGTCGACGGAAAGTGCCAAGGTTGCATCCGCAACTTCATGGACTGCTGTTGGCCTGAAGAAGAAAAGGCGCAATGTTCCACGCCCAAGCTTGCCCCCACTGCCAGTGCCAAGCCTATTTCTACTCCCACCAAGGGTGCCAGCGCGTACCCTTCGCCTGTTATGTCGCCCAGAAGCGAAGATTCCGACACGTGCAAGGATATCAAGCCATTTGAACTTCCTCCTTCGAAGTATAAGGTGACCAAGCCCAAACCAGCGAAAAAGGTGACACCAGCACAATTTGTGGTGACGTCTTTTGACCAGGACAGAGCGTTATGTCAGATCAAGTGCTGAGCAACGCGGCTAGCTGGCTAGCTGCTAGGAATGGGCTGGAATATGGGAAGGAACGGATTATTTTAAGAAATACAGGATTTCACTATAAACAGATATTGGCGTAGAGTATATGGAGTGTATGCCTCGATTACTTGGAGGGGAGATCATGTGGCGTGTAATAATCATAGATCATGTAATGCCTATAGATCATGTAATGCCCATAGTGAGAGTGGAAGAGGATACCGGGTCCAGTTTCCCATCTCGATCCATGACTACATGGAACACCATTCGGTTCCAGGATTACATAACCCAACCTCGGGTCGGGTGAAATAGTCGAACCAAACTTAGTATGGTGATTGCATGTCTTATTGACCGGGGTCACTTGGGGTATTAACTGGTGTCTATTGATAGCAATAGTATTTTGGTAGATGGGGGTAGAGCGGCTCAAACATACAGGTGCATCCAGTCAATCGTTCGGGCCGAAGAATTTCTCACTCCACGCGCAAGAATAATTACACTTTCAGACGGTAAATCCGCGTTTGATCTTGCGCAATTAACTACCACGACCGATGCTCCGAGAATTTCAGAGAATTTGATTGTAGCAGCTCACATTTAGGTCATTGCGGGTGATGCTTATCTGTCGGCCAGGGTCCTCCACTGTCCAGGAGCACCTTTGCCATTGTTGAATCCAGTCACAGAATTGGACCGCACCATTGGAAATAGACCAATACCAGTACTGGCTCAACCGTAAGCTGCATCAAACCCAAATAACACTTTGTGTTTTCACCACGATCCGTTTTTGGCGATCGGTTTTTGGCGATCCGTTTATGGCAGGTTGTACCTACCGGACTGGAGGTATGCAGCGGAGTACAGGCGGCGCGGAAATGACCCAACGGTTGAAATATCAGAGAAGGGAACATGAAATTCCCGTTGCTAACTCCGCCTCGCAGAACTGATGACACCACATGGCCAATGGTTCGATTCGTGGTTCGACATCCGCTCCGAAACGGAATCACGTAACTGTGGCGATTCTCCTCTCCGCGTTTTCGAAGTGTGGCTCGCGCTTATTTGGCGCAACTGTGCGATAACGAACGCAGGTCCACGTGACAATGTAGCATTTGCACCCAAAATTAGGAAGTGGCGTCGCTCTGGGGGTTTTCGGCTTATAAGGAGCATTACCCACCGCTGAAATCGGTTTTCTTCGACTACATCCACAATCATGAGCAAGGCCCGTTTCGGAAACTACGACACCCACTTCAACAAGGCGACCGATGAGATCACCGAAGATGGTATTCTTACCATCAGCAGAAACGAAAGAGAGAAAGCTACCTTCCCTGAATTTTTGCCCACTTGGAACCCCAATGAAAAGTACCCTCCTTTGAAGTTTTTCAAGTTCGAGGACCCCGGTCTCAGAGCTGATCCAACCTTCCCTAACCTTTTCCGTACGGGAGGCCCTCAAAAGGTGAAGAGGATCACCCCAAAGTTAGGAACCCAAATTTCCGGAATCCAGTTGTCACAATTGGACTCCAAGGGCAAGGATGAGTTGGCGTTGTTGGTGGCGCAAAGAGGTGTGATTGTCTTCCGTGACCAAGACTTCGGCGAAAAGGGCCCAGCTTTCGCAGTTGAGTACGGTAGACACTTTGGCAGATTGCACATTCACCCAACTTCTGGTGCCCCGAAAGACCACCCAGAGTTGCATATCACCTACAGAAGAGCCAACCCAGAAGAGTTCGAGAGAGTATTTTCTCAGAGAAATAATGCGGTTGGCTGGCACTCGGATGTCTCCTACGAGCTCCAACCTCCAGGCGTGACGTTCTTCTCTGTGTTGGAAGGCCCTGACGCTGGTGGAGACACCATTTTTGCTGACACTGTTGAGGCTTATAAGAGATTGTCGCCTGAATTCCAAAAGAGATTGGAGGGATTGCACGTTTTGCATACTTCTGGTGACCAGGCCAGCAACTCCAGAGCCCTTGGCGGTGTGGAGAGAAGAGAACCTGTTTCCCATATCCACCCATTGATCAGAACTCACCCTGTTACCAAGGAGAAGATCATCTATTTGAACAGACCGTTCTCTCGTAAGATCGTCGAGTTGAAGCAAGAAGAGTCCGACTACTTGTTGAACTTTTTATACCAACACATCGAACAAGGTCATGATTTCCAATTGAGAGCCAACTGGGAGCCAAAATCGGTTGTGATCTGGGATAACAGAAGAGTGGTGCACTCCGCCATCATTGACTGGGATGAGCCTGTCTCTAGACATGCGTTCAGAATTACTCCTCAGGCTGAGAGACCAGTTGAGGACTTGAAGGACTTAAATAAGGAAGACTTGGAGCTCGGTGATGTCGCTGAAGCTCTCGCAGCGTTGTCCCCAGCAAATGCCGACTAACAGGTTTAGCCTGGCAAAATTTCAACTGTTTGAATTTTAACATTACGGATAAAATAAGAAGCGAAGAATATACAAGTGTCGACTTCAGAAAATGTACGATATATTCCATTCTTAAATGACAAATTAACTTGCAATGATCGTATTTGGCGCGTTAAATAGAGAAACCCTGGACTAGTTACGCTGTCAGTAACACGGTTTCAGAATTTACAATGTATTAAAAATCTCACAAAATGTACAATCTTATTACGCACTATCCAACAAGAAGTTGGTGGCAGCCTCAATATTCCAATCCTCCTTCTCTAGCGCAGCGACAACGGAATCTCGTTCGAAACCCATGCCAACAAGCTCGTCAATGGCCAAATTCTTCGATGCATCTTGAGTTGGTTCAGCAGGAGCAGTTACCGCGGCAGTTCCAGCAGACCCAAATCCAGCAAACAACTGCTCCCATTCATCGTTACCATCCTGGGTGTTAGTTGCGGCAGAAAAGTCAGGAGTACCACTTGGGGCTCCGCCAAAGTCGTTTACATCCGCTGATCCAGTGAAAATTTCATCCAAATCCGCATCGGGGGCATCAATGTCAAAAAGCTCCTTGTCGTCATGAGCAGCGGTCAACTCGTCAAACTCGTCACCGAAAAAGTCATCTTGCGCTGTCTTAGGCTTCTCTTCTGCAGCTGGTGCGAGATCATCAAATTCATCATCAAAGTCATTTCCGGGTTGATCCACTGGGGGAGATACAACCCCCGCATTCAAGCTGTCTACCGCATCATCAAATGTTTCAGGTGACTCTTCATCGGATGAGCTAGACTCGTCATAGTCCAATTCTTTGATCGGTGGGAACTCTTCATCTGTAGACTTTGAACGAGTTTCAGTTGCGTCCGGTTCATCATCTTGCAAATGGGCTGAATCCGTCAAATTCAGTTGCCCATCAGAGTATTTAGCATCATCTGCGTTCACCAACTCGAACAGACCAACTCCAGAAGAATGATGTTCGCCATCTCCTTCACCTTCGCTGTAGTCATCATGGCCATCAGCCTTTTCAGTGGCCTCACCATTGAGACTGGGGGCATCGTCCAAAGTTTCGCGATCACTAACGGTATCGATGTTGTCATCACGAACAGACATCGAGGCATTGTTCTGAACACTGGAAGTCAACGAGTCTGTACGCTGGACACCGACAAGAACACCCGGCATCCCTACCAAACCACCAACAACTCCGGCGGTTCCTGACAGGTATCTGTACTCCGAGTTGTCCGGAGATGTGATCGGAGTTTCACCTTCGACTTGTCTGTATGAGTCAGCAACACCAGACGAGGAGACCGTCTGGTCTGTCTGATCATAGTCAACTTCGGGGAACCGGCTCTTAAGATCCTGGATTTCTTCTGGTTCGAATTCAGTTGCTTTGTTGGCTCTGTCTTCCTTCTCTTCGCCAAGACCGGTCATATCGGCGCTTGGCTCCTCAACAAATTGATCCACGTTGACATCCGCCACAGCAGTCTTTGAAGAAGCCTCGGGGAGTTCATCCAGCTCAAGGGAAGCTGGAGTTCTTTCGAACGAGCCAGGAATATGAACCTGCTTCTGCTCCACAACCAGAGGTTCAGGCTCCTTAGAAGCAACTGTAGAAGAAACATCTTCCACTACAGGAGAATCGGTCGCAGATTCTTCCACAGGGGACTCTTCCACCGCGGATTCCTCAACAGGGGGCTCTTCCAAAGGAGCCGCCTCCACAGGAGCGGTCTCATGAGAGTCTGTATGCGCAGAAAGAATAGATGAATCCGCCAAAGCTACAGCACCGCCAGCAACAGCAGCACCACCGAGGACCGCTCCTGTCAAAACAGAGGCAGCGCCTCCAAGACCAGAAGAGGCCTCGGAAAGCAATGTTGTGTGGGTAGCAACCTGCTGCTCAGCGGCCTTCTTTTGATTTTCAGCTTCCTTCTTCTGGTCCTGGGCCGCCTTCTTTTGCTGTTCCACCTGTTGCTTCATTGCATGGAGCTCCTTTTGCTGAGCCACCAAGCGTTCGTGGTGAGTCTGCAATTCCTTAGTGTGGGATTCGGCGGTCAACCTGTCTTGGTGAGCTTGATCTATGTCCTGCTGGAGCTTGAGGTTTGCCGCTTCAAGGTCTGCAATGGCGCGCTTGTGGTCATCAACCTTGACAAGAACCACCTGGAGCTGGGACTTTTTAACGTTGTAGTCATTAGTCCATTGGGTGTTGGCGGCGGTTTTCGCCTCGATTTCCTTCTCCAATTCGGCGATTTCCGCGTTCATGTTACCCAACTTCTCCTTGAGGGAGGAGTTGGTTTTCTGGAGCTCTTCAACGGCAATCTGCTTCTCGTTAAGATCGCCAGAGAGCAGATTGAGCTTGGCCTCAGTGATGGACGCTTCAGACCGCAACGCCTCGGATTCCTCCTTGGCACTAGACAAGTCTGCCTCCACCCGTTCCACCTGCGCCACCTCATTGGCGTAGGAGGTTCTGAGTTGCTGCAATTTGGCCTCGATATCTTGTTTGGTGGCTAAGATGCGGGCCAACTCCTGCTCGGCGCGGATCTTCTTCTCGTGCAAGCTGGAAGTCTGACCGGTCAAGGACTTCACTTGGTTTGAGATATTGGCGATATCAGACGTGGCTTCGGACAACTTGCCTGACACATCGGAACTAGGGTCGGCCAACAAGTCGTTATTAGTGGCCGCGAACTGGGGAGGAGCAAACTCGGACGCGGGCGAGAGTTGGCGGGCAGGCGAAAACGCCAGAGGGGCCGAAAATGTTGGCGGTGGGGAGAATGCCGCGAGGTCAGATGCGCCCGGCGTCAGCTCGGACTGGGTCGGAGCGGTAGCCGCGACGGAGGTGTCCCTCGACTTTGGCGGAGGCGGAGGCACCGATCTCAACGCCTCGTAGTCTACGGCGCGGGCCTTTGGGGGTTCTGGAGCAGGAGGAGTGGCGGTCTTGGCGGGGCTGTGCGGCACGTCGTCGCCAATCAAGCTGGGAGGGTCATTTGCGAGCAATGTCTGGCCAAACGTGGAGGTGGGTTTGAACGAAGACGTGAGCTGCTTTCTGACCTTGGGCAAGTCAGAGGAGTAGGACAAGTCGGACGCGGTTGCGGCGGGCGCGGGAGGAGGAGGAGGCGACGCGCCGAAGATGTCGGCCAACTCGTCGAGCGACGACTTGGGGGCCTGGGGGGCCGAAGGCAACAGGGAAGAAGGCAACTGCGCCAGCAACTGGGTTGACTGCGACAGCAAGCGGGTCGCCTGCGGCCGGAGCGACGCCACCAACGACGCCGGCACCACATCCGGCAATGCGAGGCCGGCGCGGCGGCGGTTGACCAAGAACAACGCGAGGCCAAACTCCAAGCGGCCAAACACGCCGGTGTTCTGGATGTCGGCCAAGTCCCAGATGGCCGCGAGGTCGGCCTGGTCCAACCGCAGCGTCATCAAGAAGCCCGCCACCTGGTCCGGGGTCAACTGCCCCGCGCGGTCGCGGTCCAACGAGTCGAAGATCGAGTCCATCTGCTGGATCTGGGTCGCGGTAGCCACCCACTCGTCTGCCGCCGGCAGCACCGCGTGCTCTGCCACCAGCGGCACCCGCGGCGCATGCCGCACCGTGTGCTGCGACAGCACGCTGGAGGAGGACGCCGCACGCGGCGCAACCCCCGCGGCGTCCTGACCGCGCACCAGCAGCCACACGTGGTCGGACAAGAACGGCGGCAACTGGCGCAACGTGCCGCTGAGCACGCCGTGGATGAGGTGCATCGCCATCACGAACGCCGCGAGGTCGAGCGAGCCGCGGTTGGCCACGTCCACCAAGCCCCAGATGCGGCCCAACGTGTCGGTGGGCAACTTGGCCTTGAGGAAGATGTCGCGCGCCGCGTTGCCGTCCAACTGCGCCGTGGCGGAGCCGGTGGTCTTGACGTACATCTGGGCAAAGCGGGAGTAGTCCTGGGGCGACACCGGGCCCACCGGGTCGTGGGCGGGCGCGGGCGGCGCCGCCAGGCTGGGCTGCGACTGCAAGAGCAGCGAAGCCGTGGGCTGCGCGCTGAGCGGGGGCAAGTCGGCAAACTGCGGCAACGGGCCGGGGGTGTCGGCAAGGCCGGCGGTGGGGTAGGATCCGGCCTGGGTGTAGCCAATGAGGCGCATGGCGTGGCAAAACCCGAACTGGGAGAGGAAGCCGTGGTTGTTTTGGTCGGAGAGCTGCCAGATCTCGCCCAAGATATTGGGGGGCAAGCCGGACTTCTCGAACGTGGCTCTGGCCTTTTCTCCGGTGACGGTGCCGGTGGCATCGGGGTCCAATGCCTTGAACAACAGGGAGTAGAGTTTTTTCTCCTCGGGCGTGAGACCCACAGCGAACGTGGGCATTTCTGGGGTTAGTAGGGGCATGGGCGCAAGAGAATGGGGGGACATACGCAGAGAAACACTCATTGGGGAATAGGAGTAGGCGGAAGGGCGGGAGATCAGTTGGGGTGCGCACCCGTGCCTCTGGGAGGGTGGGGGTTGGAGATTAACAGATTGGGAGATTGTGAGATTGGCAGATTGGGAAATTATGAGATTGGGAGATTGGGAGATTGGCAGATGGGAGATTGGGGGATGGGAGGGGGAGATTGGGTGGTTGGGAGACGGGGAAATTGGAAAGTGGTTGGGGTGGGTAGGGAGTGGATTACGTTCCTGTTCTTTTGTACAGTGATTCCAGGTAGATTTCGCACCCAGGCCCAGCAGTTGCAAGCGATTGGTATTCTCTGTAGTCGGTGCGAAAATTACTGGAGTCCGAGCAACTCAAATACACGAGCGTTGTTATATAACGCTGATTCGTTGCGCAGGTTTTTGTTATAAATTCAAGTCGTCGTAATCGAGCTTAGAGCACAAACGAATGTGGTGCGAATTCGCAATCACTACGTTAGTGCTGTGGTGCGATCTCGCCCAGCTGCAGTCTATTCCGATCTTACTATGGGCAATTCTTCATTTAGGTCAGACAAAGGGTACGATGGTTAATGCTGTATGTCAACCAGGGATCTCTAACCAGTCCAAGATACTTTTGTATCTCCAGAAGCAGCAGTAAGAGTTACAGTTAGAGTTACAGTAAGAGTTACAGTAAGAGTTACAGTAAGAGTTACAGTAACAGTACTGTCACAATACTGTAACAGTACTGTAACAAGACTGTAACAGTACCGTAACAGTACCCAGTCGAATAGTCAGATGTACACTAATACATTGGCAGTCTGGTCTTTCACCAGCCGCGTCTTTTCTACAGTCTGTACCTCACGCCATCCGCCCGCACGTCATGCCCCAATTCCGTTCTCCCATACGGCCATGGGTCGGTTTTACGACAACAATAGCGCCCAATATATTGCTTGGTGGACTCTTCCTTTGTTCTCCCTCCTTTTGTTGCGGCCCCTCGGAGTTTAGCCGCCTCAGCTGTCACAGTCCTCGTGCTCGTATAAACGCGTACTCCGGAACGAAATCATGTGCGGAATTCTGCGAACTCGGCTTTATTTATACGAACACATAGGCACCAAAGTGTACATTCCGCCTCTCTGCTCAATTTGGCGTATATCTAATCCTCCTTCCCCACGCCTTTTTTTGCCGTCCCAAATCACTCATGTTAGACACTTTGGACATCGCTGTCGTCACGTTGTTGGCGCTTGCCGTCGCCTTCTACTTTGGCAAGGATTTCATTTTCTCCCCCTCCAACTCAGGCTTCGCTGCTCTGAGCGATTTCACCAGCAGAGATATTGGCGCCACCTTGAAGGAAAACGAAAAGAATACCGTCATCTTTTACGCGTCCCAAACCGGAACCGCCGAAGACTACGCCCACAAGTTGGCCAAGGAATTGACGGCCAAGTTCGGCTTGAAGGTGTTGATGGCCGACATCGCGGACTATGACTTTGACAACTTCCAGGACTTGGATCCCGACTACCTTTTCGGTTTCGTCGTGGCTACCTACGGCGAGGGCGAACCCACCGATAACTCCGTGGACTTCTTCAACTGGCTCGAGAATGAGGCCGAAGAGTTGCCCAACCTCAAGTACATTGCGTTCGGCTTGGGTAACTCCACCTACGAGTTCTACAACGCCATGGGCCAAAAGTTGAACGAGAAACTCGAGTCGCTTGGTGCACAAAGGTTGGCCCCGTATGGCCAAGGTGACGATGGCCGTGGTACCATGGATGAGGACTTCCTCGCGTGGAAGGAGGCGTGTTTCGACGCGTTGAAGAACAACTTGAGTCTCGAAGAACATGAGCTGGTTTACGTGCCTTCGTTTGAGCTCACTGAAGATGCGAGCTTGTCCGCATCCGATGAGGGTGTTTCGAGCGGTGAGCCAAACAAGGCGTATGTGGAGGGTATCAGGGACTTGACCAAGGGCCCATTTGACCACACCCACCCTTACCTTGCGCCTGTAACCCGCTCGAGGGAGTTGTTCAACTCGAGCGACAGATCCTGTGTGCACGCGGAGTTTGACATCTCCGGCTCCAACTTGAGATACAGCACCGGTGACCACTTGGCGGTGTGGCCCTCCAACTCTAATGAGAACGTCAAACAGTTTTTGAAGTGCTTTGGCTTGGCGGACAAGGCCGACACTGTTTTCTCCTTGAAGGCATTGGACTCCACCGTCCACCTTCCCTTCCCCACGCCCATCACGTTCGAGGCGGTGGTTAGACACCATTTGGAGATCTCCGGGCCAATTTCTAGACAAACCTTGGTCTCTATCGCTCCGTTTGCGCCTACCGAGACCTCCAAAGAGGAGTGCTTGAGATTGGGCGGTGACAAGGCCACTTTCGCCGACGAAATCCATAGCAAGTCGTTGAACTTGGCCGATGCGCTCTTATCCATCTCAGAGGGTGTTGAATGGTCTACAGTGCCTTTTGTGTTCTTGATTGAACTCATAGCTCACTTGCAACCTCGTTACTACTCCATCTCGTCCTCTTCTTTGAGCGAGAAAACTTCTATTCACATCACCGCGGTTGTGGAGGCGGAGGAGAAAAATGGCCATTTGGTCACTGGCGTGGCAACGAACTTGTTGAAGGACATTGAAGTGCACCAAAACAACACTGCTGCCAAGACGTACGCATCGTATGACTTGGAGGGTCCTAATAACAAGTTTAGCAACTTCAAGCTTCCAGTTCATGTCCGTAGATCTACTTTCAAGTTGCCTTCCAACCCAGCCACCCCAGTGATCTTGGTTGGTCCAGGAACTGGTCTTGCTCCTATGAGAGGTTTCATCCGAGAGAAGGTTAAGTTGGTGCAAAACTCCGAAAACTCTCCTATGGGAAAAGTCTTGTTGTTCTACGGTTGCAGAAACAGCGAGGAGGATTTCCTTTACAAGAATGAGTGGCCCGAATACTCCAAGGTACTCGGCGATAACTTCGAATTGGACACTGCCTTTTCGCGTGAAGACCCAGAGAAGAAGGTTTACGTTCAACACAAGATTGCTGCTAGATCCAAGGAAATCAACGAGCTCATGGTGAAGGGGGCCTTCATCTATGTATGTGGTGATGCGTCCAGAATGGCCAGAGATGTTCAGAACACGTTTGTGGATATCTTGACGAAGGAAAGAGGAATTTCCGCCAACAGCGCCGCTGAATTGATCAGAGCTTTCAAAGTGCAAAACAGATACCAAGAAGATGTCTGGTAATAAATTTGTATTAATTATGGCCCAGAATGTATCTAAACGTATCACCTTGAAGGGTTTGCACAATACGCCCACTCGGAGTTTGTAGAATCGTAAAACGACTCCAATTTCTTCTCCGTTTCACTCCAGTGTGTGTGTCGGGACTTTGATTTCAAATCAAGATCATAGATGTGGGCCCGGATTCCAAAAGTACCATACCCCGACACCTCCACCCCTTTCTGGGAAGTACTTGACGATGATTCTGACAGCGTTATAACCAAGAACACTCCAATATCACGCAATGTCATCCGCAAGGCCAAATTATCCAGCACTTGACTCTCGGCTGTGATTTCGGACAATCGAATGCCGTCATCCAACTTATCCTGCTCTCTCTTAAGTTTTAGTAAAATATTATCTGTGCTCTGAAAATAATTCACCAAAATGTCACTTGCTGGAAATCCACTTTGGCTCAATAGTTGCTGGGTACCTTTTGGACATTTAGAAAGCAAGTCGGATACTCCTCTGGGAACAGTATCTGAGCGGAGTAAATCCAACGGGCAAAAATGACGTTCTTTTCCCTTCAGCTGCAAAAGCAGACACGTCCGACAATAGTTTCTCTTATTATCGTATAACCATTTTGGTTTTAGTTCAAAAACTATCGATTGCACTCCAGTGCTTTTCTGCTTGATGTGGAGTGTACAATGCTTTGAGAACCGTTCGTGATGATCGTAACCGAAGAGTATATTCGGAAGTAGTAGAGCATACCTTTCGCAAAGCATCAACTCATTTCCACCAGTATTCAAATTTTTCAAAAAGGATGGCTCAACACATACAAGTTCCGATTCAATCGTTTCTTGAGGAAAGAGCCCACCTCCTATCGCATCCATGAAATGTTTCACCTCTTGAGTCAGTATGTATGTCTCTCGGTCCTTCTTCAACCTCAACCTCAACAATGAGACCCTGAGAGCTGGGTCCAGCCCCTGATACTTAAAAAGAATATTAGCATTACCCTTGGCAAAGAAAATCCAGTCTTCCGGCGAGGTGTTCGTAATATCCATTAGTCCTAAGCTATATAACTCGCGGGGTCAGATCGCGCGCTACAAATTTGAGTGTTCAACGATCTGGCTTTTTGTGAAGTTTAACCTGTTTGGAACTTGGCACCGGTCAATCACAAGAATTCTGGCCGGACCAACAACAGAATAGTAAAGAGGAGCAGTATTGAAGACTCTGCTCCTCACTGTAAGACTCAACCACTTTTGCACCTCTATAAGCCGTTGTTGCCAACGTGCAGTCGAAGAGCTGGCACTTTGGTTTAATCCAAGAGCGGCTCTCAACCTGGTGGCAGACGAGTGAAAAGTGCCTTTCACTATGGTTGAGCTTTTGGCGTATAGTTTCCGAAGAGGAGAGGGGATTGCAAATCCCTTAGGGTTGAAATTGCTTAAGCTGGTCGTTCCAAGTCTCGCAAGGTTGTTCAAAGAAACGTTGGACGCAATGAGGGAATTGGGATTCAATAAAATCTGTTCATTTACCCCTAAAGTCAAGTCAAGAACGTTGTGGTACCCATTGACGACCAAAAACCCCGTGCCCTCACAAAGTAAAGACGTCCTGAGTCCATTTGACCGGGGAGTGACAGACAAGTCGTACCCCGCCCACGCAACAAGATTTTCGACATTGGCCAACTCCCACTTGTCTCCTTTCTTAACATTAATCACTGAATAGTTGTTTGCTCCAGATGTTGCCCCAGATACAAGCAAGGACATTGGCGAACTCAGACGAACAGACTGGTACCAGACTTTTGACGTTAAAGATTTGACATCACTGGAAATATCCGATATATTACCATTAATAGCAGTTATAGAGGTAGTTCGGACGTTCAAAGTAGCTGACACGGGGAGCCGGATTCTCAAAGCGGTTCCAGGTTCTCCGATTGGTTCAACTGTTGGAAGTTCAATGAATGGACCTGCTCCGGTCGAGCGAGGAAGCAGACTGTTTGTCAAATCAATTAGCCTTTTAGGCGACTGACTGAAGTAGCGGCTGCAGCCGGCCACCCTCCCAGTAAACGCCCGAGATTGCATCTTATGAAGTGAAACAATTGTTATATATTCTAGCGCTAATATGCGAAAGGTGGATGCACTCCGATTGCCAAGTAACTACAAGGTGCAATCTAATGAGGAAATTTGTTTTTTGAATCTAAAAAAAAAAAAAAAAAAAAAAAAAAAAAGATAAGAAGCATACTCAAACCAGCAAGAAGCTCCACTTTTAAACATTTTGGTCTCAAGCGAACTTTTCCACAAGGTCATTGGCCTTCCCAATCGCCTCAATGTCACTCTTGGTAACAATTGCAGGATCCACTTCGTTCGCAATTTCAGCAAGGTTGACGAAATGCTTCCAAAGCTTCAAACCTTCCTGGAAGTCATTGTGGAGTTGGAACGGAGTAATACTGTTCGAACTGCTCAAATTGATGTTGAACGAAGAGTTACTAACTTGGAAAATCAGCTCCAATAAGTACTCCTTCGACTTGGTTTTGGCAATTTCCGGCGCAGAACCCAACTTGACCAGCTTAATACAATGATCGTAGAAGATTTCACCCACAACACCAAGCAAGGTGTTGTTGGGCTCATTGTAGAACGGAAGCTGGTCCACCAAACTGTACCAGTCATTTCTCAGATTGAAGCTGAGTTTCAAGGCATCCAGGCGAGCAAGCATGTCAACCAAACATGTTTGGGTCGAGGTCGACAATAAGTTCTGAACAAAAGAGAGATGACTCCGGAAGTTGAGCAAACTTCTTGAAATAGGACCTTGATAGTTGATTGGTTGGATATTGAACTTGTGCATGGATAAGACACGCGAAATCAACGATACTTGGTTGACCTCTTCCACAGTCAACTCAACATCGGGCGCCACATACATGAAGCTTCTGAGAACACCCGGGTAGCTTCGGTCATTGGAGCACAACTTGAGGCTTCCTGTTTCGAGAAGCAACAAAAGAACAGTCAACTCTTGGAGAGACGCGGGATCAACGTCTGGGGTTGCGTCAACAAATTTCTTCAAAATCAAAAGAGCAGACTTCAACTCACCAGAGGTAGTGTTAACCGCATCCATCAAGAATAACGCTCTCAAGAAAGCAGTCGAGACCAAATCCTTGGACTTGAGGGATTCAACGTCGCCTTGGCGAGTCTTTTCCAATTTTTCAGGAACTTTGGCAAGAAACGACTTCAAAGAAAATTCTGTCAGTTCATCGTCTTTCAAAATCAAGTGATTCAATCTGGTAAACATTGGCGGGGTCAATCTATTGTTGAGCGATAATTCCTCGCTCCTGAACCAGTATCTAACCTTGATGTTCTTGACTTGATAGTATCTAGCCAACAATTGGGTGAGTAAGTTGAATTGGTAGTCGAGGGTATTCTGCGCAAGCGAAGAAGTGATCAATTTCTTGTACCCATCGCCCAAACCGATTTCAAGCGGAGGGCGGACAACATAGGTGCCCAGGGTGATGGACTCCAACAACTTCACCGGCAACAAACCGAGCGACTGGTAGTAGTAAAATTCCGGAGGAAGTCGCTGGGAAATGATATTGTGGATCTCGGTGGGGATTTTGAGCTCAGGGACAGACGAGGCGTCGGACTTGTCAGTGTCATTTTCAACCGCCGAAGGGTCCTTTTCAAGCAAGTCGGCGTCGTTCACAAAGCCCAACTTTGCCATTTCCACAAAGTACAAGCCCACCTGGCCATCCAGGTTGATCACCGGCATGTACTTGAGTGCGGCGTGGCCGGCGAAATACAAGTTGATGAGGGATTCGTCGTGAAGACCGGAGATGTAGCCAAAGATGTCGGACGCGGTGCCGTTGCAGAAGGTGTTATACTGGTAGAAGATGTCCAACGCAAGGCGGAAGTGGCTGAGCTGCAGATAGGGGGACATAGGGTTTGGTTTTGGCAACGGAGGCAAGTTGGAGAACGTCTGTGGTTGGATGGAGCAGCCGACCATGATGCTCAAGTCGCGGAACTGTCTCTCGGTCAAGTCAAGCTCATGCAACACCTTGCGCTTGTCGACAAAGCGGAAGTCCTTGGACTGGAACTCCATGCCCAAGATGAATCTGTCGGCCTGGGTAAGAAGCACATCGGTAGAGCCATAGATGGAGTCGATGAGGCCGTTCTGGTACAAGTACGAGAGCTGGAACGAGGCGTTGTAGGGACTGATGATGTAGTCGACGCCGTTGGCAATGAGGTACTTGATCAAGTCGTTGGTCATGGAGCGGATAGGCAACGGATCCACGGGCAAGCGGAACGACTCGTTGTAGTAGACGTAGTTGGTGCCGTTGGGGTTGGAGTGCTTGGAGTACAACTTGGACCAGGTGGCGTCCAAGTGCAGTTCCTGGGGGGTCAACTCGGTGGGGTTGGGCACGTGGTGCTGGGCGTTGATGTTCAAGCCGGGGAACACAAAGAGCGGGCGCACGTTGAACTCCTTGAACACCTTCAAGTCGGACTCGATGTAGCTTTTCAACGAGGCGGGCACCCCGCCGATACCAAACAAAAACTGTTCCTTCTTGTAGGTGTAGATGCGGCTCAAGTAGTGGTCGACATCAATGCCAATGGTGGCGTTCTGGAGAATTTCGATGGAGCTGGTGGAGACGAGCTTCCGCTCGAACAAGTAGGACTCGAGAGACTTGATGGGCATTGTGGTGGAGAGGCAGTTGTGGACCGCAGAACAGGTTGGGCGCGGCGAAGCTCAGGGCACGTCACGTGGACCCCGAACATTGGACAAACGTGAGCCAGGCTGACGAAGGGCAACCATAAAGATAACGATAATTCTAAAGACAAGGGTAACTATAAGGACAACTGCAGCCAGAGAGACAACGGCAACGACAACCACATCCTCAACCACATCCATAACCACATCCACAACCACAACGCTTCGACCGCAAAATCATTCACCGACCGCAACTCCAGCGCGCAGATGGTGCGACTCATGCCCAGGGCGCTCGTAAATATGCCGTGCGCCAAAACGGACACCACCCGACGGCAACTCCGCCGCAGTGACTCTATGGAAAATGCGACCGCAAGCCGTCCCGCCCCACGGCCTGCGCCGCGAGGCACTGATTTCACCGATTGTGGTGCGTTAGACGAGCACTAGACGAGTGCATTAGACGAGTACATTAGACGGCGGGCGCACGCCGTCTAGCGCGCACACCTAGCGCCCGTCGGGTACAAAATCTGTCTTCGAAAATGTGCCTTCGAAAATGTGCGTTCAAAACTTGCGTTCAAAACTTGCGCTCAAAATGCGCGTTAAAAATCTGCCGTCAAAACCCACCTTCAATCCGCCTTTGCAAACTCCTTCCACAGATTTCGCCTCCATTAACGGGGGCGGCAAACCGTTCACCACCAGGCCCCCGCCTGCCACTTGCCGGAAGGTTTGCGCATAAACCACCTGCGCAAGCCCGCGCCTATATACCGCGCGGTGCCGCGCTACACCCGCTATAGTCCGCCCGACAGCCTCTGACCCCAGGCCTACCCACCCAACCAAAACTCGGGATGGTGCAAAATGTGGAAACGAAAACGCCCCGCCCATGCCAGCCGCAGCCGGGGCCACGGGTGGGACCCTGATGTCGTCACACCCGTACCCCCGCCACCGCACCTGCTTCTAACCAGGCCTATATATTGTGCGCATTGTTGCGGAGTATTCTAGTCGCGTTTCTCATGGCGAATTTGAGAAACATCGCCCACACCAAAATACACGACGGCTCTTCCTCACCATTCCCCCGGCTCCGCACGCCAGCCTCCCCACCTCCGCATACCACCTCCCCCATCACGTCTCGTGCCCCAAATCCGGCCCCAACACCCCTGATCCGCCGCCCACGGACCCATCCCGCCCTCTTTCTCGCCTACTCCCCACTCCCTATCCTCCCACCCCGGCGGTTCCCTCCCTCTGTTCCCATCGCCTCGCATGAGGAAAATATGGAGTAAAAACACCAAGCGCCGGTCCATAGTCGCCACCCTGGACCGCGCCCACGACGCCCCCGATACGGCCACCGTGTCCGACCTCCACCTGGTGTGGTCCGACCAAACCGCCCACGCCCATGTGCGCACCCTCGTGCGCCCCGACTACGACCTGGCCGCCGTCAAGCACCTGTGGATGAACGGCGTGATGAACGCCGCCACTGCCAACGACGTGTCGGACGCCACACTCCGCCTCTACCGCGTGGAGCTCCGCGGCTCCCACTTGTACGTGTTCCGCGCCCCGGCCCACTTGAACGCCCGCCTGTTCCGCGTCACCCCCAAGCCATTGGACGACTCCGCTGCTAGCGCTGTATCCGACGCCACCACGCTGGCGCTGTCCTTCACCCCGGTGCTGTCCGCCGCCCCGCCGCCCTCGGCCGCTTACCTGCACAGCATTGCCAGCTTGGACTCCAGCGCTCCCACCTCCGCCTCCACAGTGGTGGCGGGCACCGGCCGCAACGATTCTGACACCGCCGTGCCCGAGCCCGCGCCCGCACCAGCGCCCATCACCCACTTCTCTACCCAGGTTCCGTACCCCGGGTTGCAGTACGATGCGGCGCGTCACACCTTTGGCGCCGCCTCGCCCGTGGAGCCGCTCGTGCATTTCTACCTCTTTGCCGACGACGCCATCGACGGCGCCGCGCTCAACCAGCTCCGGTGCGTCTTGCCCATGCTCCCGAAGTTCGGCGCGGTGTTGGCCGCGCTCCACCAGTTGTTGGTGCACGTGTTGGACGGCGACTTTGGCGTCGTGGACTCGGACGCGGTGGCCGCACGCGTGGTGGCGTTGCTCAACCACATCGCCCTGAGCTATGGCGGCTATCTCCTCAAGTACGACATTGCACCCCAGGTGTTGAAGATCATCGAGTTGTTCATGACCAAGGGCTCGCCTGCGTCGCTCGAGTTGATTACTGCGTTCAAGAACAAGATGCTCGCGCACCAGCATGAGCTCCTCAGCTTGTTAAACTCGGTGGATGCTGCCATCGCCGGTTTCAATACCCAGGTCCCGACCGTGGCGTTGAACGCGCACACCTTCATCAACCACACCAACATCTTCGACCTCGCGGCGACGGTGTCGGAGATCGACGCCCAGTTCTTTTCCAAGTGGAACTCCGGCTCTGACAAGTCCTTGTTGTTGTACTCCTCCATCGCTGACTTGCCCACCGGCAACATGCTGTTCTACACCAAGAATCCGCTCATCTTCAGCAACGACTCCCACATTCACTACTTGGCCCGTTTGCTCGTGCATCACTTGTTTATTGAGGACTCCTATGCTACTCCTCGCGGCCGCGCCCGCATTCTAGAAAAATGGATTGACCTCGGCTGCACCCTCGACAAGATCGGGAACATGTCCTCGTGGTTGGGAATTTCCTCCATTATCCTCTCCCAGCCCATTCTCCGTCTCACGTCGGTTTGGGCGTGCGTGTCTCCCGATTACGTGAAGCTATTGCGCAACGACTGGGCCCCTGTGCTCTTTGAGCTCGATCGCCGCCACTTGACCAACAACAGTAATGCCCAACCGCTGACAAACAGCGACGCAGACTTGACGCTGATGCCTAAGGAATCCTATCACATTATGGTGCCCCGTGGCTTGGGTAAAATCTACCCGAAGGAAAAGGTCATCCCCTATTTTGGTGACTTGCTCATTAACAATGCTCCCGGCACCTCGTTTACCGAGCTCGAAAACAGCTGGAAGAAAGTGAGCTTCTCGTTCGAGAGGTGGGACGACTACTTCAATGGCTTGTACAATTCGGATGAAATCATCCAGTACAACCAGGACGTCTTGAGGCGCTATGACTCTATGGGCTTTGTTTTGTCCAACGAGAGCCTTAATCAAGTGCTTTATCTTGGAGTCAACAAGGACAACGAGAAGGCGGTACCCACTTCGTTGAAATCAGAATCTCTGACAGCTCATATTAGCAGCAAGACCGATCCCGACACGTACAAAACCTTGCTCCGTTTGATTGACTTCAATTGCGACTCAATGAACTTGGACACCATAATGAAACACTCATTAGAATGTGAACCTTGCTTACCAGAAGCGTGTCTTAAGATTCAAGAGGACGCGGCTGCTCCTAAAATTCACAAACTTAAACTCGCGGGCAACAGCTCGGTTTCCGTCAATTCTGTCGACTCCGGGTTCAGTGTTGCCGACCATATTGAGAGTCCCGAAGTGGTGCATCTTTCATCCAAACTGGTAACTGAGAATATCCTGCCCGAGGATAACCTCCCCCTATTTAATAACAACAACTTCATGATAAGTTTGCTGAAGTATGAAGACTTGTTACTCAGTCCTTCTGATGCCGACATTGATGAGAAGCACAATATCGTGATCGACAACGATTTATCCCTTCGCGTGGATGATTTTATCAATGAATTTGACGGATCC
This sequence comes from Clavispora fructus, assembly GCA_003707795.2. Lineage (NCBI taxonomy): Eukaryota > Fungi > Ascomycota > Pichiomycetes > Serinales > Metschnikowiaceae > Clavispora > Clavispora fructus. The sequence continues at coordinate 44,631 of PPLK02000040.1, forward strand.
TTCTCCGATCCCGCTTCTGATAACGAAGAAAACACCGACGATGGTCTTGGAATTGATGTGGATGATATCTTGAATTCAGAGAAATTTAACAACTTCACGATTTCCGAAAGTGGCGAACTTCCTCAGGCTGTCATGGACCGCAAGCACAGCAGCTTTGGTCTTGTTTCGGTCAATTCTACTGCGAATCACTCGGCTATTGCGGCGAGATATGTTCCCCGTTTTGCCACAATGGATAAGTTGATTGATTTGCTATTGGTGGACTTCAAGTATTTCGATGCAAACTACAGTATCGACCTTACTGAGTATCGGTTTGTCTTCATGTTGACCTATAGTTCCTTCTTGACAACAAGAGAACTCCTTGAGAAATTGGCACACAGATTCGTGCATTCTGGTAATGCTGTTATCTCGGTGATGAAAAAGCAATATTTCACTAAGGAAGGTAAATTTGATCCCATGACGTTTGGAAACTTTCCTAACTGGGAAACCGACGACCAGGCAAAGCTATCTGAATTAGGTGACGTAAACTATGAGCTTTTGCTTAAGATTCAGATTAACATTCTCAAAGTGTTGATAGTTCTTATCAACAATTTTTTCGCTAATTTTTTCAATGATTTGAAGAACAAGAAGATAATGATTAAATTATTGAAACTCTACAGCAATGAGATTTTACAATGGTACAACTCCTCCAAGATAAGCAAAGAGTTGGAAAAATCATTTGAGAGTCTTGTTAACTATTATAAGAGATTAAAGAAAACGTTCTTGAAGAAATGCTACAGACCATCTGAACTACTGAAGGCCGAGGAGTTTTTCTCGAATGAATTAAAACTTTCCAGCTCTATAAACGAAGTTCCAATTAACAGAAATTTACCAGGTTCAAAGAATATCCACAAGATCGAGAAATTTTTAAGCAAGTTTAACAAAATGCTTTCTGTGTTTTACAAAGGCATTACGCCTGAGAGTTGGTTCCAAACGTTCAAGATTTTGGAAAATCTGTTCACAAACTACTCTCTTCTTAACTTTGACTCGCAAAAGAGTAAAATCACCGATGAGCAAATGGTGATTTCCAATGTGTTTTCTTACTTTGAGACGCTTTACGACCTGTCCAAGAGAGATCTCGTTCTCGAAAAGTTACCTTTGGCGTTCAGAATGTTATTCAAAATCTACTTCAAATTTAGAAGCTATCTTTTATTGCAGTTGTGCGATTCGCAGATAACTATGGAAGAACGACTTGAACGGATGAAAACATTAATTTTGATGTTGAAGATCTCGAAACTTAAGATGAGCGAAAGTCTGTTCGTGTTTGAAGGAGATCAAAAGGAAATTCCTTCTTGCATAGAAACGGCTATAACCAACACTGTTCATTCACCTCAGAGTCGATACTTTTCGGACTTGTGGGTACTGGCATCTCAGTCCCTTTGCCGTAATGAAGCCGCAAGTGCTTCTTCAAGCATAAGTGTTGAATCATTGCTCCCCACCAATGTGACCCATGATGACTTGCTTCTGCCCCATGAGTCACTTCTCCCTTGTTTCGGGTGGATCATTGAAAATCTCATGGCGATTAATAAATGCCCATCTTTCCATCGGACAAAGATCAACTTCAACAAGAGATACTTGATCTTTAAAATCATCAGAGAATTGAGTATCGAGGACGTTGACGAAAACAAAGACCCCGTCAGTGAAACAAGAGAGTTTGATTTCTTATTCAGGCTAGACCACACCATTGTCCCACTGGTTTTTGACTTGAAACACTCAATTCCTCAGGACCGTTCCAACCGCTACCATTTCCGGTCAATTATTCAAGCGCAGCATAACATCTTAGCAGCTGAAAGCCGCAAGAAAACTATGAGGGATCTCCGAACACACTCTGACGTGACTCCTGGTCCCAGCCATGCTCAAATTAGTCGTAAGACGTCGAGCAATACTTTGAGACGACAGTCTATTAATTATAAGACCAACTCGACGTCAAGGTTCAAAATCAGTGGTTTGTTCTCCAAAACAAGAGGTTTTGGAGTAAGCTCTACTGGCCTGGAAAGAGTTGTTCAATTCCAAGAACTTCCTGACCCAACGATGGCCATCGAGACGAAGCTGAAGCCGTTGGCTGTAATTCAATTGAAAGACAAGAAAATATTCCCTGTTTATGCATTGCCTAATTGTTTTAAGATTGATTCAGAATTGGGCAGCGGTGCTTTTGTTTTTCAAGCCCCAACTGATGCTGATTCTAAGGACTGGTTGAACAAGATCAGTTACGCCAATAAACATTGGTTTTATTCGAGGCAAATCAGTTTGAAGGCCAACCATGACTTCACTACATTTGGAATTCCTTTGGAATTGGTTTGTGCGCGGAGTGACAGTGTTTCTCCTCCCTTCCTTCAGCACATATATGAGGCCATTGAAGCCGAGGGATTGAATGATGTTGGTATCTACCGTATAAGTACATCGATCTCGGAACTTGCCAACCTCAAGAATGAGATTGACACGATTGGGTACATCAACATGAAGCTGAGATCGGTGGATGTTCATTCATTGACGAGCTGTGTGAAGTTGTATTTCAGAGAGCTCCCCGATGCGTTATTGACAGACGAGGTGATTGAATTACTATTCGGATTGGGTCAGGCTCGCCAGGATGGAAGCATTGGCCTGTTTGATCCTCAAGCGTACAAGGACATTGTTGTGAAACTTCCGAAAAAGAACTATGAGACATTTAAAGCGCTTCTCTTGCACTTGAGCAAGGTCAATGGGGCCAACGAGCATAATAGAATGACCGCGTCGAACTTGGCCACGGTAATTGGGCCAGCGTTGACGGAATCCAGCAGCTTGGAGTCGGTGGTGACGAACTTTGGTATGATCAACCATGGACTCGAGCGGTTGATTGAGAACTACGATGCGGTGTTTCAAGACGAATAAATGTAAGGGGTAATCTAGGCAATATATTATTCACGAGAGAGCTGTAGACGGTTGCCGGTGGGGTGAGGTGGGCTGGACGATAGCAACCAAGAAAGGTCCTACTGTGGGGCCAATGGACTACAACAACATCATCATCACAAGTGTGTTAACTATGTACAATCAGTGTCTCTTGATAAAGCCCTCGGTGGCTGCGTCGCGTCTCTTGTCGATGGCCTCCAATTGCTTGTTGGTCTTGGCCATCTTCAGGTGGCTCTGCTCCTTCATTCTGGTGTTGAAGTCATTCCACCACTCACCGAGCGTGGCTGGCGGTGGCTTCGCGCCGGGGACCACCACCGGTGGTTCGATGGCAGGGATGCCGGCGAACTTTCTAAAGTGCTTGTTCTTCAACACCAACGACTGCACGAGCGAAAACATCGCGTTGGCGGCGAAGTAGAGCACCACCGCGGACGACATGCTCTGGGTGATCAAAATGGACGCGAACGGCAAGACCGTCATGGCCTTCTTGAGCATGGGGTTCATGGTCTGGGCACCGGTCTCGCCGCCCGCCCGCATCATGCCGGTGACGACAACCGCAGTCAACACCTGCAACCCCAAGTATGGGTCCACCTGGGTCAAGTCGGTGAACCAGTACGCGCCCTGGGACTCGAAGCCGTCCACGGGGAACGCGGCCATCTTCCGGGTCGCCTGGAAAAAGCCGTACGCCAACGGCAACTGGGCAATGGGCAACAACGAGTGCGCGGTCTTGATGCCGTGCTCCTTGTAGAGCTTGGACCGCTCGCGCATGGCCAACATGCGGTCCTCGTTGTCGCCGGTCTTGATGTCGTTCATGAGCTTGTCCAACTGCGGCTTGACCTTGGACATCTTGGCCATGTTGGCCGACGACTTGATGTAGAGGGGAAACATGAGCGTCCGGGCTAACACGGTGCCGACGACGATGGTGCCCCACCAGGGCAACCCGGTGTACACGTGGGTGGCCTCGAGCATCTGCTCGATCAACGCGGTGGGGCCGTAGCCGTCCGCGAGCCCGATGGAGTGGAGGTAGCCCATCTGGTCCGAGGTCATGGTGGATTGGACGGAGGTGGCGGCGGAGTGGTCGAAGTTGGTCAAGGTGGCCTTGATTTCAGACAGAGACGAGTTGTAGCGGACACCGAGGCCGGCACGGAACGTGGGCGCCATGCGGCGCGGGGCGTACCTGGCAGCAACTCCGATTCTGTTCATGGGGAAAAGCGGTGGTAGTTTGCACAAAGATTTGCACTTTCGCACTCATAGTCGGTCGCGGTGGTTGTCGCGGTGATTGTCGCGGGCATGTTGGGCAAGTTGGGGAAAATCCCCAGGATGGAAGAAACTGGGGTTTGGACTGGTTTCGGAAAGGTGTCGGTGTTTTTCGGGACGCTGCAGCGGGTCCGGGTTTCTTACTTTTGCCTGGTCCGCCATCTGCCTGTATACCGTCGAATGGTCTTCGCCTGGCCCGCACCTTCTTCCTACAGATAGAAGGTGGATCCACTTTCCGCATTCCAGCGTGAATTGTCAATCTCCCCAACTCCCACTCTCTACCGCCATGCTCCGACATTTGGGTCTCCGGTTGAATCTCCGGTTGAATCTCCGGCTGGGTCTTCCCTTGGGTCACTGCCGCTCCCTTTCGGTCTCATCAGCAACTTCTCCCGGGTCCCAGCTCGCGGCGTTGCTCTCCACTGCTTCAGACCAAACCGTATTCGAGCACGTGGTACGCCATGCCGCCTCCCGCCTCCCGTCCCCACTTGTGGAACAGCACTTGTTCCACCTTCTCCACCACAACAACCTCAACGCGGCCACATCGCTCGTGCACGTGTTGTACCAGTCCAACGCAGCCCACTACGCGCTCTCCAACCAGTTCTGGTCGCTTCTAGCGTCCCAGGCGGCCGCCTGCGGCCACCACGCCGCTGCTTCGCTCGTGTACCACGAAATCATCTGCCCCGCGGCCCACGCCGAGCCGCTTGCCCACGTTCCGTTCCTCTTGCTTCCAACCGCACTTGACCGCTTGGCGGCGGTGTTTGTGCACGCGGGAAACCGCCCGGCAATCGACGGCTTGCGGGCTTACTTCAAGCGGTACTACTCCAACTTGGGCCACCGCGAGGTGTACGAGACGCTATGTATTGCGGCGGTGGAGGCCCTGGCGAAAGCGGGCGACATGGAACAGGCATTGGACCGCTTTGTGGACCTTGCGTTCAAATATAGGGGGCACGGCACCTACCGTGATCCAAAAGATACCCTCCACTCGCTCAAGTACGCCAGTCACCGCAACTTCAAGCGCCGCCAGGCCAACATCTCCCATAACCACAGCGTCTCCCCGCCGTTTGGGGACGCCCCTTCCATCTTCGCTCCCTCGGTGGTGTACAACAACTACACCATTCCCCATGGCACCCACTGGGCTATATTGGACGGAACGCTCCGCGTGGCAGACTTGCCGTACTTCCGTGCGCTCCTCCGGTCTCAAATCCGCAAGTTGGTGGCAGAACAGCATTCGGTGGTGGACCGGCTATTGGCGTTTGTGTCGTGTCACCACCACTCCTTGCATCGGTTCGTGGTGGCGTGTCTCTGCGACCTCGGGTGTGTGGAGGAAGCGTGGGTGGTGTTGTCCAAGACCCCGGACTTGTATCCCCAGATGAACCAAATTGTGCTCTTTGCTGGCATGGAGGACTTTGGCCACTTGTTCCGGGCGTTGCGCGTGCGGTTTGATCACTCCGCCCCGGATACTCGGTTGGCTCATGCGGCTGATATTTTGGCCCAGAGCCACCTGCTTGCCGTCAGCATTGTTCCCCACCGCCCGCTTCCGGTGTCATGCAGACCATCGTACCTTTCGGCGCTCGTCGCATCTCCATCGGTGGTGAAAGGCGACGTAGAGTCCTGCCTCGCCAAATGGGCCACGGAGAAGGCTCACAAAACCCCGGTGGACAACGAAACTTATCTACGGTTACGGGCGCTTGGTGTGGACACAACGCTGATCGTGCCCATTTCGGCTCCAGACCTATAACTCATCTATCATGTACATACACTCCTCTGCATCCTCTATAGTCATGCGTACCATCTCCTGTGCTGTCACATCTAGTCGTTTCGGGGGGCCTTGATCCGGTGGATTCTGACGTCGTCCTGGTCCTTCAAGTCTCCCACAACCGCAATGTCTTGCGGCGTAATAAAAATGGACTGCGCGCTGGAATTCTGCAACTCATGGATCAATAGACGAATTGCAATGGTCCGGTTCACCGAATCCATGAACACATCAAACTCGTCTAACCCACATACCCGAGGCCGCATCACCTTCCAAATACTGAGCAAGAACGCAATCTGCGTAAATGACTTTTCTCCGCCTGATAGCGACAGCACGGCCCGCGAGTCCTTGTCGTCCTTGGTTTGCACCTCAGTGATGACTCGTTTTTTGCCAAAATCAAACTCCAACTTTCCCTTGAACCCTCGAAGCGCCAAGCATTGCTCGAACGACAGCTTGGCCCGGGTGAGCTTCTCCTTGATCGTAATATTCAAATTGTCGAATCTCGAGTTCAAATCGTTCTCCAACGTTACTCGAGCATTCTCCAAATCGGTAACACTCGTCTCGCACTTATCCTTGAGTTCTTTGCTCTGTAAAACTTCGTTTTGAATCTCCTCGAACGTTTTGTGTGTATTCTTTTCCGCTTCTTCGATCGCTTGCTGGATTGATCTGAATTCATTCGTAATCGACTCTGTTGTGTCAGACTCTGCAATCACAATTTCTTCCCGCTGACAATGCTCTTCGGCCGTCTGTTTCAACTCGGTGTGCTTTTTTTCGTCGCTTTCCTTTTTGCTTTTTTTTGTCGAGATTTCAACTGTGATTTCTTGTTGTTTTCTATCGTAGCCTTCCATCTCAGCTTCAAGGAGTTGCACATTTTGCGAGTGTTTGTTGATCTCATGCTCCATATTCGTTATTTTATCCACAAGTTTTAGCTTTTCCAGCGACATCGCTTGTAATTGATCACTCTTCTCCTTGAATTCTTTCTTGGACACGTTTAAATTCTGCAACAACTCCATCGACATACCTTCTCGAGTTTTGATTTGGTTTTCACAGTTTACTATCTGTTCCTTGAGACTGTCGATCTTTCCATAATCACCTTCGTCCAGTAAAATTCTTTCCAAGTTGAAAATCTGGTTGTTTATCTCCTTCAAAAATCCTTTCTTCTCCTCCAAATCGGCCTGAAGACGTACTTTCTTGTCACGCTCTTCAGCCTTCAATTTATCTCTTCGTTGTTGAAGTTTAGCCTCTTCGTTGTTGATGTCCCGCAATTCTCCTTCGAAATCTTGAGTCACTTCGCGTCCCGCCAATCTTCGGAGGTCGTTTGAATAAAAGATAGGGTCTCTACTCAATTGTCCATCTCTTCTGGAAACCCTCACACCAGATTTTCGATCCTTGAGACAGAACGCATGCTTGACATTTCTGTTCCGAGTGATCGTTTCAGCTTGGCTCATTGAGTCGCAGATAACCATTTCCTCCACACCGCTCGAATCAATCAATGTAAATTTGACATCCTCGTTGTGAATATCCAACGTATCGAGGATTGTTCTGCATCCTTCAGGAACGGAGGAGTTGTAAGTAAACGTTTCAAATTTACGAACAATAATGTTTTTGAAAATCTTCTTGTTCCTCATGTACTGATTCAAGAGTCGACGATCATGCTCATCACATACAACGAAAGAATCTAAAGTTTTTTGTAGTGTCGCATTGATGAGATCCGACCAGTCGGTATGCCCGTCCTTGACGCTTACAAAAGAGCCAACAGGACCAATCGGTTTAGAGTGCCAATTTTTTTCATTGTCAATATCACGCATAAGGTACGCAATATTATGGCCGAATGCAGCGTACTTGTTGTTCTTATTTCGTTCAAAGTTCAGCATCTTTTGACGTAACGCAGATTTTGCAGTCCTATGATCTTCGAGTTCCCTGTTAAGAGCGTCGATATCAGGGCTAGTACCATCTGATTTGTGTAGTTGATCCTGAAGGTCATCCCTATTGGTGATAAGACTTTGCTGTCTCTTTTTCAACATCTCCAACCGCTCAGCCATTTTATCTTTGGAACCTCCATTTGCCTCATCAATTTTTCTCTGTTCAAGGATAATCTCTTCCTTATGTTTTTCGATCGATTTACTGAGGTCTTCAATCTCACGTTTGTAGTTAATCAAGTCTGAGCGATAAGCATGGACTTGTTTCGACGCGTCTGCATTTTCAACTTCGGCTTTAGAAAGTTCTAACAACTGAGAACTCAACTTTTGTTCAAGAAGAATTTTTTCCTGTTCTATGACGGTTGCCTCATCTAGGTCGGCCTTGATCTTTATCTTGCTGCTCTCTTTCTTCGCTTCTATTGTACTGATCTCGCCTTCCATTTGAGAAATTTCAGATTCTTTTTTCTCTATTCTCCGACCCAAGACCTCAACATTGTACCAAAAAATCTTTCCGTTAATCTTTTCCAATTGCTGTCGGAGAGTATGGGAATGCTTGTACTTCTTGTACGCTCTTTCACTTTCAGCGTACTTTTGACAAGCTTCCTCGTAATATGCTTTTGCGGACACGGATCTGTTCTGAAGACTCAAGATATTGCGCGACGCTTCTTGATAGTTTTGAAGAATAGATTGGATATTCGTGCCCTCGCTGAAATAGTTGAATCTTGACTGTTCAGTACTACTCGCAATGAACTCTCTTGCCTTATCCTGGGAAAGAAAAGACAATGGATTGTTGACCATGATGAAAAACTTCTGGAGAATATCGTCAAGCGTCTTCTTCTTGTTTGACACCACAGTGCCATTTTCGCTCCTGATGCTATATGAATTGGTGCCTTCACGCGCGAGTTTCCTCTCCACGATAATGACTTTGCCATATGTTTCCTTTTCATAAGAGTCGTATCCGTCATTATCAATCTCAATTGTTATACGTGCGGTGGATTTGCCATCCTTGATGAGACTCTTGATGGAGGAGCCTCTACTTGTGTCCGTTGCTTTTGCCCCGAGACCAATAGATATACCGGTCAAGATCGCACTCTTGCCTGACCCGTTTCGACCGATGATGAAGTTCATCTGAGGGCCGAAATCAAGCTCAAAGTGGTCGTGGCACATGAAGTTTCTTAGCGTAAGCTTTCTGATGTATCCCGCCTTGGAGACGCGCTCGTTCGCACCGTCTTCACCATCACTTTCTTCAGAGTCTTCCTCTTCATCTCCAATTCTTAGTCGTTTTTGCGCCAACAACTGTGACATGTACTGCTCTGCAGATTGACCCAGCTATGAAGTTAGTGGTTGTCGGGAAAATGAGTTACACTCGAAACAAAAACATACGTTGACCATAAAACTTCTCTTTCGGGAAGCAGTTTCTAAGCCTTGTGAAACCCCGGCCGGTTCCAAAGTCGTCATTTCTTCGGCCGAATGTTCTCTACTCCTGTCTGTGGAGGTGTTTACATCAAAGTTGATAGCCATGATGGATCGCGCATCATTGAGAGTGCACATACCCTCAATGATCTGGATGCAAAAGAGTCCTCTTGTTGGCACCTTGAGAAACTTGAGGTAAATGTCTGGTGTAAGATTTTTGTGGAGTGGAGACATGGAAATCCATCCAAAACCGATTAAAACCGGAAAGATAGAAAAACGGTCGTATGAACGCATCCCATTGTCGCAGAAGTGCGCAACGAGTGCGACTACACTGTTCTTCTGCACAAGCAAGATTCCATCTTCCCACTGTCACCTTCTTTCTGGGGCTTTCTATCTGCATCCTATTACTTAACTTAAATTCCAAAAATGGGCAAAAAAGGCGGTAAGAAGGGGAAAATGGATCCTCTGTTGATTACTCCCGAGTACATTGCAGAGCAAAGACGTCTTCGAGAATTGAAGAAAGCCCAATTACAGGCTGAACGGCTTGCAAATGGAAAAGACCAAGAAAATGTTCCACCAGCCTTGAAATTTATCAAGCGGCCTCTACTTTCCATTCCAGGTCAAAAACAAGGTACTGGGCTTCCAATCACTATCATGTCTTACAATGTGTTGGCTCAAGCCCTTATCCGAAGAACCCTTTTTCCCACCAACGGCTCAGCATTAAAGTGGGGAAACCGGTCACAAGTGTTGCTCTCCGAATTCAAACACTATGACTGTGATATTCTTTGTCTTCAGGAATTAGACTTCATCCAGTACAACAGCTTCTGGAAACTGGAGTTGTCTCGTTTGGGTTACAGTTCGCAATACTATAGATCAGGCACCAAGAACCACGGTGTGGCGATTTTCTATAAGCAAGTTAAGTTTGTGTTCAAAAACTCGATGTTTATCAACTATGACCGAGAAGATACCGGATCGGTCACCAACTCCACCCCAACTCTTAACGTGGGCATGATGATATATTTGGAGTTTAGCCAAACAGTGTTGGACCTGAATCCGTCTATATCTCGTGATGGAATTATTATTGGTACCACTCACCTCTTTTGGCATCCCTTCGGAACCTATGAAAGAACTAGGCAGACATATATTGTGTTGAAGCAAATGAAAGAGTTCACCAAAATTTTGAACCTTGTGAATGGTGGTGGAAAATCATTCTATCGCTTCTTTGCTGGCGACTTTAATTCGCAGCCATTCGATTCACCATATCTTTCCATTACTGCCAAACCCGCAAAATACACTAATCGGGCCAAAAATGTGATTGGCCGTGCTTTGGCGCATGACTGGAGTAAGAAGAAAGCAAAAAAGTCAGACTCTAGTGAAGAGCTGAAAGGTCGTGAAGAGACTAGTGAAACTAATGAAGAGACAGATAGAGAAATTGAACTAGACTCAGACCAGGAGGGTGGGCCAGAGGATAAAGTGAATGAAGAGAACAAAGAACTCGACGACAACCCGGTACCGGAAAAATTTGTGTTCTCTGAAGAAGCTCTCGAAAAGATTTCTCAAATGGAGCAATTGCATAATGAATTAGACATGCGTGCCATATCCTTGTACTCTGTGGGTTACCACTTGGTACACGGTGAAAATTCCGGCCGCGATAACGATAGACGCGAACCATTTTTCTCTAACTGGGCTCATTCCTGGAGGGGATTGCTAGACTATATTTTTGTGATCGATGAATGGGATCAACTGGAGTCTTTCGCGGATAGAATAGATTCGTTGGAAGAATTAGAGCAAAGAAACAAGATCAAGCTCCTAAGCTTGGTTAGATTGCCTACGCCAGAGGAAATGGGCCCTGAACCTTCGGGTCAGCCAAGAGCCGGACAATATCCATCAGACCATCTTTGCATGATAGCCAAAATAGAACTCATGTGATATTACGTTGCACTATCGATAACCCGTAAAAAATATTTCTAATATACAATATGAAGCCAAATTAAGATTTCAACATAGTGAGAATCAAGTCCTCCAATGGTCCGTAATCTTTCTTGTTGATCAAGTCAAATTCTCTAGAGAAAAGAACGTAGTGCTTCAAACTGGTGTTGAGATGGCTCTGTAACCCCAACTCGGAGATCTCATGGAAGTGGTGGCAGTAGATATGCGCGTACACTCGCAAAAGTCTCTTGAATATGGTTCTAACCAAATTTGGGAACTGTTGAGGGAAGGGTGCTCCAATTTTGGATGGGAAGATGTTATCGTTGTCGAAGAAATTCTGGATCCAGTTCATTAAGTTCTCGACATATTCACAAGCAGGTAAGGACACTGGCTTCTTCGGCGAAAGCGATCCGCTAGCAGAGGGATTAGTATCTTGCCACAAGTACTCGTATTCTTCCGTGGCGATCATTCTTGGGCACGTTTTAGGAGAGCAAAACTCTGTAATGGTTCCGTACAACATATTGATCTGGTTGTAGAAGTCCACCACGTGGACAGCTAACCATTCGTTGACATCCTCGTCCTTGGGAAGTTTGACGGCTTTGATCAAGGCATTATCAGATCCCAACGTCTGCTCAGCGTAGTTTCTGATGTCCTTATGCGATGTAACCGTTTGAGCCATGTTGGATGATACATTCATGGTCGAGTAAGGCAAGTTGTCCTCATCTTTTAGGTCTCCGATGTTAACCTGAGGCAATGGGGGAAGCGCCGAGTTCGATATAGGTTGTGGGCTGGATATAGGTGTACTCAGCTTCAATTTGAAGCCTCTTGTTGTTCTCAACGAGTGGGTGTTAAAGTTCAGGAAGAAAGACATGGCAAAGCAACAACTTCAGAAACTTGATTTCGGTTAGGGGACGATATGTTGAGAACGTACAAGGTCTAGAGGGGAGCGGTGGAGGAAATAATCAGATATGATGCGGTATAGGGATCAATAATTGGCTATGGGCGAAAATAGAAGGACAGCTAGGCAGTTCCGGTTAGTTTGGTTCGAGAAAGCCTGGCGTAGTAGGGAACGGGAGAGGTCAAAGTGAAACCTTAGCGTATGGCGCAGTGGAGTGTGTTTACAAACATGCCCCATTTGGATAAATGACCGATTGTTCCGTTCCGCGAACCCTACGCGAGGTGCAAATCTTCTAGAATACTAGGAGAAAACACTAAACGCTTGAGCGAACCTGAATTTGGTTTTGCCCAGGACCTTTTGCATTGCTGCCTGTGGTGACTGTTAATGTCACACTCTTTCATCACGTTCAATGTGTTGAATTCATACAAGATATGCTTCTGGAATTTAAGAAAAACTGTTTGAACAGCACAAACTGAGGTCGCGTTTGAGGGTAACGGAAGCTGAGAAACTGATTCCGCCGCCGCAGAATCGTACAAAATTGCCGAAACTGGTTTTGTGGCATTTGACTCGGCACACTTTGAAGTGGGTAAATTGGCAGACGCTGAATTTATTGGAAGAGGGGTTCCAAGCGCCTCGTGTACCCGGACCAAGTTTCTGTAGTTGACTCGCACCAAGTGTTTTCCGTAGAATGAAAATACGAACGGGTAATCGTATTCCAACTTGAACACTAGTGTCACTAAGAGGTACTGAAAGTGGCGGTAGATGCTTTCAAAATAGCACTGGGATGCTGGGGTCCAGTATTCTAGCGTCACGTGGAGCTGCTCTAAGCGCTCTACCGGGAGATTTGCAACATCCGGAAGAATGGCGCCAAAGAGGTTGCACATTAAATCAATGGCTAAAGTAGCATTCAACCGCCCAGGCGCTACTTTAAACATCAACGCGGGCCATAGAGAAGACGTGGAGAGTGATTGCTGAAGCATAATAGCTGTTTGGCTCTCTGGGGGGAGATCTACGCCGTTGAATTTGACCACTATGGCAACCTGCTGTTAGTTCCGTCTCTATGTAGATTAGGGTGTATCATACGGAAACGCGCGAACGGGGAACACTGAATAGGGTGTTCGGTGGTTTGTCCGATACAATCTGATAGGACATAGCAAACGAGTCTTCTGCGTCCGCAAGAACAAGCATGTTAAGGAAAGAAACAAGAGAAGTGGGCGTGAGAATAAATTCGCACCCATGCTGCACCAGCTTCATTACCTTCTAGGTATTAAGGTGCATGAAGGCATCTGGCAGAACATAGCTAAAGAGGTCTTCATACTCCCCAATTGGTATATAGGCGTCTAGCTGATATTAATGTCGCTGAAATTATTCTTTTGAACTTTTGGAAACACTGCTGGAAATTTTGGTTGCAGTTTGACGGTTAAAATGGTAGAATTCGCGTGAGAAAGGTACATCTAGACCTAGAGAAACTTCTTCAACGTAGAGAACCATATATAAAACCATATAGAAACCATCTATAGAACCATCTATAGAACCATATAGAAACCATCTATAGAACCATCTATAGAACCATATAGAGAACCATATAGAGAATCATATAGAGAATCATCTAGAGAACAATCGAGAGTGCCATAGGTGCGAAACCTTGCGCGACATCCGGATCATTAATCCACACTCTCCTACTCTCCATTACTCATTACTCAGTAATTACTCTTTACTCCTTTACGTCGCGGTATCGCTACATCGCCACTTCCTCCTTCCGTCTATTGAACTACAGAATGTCCCTCAATTACACCTCAACAGGTCCTCGCCTTACGCTAACACGAGCTGTAACACTCCCTTCTGCCGCCCATTTTCAGTCTCTTCCCCACCACTTCATGTATACGGCGGCATACCGCCACTTATTTCGGCTCCGACATCTAGTTGGCCGCAACAAAGGAATCCGAAATACTTACTGCGCCCTCCTTCGCCGCAAATTCACCTCCATCGACTTTAATGTGCGCCGAGACAAGGTTTTAGGCCTTCCTCCCCTCACACCTTCCGACATGGCAGTCCGACTTGCAAATACCGTGGTATTTGTCTTTAATAGCACGTGCCATGTGCTGGACGAGCGGGGACCGGTCAATTTTTATGATGACTTTGTGCGAGAAACCAAGCCACGTCTAGAGCTGCAAGTGCTCTCCACTATATTGGCCATGGACCACCAGGCACCCAACACGGTCAAGTATGACTTCAAATACAGGTGGATTGATGAGACAGTTCGGTTCTACTCCGAAGCAGCGCAACCGGGGCTTTCGCGTAAAGATGCAAATAGACTTCATAATACGGGTAAGGCATCACTCCTCGGGTTCCTTCAGTATGAGCAGTGTGTGATGGGTTTGAACGAATCGATGCTATTGTGTCTTTAGATGTGATCCAACCGCTCTAAGCGGTTGGGGTAGCCTACAAGTGATTTCAGCCTATATAGTTGGTTCCCAAAACATTCACTGCGCAGTCACTTTCCCTCTCGAATATACACGTAGTCACCATCGTGAGGGGATCACCCGGTTCCTATGGGTCTGGCATATTAATCAAACGCTTGGGCCAACAAAATCTCTCGAGACGGCAGTTTTCTCTCGAATAGTTGGAATCCACCTGGAGCATTGCCCGGCGGAGGAGGTTCCGGCCTGCAGACAGCTTGCCCCAGCTCCGGTGTTTCTACTCCAGCCAATATTATCAATCTCATTGAAAACCGGTCTCCTGTGGCGAAATTGGGCTTTTAAGTGTTTCACCCCTCCTTAACTCAAATCACAATCCCTCTGGTGTTACTGCTGTACCAATCCAATCCCTCTGTCATCGGTTCCAACAATGGCGTGGCCCTCTTGGACTTCTAAAGCAAATGCTGCCCCAGTCTCTCCTCAGATTGAGCAGCGCTCACACACACGGATGGCTACTTCGTCCCAAGAGTCTGATATAGCACACACATTGAACCAGCTCTCGACTGATGATTCTTTGCCACAGGTGCGGGTATTGTCTGCTGAATCGCTCAGTGAGACCAACAAGTCGGTCACGCAGTTTGTTTCTCAGGCCCCAGAGAACATGTTCATCATTGACGGTGAGAAGTACTCCGACGAGAGCATCATTTGCACCAATGATGCAAGGGGTAACAAGACATGCTTGAAGTTGAAGTATAACCTGATCGAGTTGTTCAAGCAGATGCAGCGCCTTGATTACTTCTGTTCGTTGCCCAACAACATGGACGCCACCTACTTTGAGTGCAGAAAGATCACATAGTTACTAGCTATTTTATATGCGAGCACACGTCACACTTTTCAGCTACAGTAGTTGGGTGCTCAGACAAAATACCCCAACACCGCGCCCATGGCGACAACTGCGCTGGCACGGATGATGTTGCCGGATCCGCCCGAGTATCTTGGAGCGTCCGCATGTGAACTATTGCTCCAAAGCTGCGACCAGGTGGCATTGACGTGCTCCAGGATGTTCAGCGGGGGTGTTTCGAACCGTGTGTTTTTGTTGTGAGCTTCGGGTGAATCACTTGACGGCTTTGCGGGTTCGGACTGGGAGAAGCTCGTTTTCGTTGATTGAGACTTCAGCTTGGAACTCCTTTTCGGATTTGGCGCAGCGGTAGGCTCTGTCGGGTTCTGTGACGTTGTTTCTACCGTCTTCGGTTCTGTTGTTGGCACGGGCTTTGTCTCCACCTTTGGGGCTGAAGGCTCCGGTTTAGTCTCGGGTTTTTCTGGCGCCGGTTCTGGCTTTGGCTCTGCTTTTGGAGTTGGTTCCAGCTTTGGTTCTGCTTTTGGAGTTGGTTCCGGCTTTGGCTCGACCTTTGAAGTTAGTTCTGGCTTTGGTTCTACCTTTGAAGTTGGTTCCACCTTCGTCTCCACCTTTGAAGCTGCCTCCGTTGTCTCTGTTGCCTCCACCTTTGTATCAGGTCCAGGACCTGTGGTTGCGGTTACTTCAACCTTGGGCCCCGCATGGGTTTCCCCTGGAATAATCTTGGTCTTGCTCTCGCTTGCTTTTGTGGGCTCTTGTGTTTGTGTCACAGTGGTCAACTCAGTCGCAATCTCGGTGGTGGTTTCGGTGGTGGTCTCAGTACTGCCGCTGACGGTTTCAGTGGTGGTCTCAGTACTGCCGCTGACGGTTTCAGTGGTGGTCTCGGTGCTAGCAGTCACCACCTGGGTTGTGGTGGTGGTCTCAATACTTCCTTCGGCGGTAATGGTGATAACCTCCGTCTTGGTTTCGGTAACAGGCTCCGCTTGGGTCTTTTGCACCTCTGGCTTAACTTCCACTGTGGTGATAACCACTGGGGTCTTGGCCGGTACCGCCTCTGCCTCGTTGGCCACCTCTGCACTCTCTTCTTCATCGGACTCCTCCTCCTCTTGCTCTTTGGCAATCAATTTTGCCTGTGCATACAGTCTGATTCGGGCCAACTGGTCCTCGCCTGCCACCTGGATCGTAGCGCATGCAAAAGGTGCTCGGTCTGCGGAGTGGATCACAATAGCACGGCCGACCACAAAGTTGTTCGAGGTGGGGTTCAAAGAAAGAAACGGGTCGACATAGTCTGTTTCGTAGCAGGTTCCGTCAATGGTTCCGTGCTTCCCGGCCAAGTTCCCGACCGCACATTCGTACGCATCATCACGGGGACATTCGCTGGCAGATCCATAGGGGTTGAATATGGCACCTGTGGCGTCACAGTTTCCATCAACGCCAACAGCAACATCGTGGATATGGTAGGCAAAGGGACCACCGTCCGCAGGCAAACCAACTAAATCCACGTGCACGTTTACGCTGACTCCATTGGTGCTGGTGAAGATTACATAGCCCTTGGTGTCCAGGGCAGTTCCACTTTGTGGAAACTCCGCCACAGCAAATACTCCCGGAGGGTTTTCTGTAGTCGGGACAGAGGGGTGCGCTACTACTGGGGTCAATGCCAAAAGAATTGGGGTTAACAAGGCGAATATCATTTTTCTTCCGTGGACACACAAGTGGGTACAAATTTGGGTGCAAAAGGCACTTCTGCCCGCACTGAACCACGATTGCGTCCGGCATACACCCCCAGACTTTTCTGGTATGTCGCGGGGACTCTCTGTCCATCTGTAGCACTATAGTACAGGACTCCGTCTCTCCTTCCATCTACGGTGGCATGTGCCCTTTCATCTACGGCGACATGCGTACTCTACGTCTCGTGTCGTGTAACCTTTTGTATTCCCAATGCTAAAATAAATAGTGCTGCAGCCTTAGACCATGAACGACTCGCCACATCCACAGGTACCCTTAGAGTTGGGGTTTCTGAAGATGAAACGAGAGGAGAGCTTATCGTCTAGCCAGTCCATCTCGGAACCAACAATGGAGAAAAGCGCTTTAGAGTCAATCAACACCTTCACCCCGTCTTGCTCAACCATCTCATCAAACTTACCTGGCTTGTCAACATACTCCAAGTGGTAGGTCAACCCGGAACACCCACGGTTGCGCACACCGATTCTGATGAGTTTGGGTTCTGGTTGGTCGAGCAATGCTTGGAGGTGCTCAACTGCGCCAGCCGATAGCGTGATCAACGCTTTTCTGGGACGTAATTGTCTCCTAGGCTTCTTGGCCTTGACCTCTTCTTTAGGCTGCTCAGGTGCCACAGCGGCGGCGGTAGCAGCATTGGCGGTTTCTTGCTCCACCTTTTTCTCCGCTGGCGCGGCCGACTTGAACCGCGACGCTCTAGACTTTCTGATGGCCGGCATTGGTGGCAGCGCAATCGTGATAATCTCGTCTGTGCTTTTCTTGGGCTCCTTGCGGGGCGCAGAGGGCGTCGCCAATCCGTGCGCGGCCCATTTGGAACTTCTGTTTGCTGAAGGGCGAGTGTCCTTCGTAATCGTAGGTTCGAGGTTGTAGTTTAGGCGGCCAAAGTCAACACTGACAGGGCTTCTCTTGGATGTGGAGGGGATAGTTTGCATGAACCGCTTGTTCCCTTGTTGCGAGGCGTGTCTCACAAATGTGCTGGCCAGTTGGAATAGGCGGCTTCTTAACATTTCGGTATGGGCGGGGTTTTTTTAAAGATGCTGTGAATGGAGATCGGAAAGCGAACCGTTGTTTTAGAGGGACGCAGCTAACGGGTTATATCGATTGAAACCGAATATATGGGACAAGCAACGAAAATTAATAGGAAACAACGAAAACGAGGTTAGTCGAGATGATTACTATCCTGAGAAAAAAGCTTAGAAATCTATAATGGTCCGCATGCAGGATACCGGTCTGTGTCATCCAAATCCATGTGCGTGTGATTGGCCCAATCCGCTCTCCGATCGCGGCGCCGGACTTTCGGGTCCGAATCTTGTGGGGAACCGCCGTGACCGTGCCCGAGTCACTATAACCACGGGAGTTGCTGGCGGTGTGCACAATGATACATGACCGATTATTTAACGACGTCATCCATCGAAAGCGGACACATACCCTAATGGGAAGATAAATGCCACCACTCGGCCAATTGGTCTCCCAGGTGCTCCTACACGCCATCAAGAACTACTCCTTATCGTATTCAATACCTATACTAAACCTTGGTGTCCAATGCCATTCACAATGGTGCGGTTTCTCTCTTCAACCAATTTAATTCCGTAGAATGTTTGGCGAAAGAACCACTCAATTCTTCCCAAATAGTTTTGTGGTACTTGTCCACCCACGCTCTTTCTTCGGTTGACAACAACGCAACGTCAATCAAACGACGACAGAACGGAACCCTGGTGACGGTTTCAAACTCCAAGAACTTCTTGCCACCGTAGATTTGTCCTGTCTCCTTCACATACATGACGTTTTCAATGCGAATACCGTACTCGCCGTCTTCGTAGTAGCCTGGTTCGTTGGAAATCAAATGGCCTGGCTTCAATGGGTTGGCACTGTTGGCCCTTGGCCCAATTCCAACTGGACCTTCATGAACATTAAGGAAAGCTCCAATGCCGTGTGATGTACCATGACCGTAATCCAATCCGTACAGCCACAAGAACTGTCTAGCAATGGAATCAATCTGGTTTCCGGTTGTATTCTCTGGGAACTTCAAATTACCCAATGCGATGTTTCCCTTCAACACCAAAGTGTAGTTTCTCACTTCTTCGGGTTTAGGCGAGCCAAAATGCACGGTTCTGGTTGTGTCCGTGGTACCATCCAAGAACTGGGAGCCAGAATCATTGAGGTAGATCTTCGAGGGGTCAATCGTGGAGCAAGCACCCTTGGTAGGTTTGTAATGGATCACGGCACCATTGGCTCCGGTGGCACTGATGGTATCAAATGATAATCCAACAAAATCGTCTTCCTCTCCTCTGAACATAGACAATTGTTGATCAGCCTCGACTTCGTCGATCAATTCGGTGTTCACGATAAGCTCGTTTTCCAACCATGCAAAGAATTTAATAAGCGCCCGACCATCTTTCAAGTGCGCCCTCTTGGCACCTTCCAATTCCACCTTGTTCTTGATCGACTTTAAATCTTCAATTAACGACGGGTTCACTGACACGTACGGACATTCTATCAGGCGGATAATTTCCCACGACGACGAGCCGGTGTTGACAATCATTTTCTTGTTGGCGAGTTTGAACTCCAACGACGTGGCGATAAGATCGGTGAAAAACGCGTCGTATGGCTTCACTTCCACATTGTTGCGTTCCAAGAACAGGGAAACATCGGTGTTGAACTTGTTGTTATTGGCGAAAAGGATGACTTTCTTCTCTTTGGTGACGATGGCGTAACTGTAGAACACAGGGTTGAACTCGATATCCGACCCTCTCAAATTCAATAACCACGCAATTTCGTCCAACGCACTCACGACCAAGCCGTGGGCGTTTTTTGATTCGATGATGCTGGCAACGCGGGCAATCTTGTCCAGGACTTCCTCGCCTGTGTACTTGATGCTCAATGTCTTGATGATGGTGTCGTGCTCCTCGGGGGTTTCTTCAAACTGGGACCAGATGGCGTCAATCAAATTCGTCGCAACAGGAACAAGCAGAACCTGCGCCTTGGGATGCGCCTCCAACTCGGTCTGCACCGCAGACTTCATTCTTTCGTACATCAGGAAACTCACCAACTTGGGGTCAACACCAATCTTGATCAAATTGCCCGAGTCCAACGACAACTGCGCCGCTTGTCTGGCGGCCCACTCATGCCAAGAAAGCACGCCCGGCACGCCTTGCTTCAACAACATCCAGTTGAAGTCCAACTCGTTGGACGCTTGGTTAAAGTACCGGCCGTCGGTAGACACCGCAGCCAAGCCTTCAGGAACCTCGTTCATACACATCACATCGCGGGTGATGATGGCAACTCCGGCACTGCCGGAAAACCCCGAAATGAAACTTCTTCTCTGGTCGCGGGGCGAAACATACTCGCTCTGGTGTTGGTCCTCACTGGGCACAATGTAGACCCCCAAGTCGTGTTCCGCCATCTGCAAGCGCAACGCTTGCAACCGCTGGCACGTGTTGACCTCCTTGTTTTCCGGCAAACAGAGCGAAGCGGCGTCGAGGGTGAACACGGACCCCTTCCGGGAACCGTTAGGGGAGGTGGAGCCGGATACGTTTCTCTTCAAAATTCTCTTGGCCATGACGGACGAGCGTCTGTTGGTCCGGGACAATAACCCGGGCGAGCACGTACAGTTGGCACAGTTTGCTCTGCTCACTCTTCTGTTAGCAACGTTCATGATGGGTGGAGCGGAAAGAGACAGATGGTGGTGTGAGTGATGAGAAGCCCCATGACTAGGTGGGCGCGCGCTTACGTAATCGGGATCACCAGCACCGGTGTTGGCTCCAGTAGGGAGCAATCTAGTGGGCACACGAGAACCGCAAGGCCAGAGGCTCAGTATGGAGGGCCTTTTGTAGAGGACGAGGGCGCCGTGTGGCGGGTTAAAAAAGATGTTAAATGATGTTTTGTTTTCCTTGTGGGTAACAACATGTTAGGTGGACCGAACCAAGCTGGTGAGCCTAATTTTGCAAGAATGCAGTAACTCGCACCTGTGGCACCAACCAGCATAAACCAGAGGCCAGATTTAATTAAATTGGTCCAGGTTCAATTAAATTGGCTACAGCCCCATAAAATCTCACCCGCTGTGGTTTTGGCCGTGAAAACCACCCATGCACACTTTCTGTGAATTTCTACTGTTCAACTGCACCGGTGCTGATGCTAGACATGTGTCAGCACAATGACTCGCACCTGAGTGGCGCCAGCCGTATCCCCTCTGTATGCAGTACACTCGACTGTGTCCGAAATGCGGCCGACGAGATATTTACCAAATCCATTACGCCCACGACTCGAAAACTTCATTCGATGGAGTCCATGCGCCAAGATTGGGCTAGTACTGGTAGTCGGAGAAAAGGGGTTGGAAAAAGTGGCTGGAGAAAGTGGCTCGACAATCTGTCTGAGGTCGTGTAGGCTCAAATCGCAACTAGTGTTTCCATGCCTGGTTTTCCACCCTCCACCACAAAGATGTCCTACGAGGATGTGGCACTGGTACGTTGGCCCCATACCCAATTGAAACTCAACTAACCCAACAGAAAGTAGAAAGACTCTACACATCCGCCGACCCGGCGGTGGTTCATCTATTGCAACAAGAATTGCAGTCGCTTCAGAAATCTCCTCAAGGCTATGAACTCGCATCCAACCTCCTAAACCATGCTTCACGAAATTGCAAATATTTCGGCGCCTTAACGTTATCAGTGGTGATACAAACCTCCGATCTTTCCATGGAGGCAACACTGTCTTTGCTTTCCACCATCTATGATCATCTCCATCGTTTAGCTTCAGACACATCTCTGCTCCAGGCAAACTTGTTCATCATGCGCAAGCTCATGTCAAACTTGACGTCCATTTACATCAAAAAACACGGAGATATTCCAAATCCGGTATTGAATTTTCTTCATGCGCTGAGTGGTGCCAGTGCGTCCGATGCTACATCGTTGGCAGCGGTATTTCCCCAGTTGCACCCGGTATCAATTGCATTACTCCTAGTTTTCCTTTCCGTGTTGATTGAGGATGTGCTCAAGCTCAATGGGGCCCGCGTGCCGCTTCATTCTGCTATCCAGAATGAGATATTCCCCCATATGGTTGTGATTTACGAATATCTTGGATACTTGAAACACCGAGCGGAGCTCCCCGCATCTTTGGACCTGCAATCGTTGGAGACCCTCAACACGTGGATGTCGTACATCCCGAACATAACTGGCGATTCGCGTTATGAGGCAGCTCAGATTGCTGGATTCATCGACTTTATGTTCGTTCACTTGCAAGGTGAAGTTGACACGGACGACCAAGACGCACTTTCGGGCTCCAAACAGAGCATTTCCATTTTCACCGAAATTCTAGACGTCAACCCACTGCTTCTAGACATTCAAACCAAGCTGCGGCTATACTCGTGTTTATTCGAGGACGACAAGTGGGGTGCTCAATTTATGAGCAAAGTTATTTTCGCCGATAAGCACGAAGAATATCCCGAAGAAACCAACGCATTTGTCGACTTGGTTTTGACTGTCCTACAGCTCAACGCTATCCGCCTCTCGAAATCCATTCTCGACCCAACAACCCAAAACATTCTTTCCATCGCTTACAGATTGTCATCTGTTCCAGGGGTTCCTCTTGAGGATGAGCTCATCAGCGAGAGAATGCTCGTGTTTTGGGAAGAGTTCGCCTCTATTTATGAAGATTCATCGGATTTGATGGTGGAAGTTTTCGCCACGAAAGACGACCCCGAATTTGAGCGGCTCTTTGAAGACGAAAAGAAGCGCATTTTTGATCAGATTGCCCAAGTATACTGGAGAAAGCTACATGTTCCCGAACTTCTGGTTCTTAACTCGATCAGAACAGAATTCAACTCATATAGGAGTAGCGTGGCAGACTTTTTCTTGGTCGCTTATTCTCTTTTGAAATCTGAGTTTTACAATTTGATGACATCATCTTTGATCGAGACGATTAGGATGGCAGAATCTGACTATAACTTGCTAGCTGACGCTGAGGCAACCTTGTATCTCTTGTTCAAGATCAATGAGGATACAACCTACTACGAATCTCAAGGAAAAGTGCTTGCGCCTTTCTCGGATGCCATCTTCCAAAGCGGCATTATCGCGGCATTCAAGAACCTACCGCTTGAAAATCCAGTGAGCCTGCTCTTCCATGCAACTTTTATCCAGTACCTCGCTTCAAACGAGTTTTTCTTCAAGACTGCCGAAGGCAGCGTATATTTGGGGCAGGTTTTTGATTTACTCTTCCCCATTTTGATGGCTGACTTTTCAAATCTTTCTTTGCTCGCCTCTAAAACCGCTACAAAACTTTGCGAGGAGTGTAGTCGAAGCTTGGTTCAGTTTCTCCCCAATCTCGAGGCAATCGTGGTTGAAATGCTAAAGAATCCTTCTATCGATAGCTTGATTCGACTGCGGATGTTCAGTGCGTACAGCTCTATTGCAAGAAGAGTGCCTGATGTTGAAGAGCACGGAAAGATTGTCCACAGTATGATTTCTACTATCGCCGAGGCAGGAGAACAGATGATGTACTCGGGACGCTCATCCATTACTGAAGTGGAGGAGGAATACCTTGTTTCCGTTTTATCCTGTCTTGTCAACGTAGGAAAAAGCAGCGCATTATCAGATGAAGAAATTGAAGATCTTTCGGTAGAGAGAGAACTCGCCTATAAAGAATATTGGCAAAAGGATCCTCTCCACACCAAACAATTAATTCTTCTGATAATTCAAAAATACTCATTGGAATACCATCTCCTCGCTCAAAAGACCATAATAATCGAAAACTGTGCAATGGTTTTCCGGGTTGGATTGGGAGAAAAATTGGGGGGCCCGTTTGATTTTGGATTTGACACGATCGCCCGATATTCTATTTCGGTAATGGATGCCATTTCTAACGTAAATGGCGTACCTTATGTGTTTGGTTTAATAGAGTGTGTTGTCAGTGTCAATTATCGTGAATTGGACACAAAAACTCTCGAGGAATTGATTCACAGGCTTTTCACTGAGAAGCTCCAATTTTTAAAGACGGACCCTGACATGATCAAAAGCGCCATCAACTTATTTGCGAAAGCAATTGAGGTCAAGCCATCTTTAATTATTCATTCAAACATATTCACGTCAACTATTGCTGCATTTGCCGTGGAAGGATTGAGTGCAAATGAATCATTTCTTATCAAATCTATTCTGAAGTTTTGGTGCAATTTGATAAACTTGAAACGGGGAACTAAAGAAGATCAGGAGAGGGTTGCATTTTTATTTTGTGACCAGAATTTGGGCAAGATTGTTACCGTCAATCTCGTGGTGTCATTTTTCAAGGCGCCGAGATCTAATCTTGAGAACTACTATTCCATATTCCGGGGCTTGGTGGGAAAATACCCGGTTCAGTTTAAATCGTGGCTACAAGAGGCATTAGACCAAGTGCCAGATCACTTCAGATCGAAAATGAACGAAAAAGAGGTGGAACTCTTTGTCCACAAGCTAATGATCACTCGTGGCAGGAGAACCGCCAACGACGTATTGCGGGGTATTTGGTTGTCAGTCAATGGATTGGTGGAGTACAATACCCAAGGTCTTTGAGTGCCATCCTTAATAAGAACAATAGGGGGCACAACTGGTACACCAATGCCATGACGTCCAGTGGTTGTATATACGGCGGAACTAAAGTAAATTAATCATAAATTTCAAAATTTAACAAACACTATCCCGATACACACAATTCTTAAAGAACAGACTCCAATTCCTTGGCCAAATACTGACTCTCGGCGCTATAATCGACATCCGAGAGGGATACGATATTGTATCTGATTCTCATGTTGCCATTAAAGCTCTCCTGTTTTGCTCTCAAGCGGAAATTGAACTCTTTCATTGTCACGGCACTCACGACTTCCATGAACAGGTGGTCTTCGTTTTCCTCCAACTGCTTCAAGTTCATCAACTCGCTGGCGGTCTTCTGGAATAACTTCTTACCTTCCTCGTCAAAGAAGGTAGCCCAGATCTGGCCGGTGTGGTCCATGATGGAGCAGTTCAAGATATATCTGTAGTGGGGCTCGGCATAGGTCAAGTTACATCTTTCGCATCTCCACGAACCGTCACTCTCTTGGATAACCTTTCTGTTGCACGAGGAGGGACCTCTGCCGTTGTTGACCTCGTTGTTGCACGCAGGGTAACAGAAGTTGTCGGTTTTGATGAAGTTGATGGTGGCCTTAATGGAGAAGTAGTCCGGCTTCTCCATTGCACCCAACTTCTCCTTTTCCGCGAGGGCGATGGTCTTTCTGTCACTGATGGTATCCTTGGAAGAGCCCGATTCGGTCTTCAACGACTGGAACGATTCGGCGGAGCCTCTGCTGTCATACCAGCCCTTCAATTGGTACGCCTCCGGGATATCGGGGTTGCTCAAGAGCGAGCCGGAGGGCGTCAAGCTCAAGGAGCGGCCGCCAAAGTCCTGGACCTTGGCGCCCTTGACGGCGATGACGGAACCAATCGGGATACTGAAGTCAACCGCGGTGGCGTTCCACAAGCCCAAGTCGATGGCAAAGTTGGAGTCGTCGACGATGGTGATGTTTCTTCTGTCGAACGGCTTGCCGGTGGCCTTGGCGGTGATCTGGAATACGTCGTTGACGGCCTGGATGACGCCGATCACGTCGATGATGGTATCCTTCTCCACGGCCTGGACCAGCCCCAACTTGGTGAAGTTCAAGTTGACCTTGGGCACGTTGTCGGTGTCGAAACACTCGGTGATCTCGGTGTCCTTGTCCAAGGACAACTCGTAGGGATGGCTCAAGTGGGAGAACTTGGGCTTGGCCTGCTGGATGCGCGCCTTGGTCACGTAGTACACCTTGCCCTCCTGCAACAAGTTGTAGAACTTGTCGGCCATGTCGTTGAACGCGGTGGCGCGGATCTCGTCGCTCTCGTCCAAGAGGTTGACGTTGAACAACTTGCCCTCGCCCTTGGCGTTGGACCACGTTCTCACGTCACTCTTGTACGAAACGCGGCCCTTGATCGTCCAGTTGTTCTGGTACGGCGACAACGACTCGATGGGGTTGACCGGGCGGTCTGTGGCCGGCGCACGCGTGGGCGCGGCCGCCGCGGGAGCCCCGGCGGCCTTTTGCGGCTGTGGCGTGGCCTGGGGCGACACGCCGGCAGCCACGCCCGTGGCAATGTCCTCCGCCGGGTTTTGGTCGAAGTACTGGTCGAGACTGGTCAAGTCGGACGCGATGCGCTCGGCCTTGGGCACGTCCACCGCCACGTCGGCAATGAGGAGAATGCGCTTCATAGTTTTGGCGATGGTGTACTGGTTGATGGTGATGATGGAGTAGCGGGTAAAGCCGTTGGCCTCCAAGTACGCGTTGCAGCGCGAGTCGATCAAGCCTTGGACCGAGTACCGGCCGTCACTGAGCACACAGCGGTATCTGCGTTCGGTGGCGGACGACTCGTTGATGACCTTGGAGTTGGTCACCTGCACGCGGAGGCCCTTTCCGTGCCACAAGTGGCAGGTGCTTCTGGAGAGAGCGTCTTTCAAAGTTCCGGGCACGACGCCGTACTGTTCAGTCATGGGAGAAGTAAGTGGTGGAGAAAAGACGCGTATGGCGGGTCGCGATATGTGTGCGCCGCGCCATGTGCACACCGAGAGAGGTGTGGGTCTATGGTTGGGGTATATGGTGAGTATATGGTTGGTGAAGTTGGTGTTGGTGTTGGTGTTGGTGTTGGTGTTGGTGTTGGTGGTGGTGTTGGCATTGGTGTTGGTGTTGGCATTGGTGTTGGTGTTGGCTTTTATTGGTGTTTTGGTTTTGTTGGTGTCGGTGCTTTGGTTTAGTGATATACACCATTCGCACGCATTCGTCCATCTGCCGTGTAACCATACTGGCCTGACAATAATGCGATTTCCAAATGTAGGGAAAATGACCGACGGAGTATCACGTATCACAGTATCACATCGCAGTGACCTGAGTGTTCTTGGTGGGCGTGTGGTTACGGATGGTGGTCACAGATGGTGGTCACGGATGGTGGTCACAGATCGTCTACAAAGCGCTAAGCCTGAATGTAATGAACTAAATGATACGAGTGGCCGCTTGTTGGAAAGCGGCGTGTTTCTTGAACTGTTGAAGAACTGAACGGGCGAGCCCGGAAATGCCATGGCCAGAGGCTCTCACAACTTCGGCTGAGACACCGCGTTAAATAATTGGTGCTTGTCGTTGGTTTTGACCGCACCGCTCAGCACGAGCGCATGGGTCAAGTCCGCGATCAAGTCGTCCACGTTCTCGATGCCGATGCACAACCGGATCAAATCCTCGGGGAAGTCTCTCTCGCCCCGGGTCTTGGCGTCGATGGACGCATGCGACATCTTGCACGGCATGGAGATCAACGAGTTAACGCACCCGAACGACACCGCAATGCCAAACACCTCCGTGGCCTCCACAATCTTCTCCGACATCTTGATCGACCCGGTCTCGAAACTCAACACCGCGCCGGCGCCGGAACACTGGCTCTGGTGCAACGCGTACTGGGGGTGGGACTTGAGCCCCGCGTACCGCACCTTGAACCCCGCCTGGTGCAAGAAGTCGGCAATCTTCACACAGTTCAGCTGCTGTCTCTCCACGCGCACCGCGAGTGTGCGCAAGCCTCTGCTCAACAACCACGAGTCGAACGGACTCAAGCCGCAGCCGGTGGAGTTGATGACAAAGTACACCCGTTCCGCCACCGCGGGGTCGCGCGTAGCGATGATGCCCGCCATGATGTCGTGGTGGCCGTTCAAGTACTTGGTGGCACTCTCGTACTGGATGTCCACGCCCAAGTCCAACGGCGTCATCAACAACGGCGTCATCATGGTGTTGTCGAACACCACAAGCATGTCGGGATTGACCGAGTGAGCGTAGTCCGTGATGGCCTTGACGTCACACACCTTCATCAACGGGTTGGTGGGCGACTCCAAGAAAATCATCTTGATGGCTGGCGTGATCTTGGACTTGATCAACTCGGTGTTGGTGGTGTCATGGTGGTGCACCTTCAAGTTGCCCTTGCTGTTCATGTACGTCAACAACCGGTGGGTGCCGCCGTACAAGTCATCGCCGGCAATCACCTCGTCGCCCGGTTGGAGCAACCGCACAATCACGTCGAGGCAGCCCATGCCGGACGTCACGGCAAACGTCTGGTTGGCCTTCATGATGGTGGCCATTTGGTTTTGCAAAAACGTTCTCGTTGGGTTGCCGGAGCGGGTGTAGTCGTACTCTCCCATGTTGGATAACGACTCCTGCTTGAATGTGGCGGACTGGTACAACGGCGCCACGCTGGCGTTGTACTGGTCGGTGGACTTGGTCCAGACCAATTCGGTCTCGATGTTGTACGATTTCTTGCTCATGTTGGGAGGGGTGGGTGTGGTGTAGGGAAATTCGGCACTTTTTCTGTGTCTTTTTTGACCTCGATTAGTCACTCTTGCACACAGATGGCTACCGATAAGCACCCCTGGGGTGAGTACAGCGGGGTTGCGTGGAGCCGTGGAACCGTGGTTAGACAGGTTCGGATGTTTGCTGGTTTGTCGTCTGCGTTGGTTTTCTGCGTTGATGGTGTTGATTGGGTTGGTTGTGCTGATTTTCTACGTTGGATGGCTCTGTCTGGTGGCAGGGTTAGAGTCATGCCAGTGCGCGGAGGGTGACAACTAGAATAAAAAGACCTCTAAAAAAATGCCGAAAATAAAAATACCGAAAATAAACGGAAACACGAAAAGCCCGAATGTGCACGGGTCCCACTAGTCGGTGTCCGTTCTGTTCCGTTCTGTGTCCGATTTCTCGGTCGCCTGTTCAATCCGCTTTCTCCCATCTACGACACCTCTGGATCCTCCCGGTTCCGCGCCGGTTATGTAGAGGCACGCACGTGAGCTCCCATGTACCAGTAGGTCGACACCTGACCTCTTCAACCACCAACTTCAACTGCCATAGCCTATTTCCTTCACCTTGTGGTGCCTATCTCTCCTGCTCCTACCCACCCTACACCAAAATCAACGAATAATTAAAGTATGTACTGATGCATGGTGCCGCCGCGGCTGACTTCCCGAGCCTACGAATCGGCTCTGGTGAACTCCCCGAGCCTACAAGTCGGCTCTGGTGAACTTGCGGATGTCGGTGGGCTCGGAAGCCTTCAACACCTTGCGGCCGCTGTACGGCTCGCACGAGTCTCTGCCAGAAACGGGCCCGGCCTTCTCCAAGGTCTTGCCGTCCTTCAATTGCTGCAAGAGCTCAACCGTCTTGGCCGGCGTCAAGTCCTCGTGGAAATCGTCGTTGATGGCAATCATAGGCGCGTTGACACACGCACCCAAGCACTCCACCTCCTGGAGCGTGAACAAGTTGTCCGGGGTCGTCTGGCCTGGCTTGACCTTCAAGAAGTCGGTGATGGCCTCCATCACGCCGTCCGAGCCACACAACTGGCACGGGGTGGTGGTACACACCTGGATGTTGTACTTGCCCATGGGGTGTCTCATGTACATGGTGTAGAAAGTGGCCACTTCGTACACTCTCATGGGGGGCATGTCCAACATCTTGGCCACGTAGTTCATCACCGAGATGGAGGTGAAGCCCAACTGGCGCTGGCCCAAGTCCAACAACGGCATGCACGCACCCTTCTTGTAGTTGGAGGGGTATTTGGCAATGATCTCCTTGGCTCTAGCCAAGTTTTCGCTGGAGAACTCGAATGGGGTCAGTTGGCTGTCCTCCTTGGTGTCTCTGTGGACCGAGATTATGCTTGTTCTGGCCGACATTTTCATTGGGGCAAATGCACCCACACGCTTGGGCATGTAACGGAACATGATGCTATGAATATTTGGAGGGAGGGAATGGGTTTTTAAGAGCAACGGGGAACGGGGGGTGTTCTATGTGCTGATGAAGGGATGGTTTCCGACAGCGGTTGAGTGGGTCTTTTTTTTGCCTAGTATGCGTAACGTGAAAATGCGCCGAGCTCATTGGCTCCGGCGCTGCACCCGTACCTCCGGAGCTGGTCCAGCCAATGGGGCGGGACGGGAGGAAATATGGTGGGACGGGTTTGGCCGTCTGTGGGACGACTTTTGGGACGTCTGTTGGATAGAGTGATTTGAGAGAAAGATAGACTTGGTGACGATGAGATGGGCCGTGGTGGAGATGGTGCGGTGATAGGGCGAACAATGGACAGGACCTGATTGAACTACAACTGCAAACAAATACACAAATACACTACCAAATGCACAGATACACCGCCAAATACACTGCCAAATACCAAATACTGGATGACGTTCAAATACACCGCCGAATACCAAATACTGGATGACGTTCAAATACACCGCCGAATATCAAATACTGGACGACGTTCAAATGTCCCTGCAGCATCCTGTCTTCGGGTTCGCGGCCTGCGCACACCGCCGAGGCCAGTAACAGTGTAATCCAAGCCCGTAGCCGAACAATGAACAGTCTAGCACCTTTGTCGCCAGTATGGTCTATAATGTCACACCAAACTAAAATCTGCACAAAGTCTTCCATCTATAGCGTTCTGCCGATTGCGCCACCACTCCACCTAAACCGCAACACCTAAACCGTAACACCTAAACCGCGAAACCTAAACCTCAAATTAACCAACCCTCACTTACCCACCTCAAATTGACCAAACCTCAACTTACCCCTCAATTTACCCAAACATTACCCGATCTTACCCAAACATTACCCAAACCTTACCCGATCTTATCCGATCTTAGCCAACCCTCATTTTCACAAACCAAATTATGCTTGCCGGCCAATGCCCTGGCCTTCCATCGCCCTCGTCCTTCTGCCCCAGCAACTTCCTGCAGTCCCGCCCGCACTCAAGTCATAACCACAAACGTGCACTGATCCAACCTCCTACTCCACCACCGTAGTTTGGTGCCATTCCATTTTCTGCTACTTCTTCTCAGCTATTCCGCCACCACCACACATCTGCTGCCCAACTGTTTCCCAACTGATCCCCAACTGTTCCCAACTCCCCACAACTCCCACTTCACCTCCCACTTCACCTCCCACTTCACCTCCCACTTCACCTCCCACCATGAGCGCACCCGACCGGCTCAGCCGATCCAACTCGCCCACCCCCGGCATTCGCAACACCGCCCGCAACCTCTCCCACAACCCCACGCACACGCCGCGCTCGCCGTCGCGCTCCACCCGCGCGCTCGCGCCGCCCAAGCCCGGCGACGCCTACCCGTACCCCTCCACGTCGCCCCGACGCCGTGCCACCGGCCGCTCGCCCTTCTCCGACAGACACATCCCCAACCGCACCGGTGTGGACCTCCAGGCCGCATTCAGCTTGTCCACACAGGAGGTGGTGCCCGAGCTTCGTGCTGGCCGCGGCTCGAGCTCCACCCACAGCGACGAGCGGCCGGCCAACGAGATCGAGCTCCGCAAGGAGGAGGAGGCCAACCGCACGTTCTCGCTGGTGTTGAAGGCCGAGCTTTTTGGCGACAACGTGCCCATGGCCGCGGCGGAACTCGCGCGGGGTGCCGCGCCCAAGGCGGACGCGGCGGAGAAGCCGGTGCGCGGGGCCAACTCGCTCCCCACCACCATCACATCGCACCTGGGGCGGGTGACGCCGCCGCGGCCCGCCACCAGCAGCGGCGGCACGCCGCGGCACGGTGCCAACCTCTTCACGTACCAGCTGCCGACCAAGGGGCGGCCGGTGCTGCGGGACTTGCTGCAAGAGCTCTTCTCGCTCCTGCCGGTGCGGCTGGACCTGCAACGGTTCTTGCTCAGCCCGCAGAAGAAGACCCGCACCATCTCCAAGGTGCCGTACCGGGTGTTGGACGCGCCCGAGCTCTCGGACGACTTCTACCTCAACTTGGTGGACTGGGGGCTGCAGGACGTGTTGGCGGTGGGCTTGGGCGACTCGGTGTACTTGTGGGACGGCCTGACCCAGTCGGTGGAGCGCCTTTGTGTTCTCGAAAACAAGGACAAGGTCACGTCGCTCCTGTGGATCGGTTCCGGGTCCCACCTCGCCGTCGGCACCCTGAAGGGCTTGGTGGAGATCTGGGACGCCACCAAGATCAAGTGCGTGCGCACCATGACCGGCCACAAGCTCCGGGTCAGCGCGTTGGCGTGGAACGAGCACATCCTCTCCTCCGGCTCGCGCGACCGCTCCATCTACAACCGTGACGTGCGCGTCCAGAGCCACTACGTCAACAGCTTCGAGGGCCACAAGCAGGAGATCTGCGGCCTCAAGTGGAATGTGGAGGAAAACAAGCTCGCCAGCGGCGGCAACGACAACAACCTCTTCGTGTGGGACGGGCTCAACCCCAAGCCGCTCCACCAGTTCTCCGAACACACCGCCGCCGTCAAGGCCATCGCGTGGTCGCCGCACCAGCGCGGCATCTTGGCGTCCGGCGGCGGCACCGCCGATAAGACAATCAAGGTGTGGAACACCCTCACGGGCACGCGGATCCACAACGTCGACACCGGGTCCCAGGTGTGCAACTTGATCTGGTCCAAGAACTCCAACGAGCTCGTGTCCACCCACGGCTACTCCCGCAACCAGGTGATTGTGTGGAAGTACCCATCGATGCAGCAGGTGGCGCAGTTGACGGGGCATACCTACAGGGTGCTCTACCTCTCGTTGTCACCCGACGGCGAGACCATCGTCACCGGCGCGGGCGACGAGACGTTGCGGTTCTGGAACGTGTTTGACAAGAACCGCAACGACGAGCCGCCGTCGTCGGTGTTGCTTGAAGCATTTTCCCAGTTGCGCTAGCTGCTGGTTTGTACTATCTATCTAATGACATCTTCCTTTTGGTGCCGTTCTTCTGCGCGCGGGCCCGTAGACTCCAACTCGCGATATTTTCCACGCTTATCCAATGATCCGCTGCAATGGTCTGCTATAATGACCCGTCACAACCGCATCGTCTACCGTTTGTGTGCAATGTCTGAATCATTCCAAGCCGTGTTTTTTTTTTTTTTTTTTTTTTTTTTTTTTTTCGGCGCGGGATTTCCTGCCGTGGTTTGTTCCGCCTGATTAAATTCGCCTCGCACAGAGTCATGAGCGGAGATGAGACGCTTATCTACGCGCCCTTCTGCATTTTTGTGCACGGCATTTTTTTTTTTTTCAAATGCTTATATAATCCTTCTCTCTGGCAGCCTCTGCGCTCCCCTCAGACCCCGGTTGCAGTCGCCCAAACAATTCGATGTAGCTTCATAGTTCCCCGGTGTCTATCGGCGTCTCCTTCCGCCATTTTAAGCCACTAGCCACATTGGGGTCGGACTGGATACAATCGCCTGCGCGGGCGACGGTTTTGTGCGAAACCGGATTACTCATAACTATATAGGAAGCGATTCGCGGATTAAGGCTTTATCTATAGCGCGACCGTTTAATTTTTATTTTATTTTTTGCACTACTTCGGTTTTTATTTATTGCTACCATGTCTAAACCCATCGCCCAAGACTTGTCCCATCACTTCAGCGTGGAAGCCAACTCCAGATCTCCTTCGCCATTGAAGGGTTTGTTTAAGTACTTCTCCCAGCCCGACTTGACGTTCTTGGCCGGAGGCTTGCCACTTTCGGACTACTTCCCCTTCGACAAAATTACGTGTGAATCGCCTTCGCCTCCATTTGCCAATGGCATCGGTGCTCAGGTCACCGATGACGACAAGGCTGTGATCGAAGTGTTCAAGGACAAGACCAAAAACGAGCCCCACATGATCGAGTTGGCCAGATCTTTACAATACGGCCGCACCGAGGGCCAGAGCGAGTTGGTTGAGTACTTCAAGGAGCACACCAGATTGGTACACAACCCACCATACCAGGACTGGAACCTCATTGCGTCGGTGGGTAACACCCAGTCGTGGGATGCGACATTGAGAACGTTTGTCGGCAGAGGCGACGCCATTTTGGTTGAGGAATACTCCTTCTCGTCGGCGTTGGAGACCGCCATTGCACAGGGTGTGGTCACTGTGCCTGTCCCTATGGACGACGGAGGAGTTGTGCCGGAGGAGTTGGAGAGAATGTTGGACAACTGGGTTGGACCTAAGCCCAAGTTGTTCTACACCATCTGCACCGGCCAGAACCCCACCGGTACCTGTATCAACGAGGAGAGAAGACAAGCTATCTACAAGTTGGCCCAGAAGCATGACTTCATTATCGTGGAGGACGAGCCATACTACTTTTTGCAAATGGAACCTTACACCACCGACGCGGAGGAAAGAAAGGGCAAGCACGTGCACAGCCACGACGAGTTCATCAAGGCGTTGGTTCCATCCTACCTCTCGATGGACGTGGATGGCAGAGTCATCAGATTGGACTCGTTGTCCAAGACCATTGCCCCTGGCACGAGATTCGGCTGGATCATTGCCCAGGAAAACATTTTGGAGAGGTTCACCAGATTGCACGAAGTTTCCATCCAAACTGCTTGTGGTTTCACCCAATCCTTGTTGAACGGCATCTTCCAGAAGTGGGGCCAAGGCGGTTACTTGGACTGGTTGATGGGCTTGAGAGCAGAGTACACCCACAAGAGAGATGTTGCCATCGACACCATGTACGCACACTTTCCCCAAGAGGTGGTTCACATCATTCCCCCTGTGGCTGGTATGTTCTTTATTGTCAAGCTTGATGCGTCCAAGCACCCCAAGTTCAAGGAGTTCGGAGAGGATCCATTGAAGGTTGAAGATGCGGTGCAGAAGAAGGGAATTGAAATGGGATGTGTCATGGTTCCCGGCTCGTGGTTCAAGTCTCAGGGTATCACCAACCCACCTCAACCCGAGGCTCCTGAGAATGAAGAGCACAAGCACTCCATTTTCTTCAGAGGTACTTACGCTGCTGTTCCATTGGAGAACTTGAAGGATGGCTTGGAGAAGTTTGGCCAAGCCATTAAGGTCGAATTTGGTTTGTAAGCCGTGTAGGTCCTGGCGGCCGCCAATTGAAATGCATATACTATCTTTATTCACAAGTAGAATTTACAAGAGGTCTGTACATCCCATAGTCTTCATTGAAATCATAGTGAAGCTATTGACGACTTATTTTTAGCCTCTTATTTTTTTTCTTTATTTTTTTTTTTCTTTTTACTTTTTCCCTCTGCCATTTCCCGGGTGTTGTATTTGGTGTTGTGGTGGTGTGCCATTCTCGATGCTATTCCTACAACAAGAATATACCGCGAATTGCATATATCTCACCAGCTCAATAGGTTAGTGAGCCTCCATTTGAACCCGAAATATGCACATACTAAAGTTACCATGGCTTGGACATAGAGGTATGTTTTCTTTGGTCACTATCAACTTCACTCATTATACTAATGTTAAGCCGAACACCGATCGATCGAGTGCTACACTCTCAGCATCAATCATGATGGAACCAAGTTGGCATCAGGCGGATTGGATGGAAAAGTGAAAATATGGGACGTAGCATCCATTCTTCGCTACAAGAAAGAAGAACCCAAGTCGGAGCTCACCTCTCTCCAGCTCCGCATGGAATCAAAGTCACTGCGTGAACTAGATAGACCACTTGCTTCCATGAGCAGACACAATGGAGTGGTAACATGTGTGAAGTTTTCCCCAGATGGCCGCTTTCTTGCATCTGCTTCAGATGACAAGATTGTGCTCATCTGGGAAAAGGATGACGAGCAAAACCGCCCCAAGCAATTTGGTGAAGCTGAAGCTGATTTGGAACACTGGACGGTGAGAAAGAGATTGGTTGCCCACGACAATGATGTCCAGGATATCTGCTGGTCGCCAGATGGAACGCTTCTCATAAGTGTTGGTTTGGACAGATCAATCATCATTTGGAATGGAACCACTTTCGAGCGTATTAAGCGGTATGATATCCACCAGTCGATGGTCAAGGGTATTGTGTTTGACCCGGCAAATAAGTTCTTTGTCACCGCATCGGATGACAGAACTGTGCGTATTTTTCGGTACTACCGGCGCTTCAACGATGCTACGTCCAATAGCTATGAGTTCCAGATGGAACAGATCGTCATGGACCCATTCAAGAAGTCTCCTTTGACATCTTACTTCCGCCGGATGTCGTGGTCTCCCGATGGACAACACATCGCGGTACCCAATGCCACCAATGGACCGGTTACATCGGTTGTGATCATAAACCGTGGAAACTGGGCTACTGATGTCTCGCTTATTGGGCACGAGGCTCCGTGTGAAGTGTGCTCGTTTTCTCCCAGGATATTTCACCTCGACAAGTCGAATAAAGCAGATAAATTCACCACCATTCTCGCCTCTGGAGGCCAGGATAGAACTTTGGCCATTTGGAGTACTGCGTTGACGCGCCCTCTTGTGGTGGCGGAAGATATAGTTCAAAACTCGATCACCGACATATGCTGGGCTCCAGATGGAGAAAGTCTTTTTTTGAGCTCTTTGGACGGCTCAATTACCTGTGTTACCTTTGAGCCTGGCGAGTTGGGACAAGTGGTGAGCGAAGATATCAACGATTCCCAACTCACTCGCTACTGTGGTACGAGAGATTCCGCCATCTTCCCTGAAAGCACGGAACAACTACAGTTAGAGAAGCTTGCCGAGCTGGCCGTTTCTACCTCTCCTCATCTTCCTGTTATTGCTGCGTCAAAGAAGCCCATTGTCTCCCAAAAAGAGCCTACGCCACCAGCATCGGAACCATTTCTGGCATCTTCCGACAGTGCTTCGAAACCCAAACAGTCGTTGAAATCGATGCAGCATGTAAAGGTTACAAAAAATGGCAAGAAACGGGTTGCCCCGATCTTGGTTTCCCTGTTGGGGCGTTCCTCAAGTGCAGATATTAGCATCGGCGTTTCTGCCAAAGTATCTAAAAAATTCGAGATTTCAAGCAAGCTCTCGCAAACATCATATTTCTTGCCTCGGTTGGGTCTTCAGACAAGTGTCCATGGACTTCGACTGCGAGCTCGCAAGCAAAGAGCGGACGAGAATGACCGCGATCAAGATAATGATAATGATGATATGGGTTTCGATGAAGCGAACGCAGTCCGGATGCAATCGCTTTCGGGCGCCGGGTTGCGGAAGAAGATCAGAAAATATAAAAAGGCACTTCTAGAACTGAGATACCCCACCCCATTTAAGGCTGTGTCTCTTTTACCCGAAGTTCTTTTCAACGATCAGGCCGTCACGAACAAAGAATTGCACAGACTTGTGCATTTTAAAGACGATAGTGAACTGAGTGGCTACGAAGTGATTAATACATCTGCCTTGGACTCTATCAACGAAAACTTGTTGTTCCAAGTAATTGTCAACAGCATAGAGCATTTGCATCTGCTGTGCCTCGGCCAGCTTGAGGAGACTGAGCGGAAGAATAATAAATATGTGACGTCACTCATTGAAATCCGCAATGGCCCTGAATGGCCTGAAGAAGATGAGGCGTTGAATATGGACATCACGCAAAAAGTGGATTTCCAAGATCCGACCCAGGTGATCGTGACAAACGACGAATCTTCATCTCACAAAAGTTATGTGTTGTATTTTCCATTCAAGATCCAGCAAGTCGTTCCGATAATCTTTGAAGGCGAGTTGGCTTTTTATGTTCTTATTTCTTTTCAGGGAACTGTGCAAATTATTAGGGCTGAGTCGGGTCTATTTCTAACCCCCGTCATTGAATTGGGTATGAATGTCGTTGTCGCCAAGCAGAATGGTCCGTTCCTCTTACTCTTGACCAGCCACGGATTGATCTATTCGTGGAAATTGCCAAGGTTGAAAGAGAGCGAAAGGCACATAAAGGCCATTCTTAAAGGCGTTCTGATTGCTCCAGTCCTACATTGTAATACCAACATAGGTGCTTCAACCGGCGACAAGGGTTCTTCTTCAACTCCACTGGTCGTCGTTGAGAATGTCAGGACACTTGAAGTGGACGGAACCTCCGGTCTCCCGTATGTGATTCTTCAAAACTCGAGTACAGTGTATACATACTGCGAAAAGTTGAAGATATGGACGAAAGCATTGGACGCGTGGTACTACTCCGTGGTTGAACGACAAGAAATTGGCAATTCTGCCTTGTCCGATTTAGGCCGCACCATACTCGATAAACTGTTCAAACAGTTCCAAGAGAAAGTGCAAAAGGGGACAATGGACAAATACATTTTCAACGAGACCAACGAGGAACTTCGGTGGTCAATGACGCAGCGGTTTCAGGAATCTCTATCCGCTT
The DNA here is from genome assembly GCA_003707795.2 of Clavispora fructus. NCBI lineage: Eukaryota > Fungi > Ascomycota > Pichiomycetes > Serinales > Metschnikowiaceae > Clavispora > Clavispora fructus. Next base: position 82,796 of record PPLK02000040.1, read on the forward strand.
TCAATGGGTAATAGTATATTATGGTACATAAGGAGTGATCATTATTCAGTCGTAACCTCCTCCACCTTAGTGGCGGGCTCCTCTGGCTTGGATACGGACTTTTCGGAGTAGAAAGTCACCAAGAACTCAATCGAAGAGAACACAGAGTTGAGGGCATACATCCACACGGTCAAGCCAACACCTCCAGTAACAATGAATGGCAACGCGAGAATCCACTCCACGTAGTTGGGGAATGCGCCAGGAGGGAGATAGAACAAGACAGATTTTCTGTACCAAGCTCTGGCAAACCAAACCGGTGCGGTTGTTGACAACATGAGAGCAACACTCACGGCCTTGTTCACAAGAGCCCTTTCGGACGAGGTTGCCTCTGCCAACGCAGTCACTTCAGCATTCAACTTGTCAAACTGACGGTTCAACTTGGTCCACTTGGCATACTCATCTTGGGCACTGATGACTTTCCTTTGTCTGTTTATTTCCACCAACTCGCTTCTCTTTTGAGCAAGAGTAATGAACTTGGAGTGGCCGACACCCGAGGCGCCAACGGTGTATAAGTGCCAGACTCTTTCCTGGATGGAAGTTTTCCCGATGAATTTAACCACGTATTTGAGCAAAAGCACGGTGAATATGAACACCACGATGTTTGCTGGCTGAAGGTTGAACATACTGGTGTTTCTTACTTTTCCAGTAGGGTGGCCGCTGCAGTGGTGAAGGTGAAAGCCGAGCGGTGGGCCACAATAGCGATCAAGTCACGTGTGGGTATGCTGGTGTTTCTGCCCGGTTACAGATCGCCGAAGCCGCCCGCTACAGAAACACAATTGGTGATGGCGGGTTTTTTTTTTCTTTTCATCCTTCTCTGCTAGTCCTTCGTCTGCTTCTCCGCCAGTGCTGCTGCCCACACCTCCAAGTGCCCGACACCAATTATCGGGGTCACGTGTGCATCCTCAGACCCATAAACTCGCATTATTTTTTTCCCTCCCCATCAGACACACTCGCCTAAACCGAAACAAAAACACCCCGTTTCAATGTCCAGCGACCCGGAAGACGACTATGTTCCTTGGATCCAGCAATTCTGCGAAGCCTTTGGTCATGATTACTTTGTTCCTGTTGCGCAGGAATTCATAGACGACGATTTCAACTTGACTGGCTTATCTCTGCAAGTACCGTACTACCGGGAGGCGTTGTATACCATTTTGGACTACCAGGTGGAAACCGCGGACGGAAGCAGTAATGGAACCGGTACGGTCACTTCGGGCGGGTCTGCGGCCGGAAAACGCAACGACTTGCCCAACAAGGCATTGCTATCACACTCTGCGGAGCTTTTGTATGGCCTCATACACGCCCGCTACATCACATCCAAGCCAGGGTTGACGGCCATGGCTAGCAAGTTCGAACGCAGCGAATTTGGCATCTGCCCGCGGTACTACTGCGACGGCATGCACTTGATCCCGGTGGGTGCCACCGACATTCCGGGCCAAGAAACCGTCAGACTATACTGTCCATGTTGCAGCGACATCTACTTGCCGCTGAGCTCGCGCTACTTGAACATCGACGGCGCCTTTTTCGGAACGACGTTCCCCGGCCTCTTGGTTAAGATGTTCCCTGAAATCGACAACCAGTGCCGCCTCAGAATCAACAAGGTGGACCAGGATAACTTTGGGTTGCGTCTTTTCGGTTTCCGCATCCATGAGTCCAGTACCAGCGGTCCACGTATGAAGTGGTTGAGACAAATGCCTCAAGGGGACGAGGAGAAGGCGGAGTTCGATGAGTGTGAGTTGAGTCTTCCTGACGACGAGGACTTGGGTGCAGTTTCGGAGGATGCGGACGACGACGACAAGACGATGGCCAGCGATGGCAACTAGGCTCGCACTGCCACCGTGAGCCATTGTATACAGCTAGGGTCTATCTATACAACGGGTCTATTTAAACAGCGGGTATACTATCGTATATTCATACACTGGAATCCAAATTGGTGCCACTGGTATCTAGACTGGAACCACTGGTATCTAGACTGGTGCCACTAGTACCTAGACTGGAACCACTGGTATCTAGACTGGTATCTCCACTCTGTTGGCGCTGCAAGCTGTGTGGGCTACCTCATTGTCTTTCCCGCCTTTAGAAGCCTTGTGGACACAGGCGCCGCGTGCTATTCCCATACTTTTATTTATTTGATCCCACTATGGCCGGCGGATAGTACACCAGGCTCTATTATATGAAGCGCAAGTTCATTGGTGCGGTAGTATGATTTCATCGAGAACTTCAAGTAGCTTATCTACGGCAAATAAGACATAATAACACAAATAGGATAACGCTCTTTTCGGTAATGGTTGTGGTTGACTATTTATAATTTTGGCGCCTTGTCTGCTCCTAGTGGGTCAATAGAACCGGCTTTCCAGGCTCCCACCCCTTGATTCCGTTGGCAATGTTCACCCAGTATTTCATTCGGATGCTTTCGATGAGTACCGCATCCCATGGAATCGGCTTCTGCAAAAGAAGCTGCTCGAGTTTGGTTTCTGTTTCCTCGATGCGCTCGTCGTTCTCCTGAGATAACACGTCCAAATCGCTTTCAGTAGTAGCCATTTCCATCGCCTCGTGAGCCTCCAAAACCGTCATTAAAAGCATCTTATAGTCAAGCAGGTAATCCTGGGAATCCGTCTCGAACCCAGAAATAAGCTTTTTGGCAACTTCGTCCTGAGTGATATCAAGATGCTCGGGATGTTGAAGCTCAATGATGTAGGCAGCCCTGGTATAGGGGTTGCGTAACGTAGAGTATGCCCGGTTAATATCAGCCGATGTATTGTCTTCGGGTTCTTTTGTTTCCAGCAATGACGATGAACCCATCACGATATCTGGATGGTGTTCACTCTGGAGGTTTCTATATTCTCTCCGCAATTGGCGTAGGTTCACGGTGAACAGATCTGCCGGTGGCCCTCCCATCGGAAACGATTTGGGAAAAAGATCAAAGTAAGTCTTGGCATTGGTCGAATATAGCCGTAACAATGATCTATAAGCGGGTCTGAAATTCATTGAGTGCTCCGAGGTTAGATCACACCCTATCCTGGGGCTTGAAGTAGTGCTGTTTATGTACAGGCCGGTGGCCTTCGCTCCGACGGGCCGGACCTTACCTTTATTGATAGAGTTCCGGGTGCGGTCGCATACTCGTAGAGTTTACTCTACCAAGCGATTTGGCAGTGTCTCGGGTTATTCGGGGGCCAGGCCTTACTGCTGTTCCCACCATGAATGTTATCACGTGACTTGCGGCACCGGGGCCGTTTACTGTCGATAAATCCAGAAGCGAAGGGCACAAAAACGCTTCTGTGATCAAGTTTCAAGAATTTGATTTCTCAAGAAGTTAAACCAAGGTTCATCTCCCCCATAATGGGTGTCCTTTCCGTTTCTTCGTTCTAACCCATTGCTCGTATTATTGCGTTCGCATGAACAACGACCCGGTTGGCATTTGTCGCCCACGCGTATTAGTGATTATGGTACACGCACGACAATGTGTTGGCCTCTACATGCGACGAGTTTTTCCCGGAGCTTGATTGCAAACAAATCTGTAAAGTGGTATACACCTTGGTTCAAGACCTTAACGTGTGGCGTTTGGAATCTGTTACTATCTAGAACAAACACCTCGGGCCTGACCAATCGTTCTTTATCTCCGCCCTTTTTAGACCGCTTTTGATTGAATCGTTGTCACCCCAGCACCACTTGAATCAAAACCATGGATTTCGAAGAAGCCGAAGACATCAATGGTGTTCGTTTCGCATGGAACTCGTTTCCCTCAACAAAGGCTGAAGCAGCCAAAATTGTCGTTCCGACTGGTGTTTTGTACACCCCCATCAAGTATCGGGAAGATTTGCCGGTAGCCGCTTATGATCCATGCTACTGTCAAAACACCCAATGTCGAAGCATTTTGAACCCTTACTGCTCCGTTGACCCTACTGGGTTCTGGATTTGTCCATTGTGTGGTACCAGAAGTCAATTGCCTCCACATTACCAAAACATGACCCAGGAAAACTTGCCTATTGAATTGAGCCCGCTCTCTTCCACTATTGAATACATCACCGCCAAACCAGTGCAACAGCCTCCGATTTTCTGCTTTGTCGTTGACTTGTGTCAAGATGAAGACAACTTGACGGCATTGAAGGAGACCTTGGTCATTTCTTTGTCGTACTTGCCCCCAAATGCCTTGGTTGGTTTGATCACCTACGGCACAATGGTTCAAGTCTATGACTTGGCATCCGAAAATGTGAATAAGTCGCATGTATTCCGTGGAGACAAGGAATACACCGACAAGCAAGTGATGGAAATGTTGAACAAGCCTGTCATGGTTCAACCAGGTCAAATGAACGCTCCCAACCTGTTGCATAGATTTTTCTTGCCCCTCGAGGAAATTGAGTACCAATTGTCCAACATTTTGGAAAACTTGGTCGCTGATCCTTGGCCTGTTGCTCATGGCGACAGACCTTTGCGTTGTACTGGTTCTGCGGTGAATGTCGCCACGACTTTGCTCGCCAACACCTTTTCTGGTTTCGGTGCTAGAGTTTTCTTGTTCTCGGCTGGTCTGTGTACTTTGAATCCTGGTATGATCGTGAGCAACAAATTGAGAGAGCCCATTAGATCCCACTCGGACATTGACAAAGACAATGCCAAGCATTACAAGAAGGCGCTCAAGTTCTATGACTCGGTTGCTGCCAAGGCAGTCAAGAACTCTCATACCATCGACCTTTTCGGAGGATGCTTGGACCAAGTCGGATTCTTGGAAATGAAGGGATTGTGCAGCAAAACGGGTGGTATCTTGTTGTTGTCTGATGCTTATACTACGGCCATCTTCAAGCAATCGTTTTTGAAGTTGTTCAGTAAGGACTCGGAAGACTACTTGCTCATGGGATTCAATGCGACTTTAGACATCAAATGTTCGAGAGAGTTGAAGGTCAGTGGGTTGATTGGTCATGCCTCCTCCTTGGGTGTGAAATCTCCTAACGTTTCGGAGAATGAGGTCGGCATTGGTGGCACTTCCCAATACAGAATCTGCTCTCTTTCCCCACAACAAACATATGCCATCTTCTTTGATATTGCGAACGTGTCGCCTTTACCTCCAAATGCGCAATCCTATATCCAATTCATCACCCATTACCAGCACTCTTCGGGAACTTATAGATTGAGAGTTACGACAGTTTCCAACATTTTAACCGGTGACGAACAGGTCTTGGCGCAATCTTTCGACCAGGAAGCCGCAGCTGTTTTGATGGCCAGGGTTACTCTCTTCAAATCCGAACAAGATGATGGCGCCGATGTTTTGAGATGGATTGACAGAATGTTAATCAAGTTGTGCCAAAAGTTTGCCGATTACAGAAAAGATGTTGAGGAATCCTTCAGATTGCACCCACAGTTTGCTTTGTATCCACAATTTATCTACTATTTGAGAAGATCTCAATTTTTACAAGTGTTCAACAATTCTCCTGATGAGACGGCGTTTTACAGACATATCTTAATGACTGAAGATACTAACAACTCCTTGATTATGATTCAGCCAACTTTGACTTCGTTCGGTTTGGATCTCGAGGAGCCAGAAGCTGTTTTGTTGGACTCCGTCTCGATCAAGGACGATCGTATCTTGCTTTTGGATACATTTTTCCACATTTTGATTTTCCACGGTAGAACAATCGCTCAATGGCGTCAAGCTGGATACCAAGATCAAGAAGAATACGCTGATTTCAAAAGATTGTTGGAAGATCCTAAATTGGAAGCAAGCGAGTTGTTGATTGACCGTTTCCCGTTGCCAAGATTTGTTGATACGGAAGAAGGTGGATCGCAAGCCAGATTCTTGTACTCTAAGTTGAACCCAAGTACATCTTATAACTCCCAAGATATTTCCAAGGGTGCCGTCGTCTTGACTGATGATGTTTCCCTTCAAGTATTTATGTCTCACTTGCAAAAATTGGTTGTTTCCTCCTCTAACTAATAGATGAGACTGAAATAAGCCTGTCGTGAGGACAAAAAAAAAACTGTATAATGAATAGAAGGATATCATCAAATACTACTCGATCGCAAATACTCGCCCCGCTCACATCTATTTAGGTTGAGGGCTCCATTTATACATGTATATGTTTGTATTATTTGTGTTTTCCTAAAGGAAAAAATCGCGATAACAATCGACCGCGTGTAAAGTCACCTACAGAAACTTGTGTACCACGTACTAACAATGACCGTTGCGGCTGAAGAGCTTAGTGCGGGTATGTGCCATTTTCAATTTGACATTCTTATATCTGAATGATTACTAACTCTTTGAAGACGAGGTTGCGCTTTACGATCGTCAAATTAGACTTTGGGGGGCCGATACCCAACTTCGGTTGAGATCAGCAAAACTTCTAATAATCAACTTAGGGGGCATTGGAACTGAAATAATCAAGAATTTAACTCTTGGTGGACTCAACTCCATCGAGATTTTGGATAGTTCTGTCGTTAAAGAGGAGGACTTCGCAACTCAGTTCTTCTTGCCTAATGACGACTCGGTCATAGGTGAACTCAAGCTTCCTCACGTCCTTCCGGCGATAAAAGATTTGAACCCAAGAGTGGATCTTCGCATAAACACAACTGCACTTTCTGATGTGTCTCCCGAATACTTCAAGTCTTTCGATTTGGTGGTTGCGACCGAGCTTACAAAGCAAGAGATGATACACGTCAATACTATCCTCAGAGGCTACGGTATTCCGCTTTTTGTGGCGGGTATTCATGGTATGTTTGGTTATATTTTCACTGATTTGATCAAGCATGAGTCTCGATTCCTAGTTGAACGAGGAAACCAACCTCGGGAAGCAGGCCTGAAAATTAACGAGGTTAAGACGATTACTGCGGTTGAATTTAAAACGAAGGATAATATGGAGCATATCACCATTGAAGATCGGTTTGTTCCCTTGGCCGATTTGTTCAAATCGACCAAGTTGAAGAGCCAGTTGAATAGGAGACAACTCAAGAAACTATCACCTGCGCTTCCATTAATATTTTCTCTCTTCGATATTGAGAAGCCAGCCGACCCCGAACTGAATATTGATAAGGAAACACTCCGCAAATCTCTGCTTGATGTCTGTGAGTCGTTTGAGCTTCCACTGGCCATTATCACCGATGAGTACTTGGACCTTTTTTCTGCCCAGGCGTTCACTGAGTTTTCCCCCCTGGCAGCAATTTTAGGTGGTTTCTTGGCTCAAGATGTAATTCAGTTCTTGGGTCAAAAGGACAGTCCCATCAACAACTGCTTAGTTTTAGATGCCTATCGCTCTGAAATTCCTATCTATTACTTGTAATATTTAACGAAGATTGGGGGTAAGTCCTCGACCCTTACGTTTTTTAAGGTTGGATGTATCCCTCAAAAATTTCAAATACTTAGTCATTTTTGCCCGAAGTTCCTCGTTTTCCTGCTTAAGCTTTTCGTAGGATGAGTTTATCGATTTCTTTTGCTTCTTGAACTGTTCTTTTGCTGTATGTTCTTCCTCTAGTGCCGAAGCCACTGAACGTTTGAGCTCTGAGATCTTTTCCTGAATCTCATTCACCTGAGCCTTCGATGTCTCAGTTGAATCAATGCTGTTGGAAACTTCTTTCATCATGTAGTTTCTTTCTTCTCGTTTCGATTGAATTTTAGCTAATAATGTCTTGGCTTCATTCTGTAACTCCCATATTTTCAATTGGTTCGTGACGAACTTTTCCTTGGTGGAGTCCTTAGGTACTTCATGAGTCTCAAGAAAGGTTGATAGACTATCCTTCGTAGTCTGTGTTACCTCTTCCAAAACTTTAGCCTCCTGATTGCGCTTCGAAATCTTCTTTTCAGCCACTTGAATCCTTTGTTCTGCGTGATCCACATCATCAACGATCTTTGTAAGGGTTGATTTGATTTCGTCAATTCTTCTGCCGATTTTCACCTGACGCTCAGGTGTGTTAAACGCAAGATATGAATTGTACTCTTCCTCCACTTTTGACAAGGTCAGATATCCGGTATTTAGCTCCAAAATGAGCTTGTGTGAGAGAATAGACCGATCCATTACGTTTTTTGCCGATAATTCATGGTGGCTATGAATTCCGCTTAAGGTTTGAAAATCATTCTTCAACGGATTATCAACATAGTCCAGTTGCAATCTCTTTGTTTCGTAGTATGACTTCTTTTTTTGGGGCAGAGAGGTACTTGCGGATTCATTGGAATCATATGGAGTGTAGTGGTAAACAACTTCTGTGAGTAACGATCTCTCAACATCCGTAGGGGAAAATCGTGGTATTTTTGGAAGTTCGGGTAAGGGCCACGGTGGAAACGACCTCAAGTCTCGACGAAAAACGTGGTCGAGAAACATGTGGGATAAATAGGTCAATTTTTGGTTGTAAATGGGGAAAAGGTCGGGTTGCAAGATTCCAATTTGATCCCTCAAGCAAACAATGCACGATATAAGCTTATAGAGGTACGTGTCGGTATTCTTGAAGTCCTTGTAATGTAGAAGACAATGTTCAATGGTGTTGATTGGAATTAATCTTATCAACACTGTTTCTTCTCCTCGGCGGTTCTGAGTGCGCAATCTGTTGAAGAACTCTGAATCAGTGTCCACGCATCCATCCAAAACTATCAATAAGTTAAACTTTGCATTCATAAGTTCCGTCTCATTGCGAGTGATTTTCCCATCATGCGGGATGAGGTGAATGGTCGTTTGTTCGGAGTCCTTCGAACCTTTTCCACCCTTTCCTGTTTCCTTTTTCACGCTGTTTCCCATGTGTCTCTGGATGGTCTTCGGTCCGGTGCATCCTAGCACAAGGGCTTCCACCAAATCAAACACACGGTTATCGTTGTTCATGACAATACCTATGTTTTTAGGCAAGTTGGATACAGAGTTAGAGATAATGACATTGAGTAAGTCCTTCAAAACGTTGAACTTCCCGCTTGTCTCGGCTAGTTTTGCCGAGATGTCCCGACTCGTCAAGTTCTTGGGCATATAGTGCTGGATAAGCAAATAAGGGTGTGTGGCAACAAGCATGCAATTATCCACACAAATTTCCAATGATTTGACGATGAGCTCCGTGGTATCATTTGTTTCGCAGTACTTGAGGATATCGGGGTAATGTAACGACACGATTTGGTCGGTAAGCTCTTTCTGAAATTCGAACATTGGGACGGGTAAGTTGTATTCTCCCGAATTGTTGACATTCTCCAAGTGCAAGTCGACGATGGACGGCTCGGGGGTGCCGTCTAAAATGCTTAACAAATCCATTTGGGGAAAGGGTTCTCGTCCAGCGGGAGTATGCGGATGAATTTGAGGTTCGCGATATCGGTCTTGGCCCAGCGCGCGAGTGCACCAGCAATGCGCTCCTGGAAATACAAGGCATAACCCAAAAGAAAGAATTCCAGAAAACGCCGGGCCGTTATGTGTGTACCTATTGCTGTTGGTGAGAGCATACTCACTGTAACATCTGACCTGTAATCTATTACTTTCAATACATATCGGTATCTATAAAAGTCGTCCATGGTGGTCTATATTGTCACCTTCCCCCAGAGTCTGATTGTCCGGTCCCAGCCACAACTTACGAGATACGCACCATCCTTTCCGATATCGACACTCATGACCTTGTCGGTATGGCCGCTTAAGGTTCTGACATTGACCCAGTTATCGGCCGACCACAACTTGACGGTGCCGTCATAAGAAGTCGTAGCAAGATATGTGCCCGACACATCCAACACCGCAGGGTTTTCTTCATTTTCGTCCATAACTGGCACGGCCAAAGAGCTAGCCTCGGCCGCGCCGAGGAACCGCACGTCACTCACAATTTTTGTGTGGGCCGGAATCGAGAAAAGCTCACCCGCATCCCGCTTGCGCATATCCCATATTTTCACCGAGCAATCGGCACTAGCACTCGCAAGATGGTATCCGTTGGGAGACCAGTCCATACTGTGGATCCCCTTGATGTGACCTTCGAGCACCGCAATCGACCGGCCACTTCGCAAATCCCACACCCGGCCCACCGCATCCAAGCCTCCAGTAGCCAAAAGACTGCCGTCCGGATGAAAACTACAGGCAAAAACCTCCTTTGCGTGGCCCTCCTGCTCCAAGAGCTCTGTCTGTGGTCTTTCCACGTCCCATAGTTTCCATGTATGGTCAAATGATGTCGTGGCCACGTACTTCCCCGTGGGGTGGAACTCGGTGCGGGCAATACGAGCCCCATGTGCCCCCACGGTTTGGTGAGCCGGTTTGAGCGCTTCAGAATCACCCACCTTCCAAATATTCAACGTGCCTTCCGCTCCGCCGGAAACGAGCGCATCCACGTCGCGTGGACTCCACGCCAATGTTGCCTTTTCGCTGTGGTTGCCTGGTTTCAGCCGGCTCATCTGGTTGATGGAGTCCGCAGTGCGGTTGAAGATAGAAATATGCCCATCCCACGATGCACAAGCAATGAGGCAGTCGTTCTTGTTCACGCGTACCCCGCTCAATGCTCGGGTGTTGCCCTTGACGGTGTAAGATCCATTCAGCTCAAACTGTTTGAGCTCGGCGTTGATGCTGCGCCGGTGGCGCAATACCTGGGCAAAGTTGTATGTCGACGCCGCGGCAGACTGGTTTTGTGTTCGTAATCTTGCCCGTTCCACCGAGGTCTCGAGTATGTCCCTTCGGGCAGCTAAGAGTGTTTCCAGTCCCGGGGTGTAGAACTCTTCGTCGTCGTCTTCGTCGTCATTGTCGCTATCTTCCTCCATATCATCGCTTTCCGGCTCAATGTCCGCCACTGCGATATTGGTGTGCTTCTGTTCTGCCAAAAGCCGTAGGAGCCGCTCTCTCCGCTCGAGCTTCCCCTCTCCAAAGAGAGTGATGGGCTCTCCCAACTGGCGGAGCTCCGTGCGCACATCACCGTCGTCGGTAGGCGCTTGCAAATTAAGCAGTCTGTCTGGTTTCACTGGGTCATTGACCACGGGCGCAAATGCTCCGGCCATTGTGAATGGGAAGCGCTGCACCAAAAGAGCCAAACTAGACAGTGATGGGAACCTGGTGTTGTATGCAGTGCGGCGGGTCTACAGGTTTGGGGCCATTGTGCCTCGGTGACCGCTGCGAGGACAGCGGGGATTCTAACCGGCAGAATTCTTCAGTGGTGCGACGCCACTATCCGTTTGGCAAACTCGGCAAAATTCTCCGTGTCGTTGACCATTTCCTGTAAGTTGGGCTGACAGAAAACCGCAAGAGTATTGCGCGCGACGCCGGCCATAGTGGTGCCGCGCACCAAATGGGGCACACTCTTGAACTTGCCCCGAGACATTTCTTCGAGCGCCGAGCCCGTCTGGAACGCAAGACACCCCGCGGGGATGTCCACCTTGGTGATGGTATTGTTCCGGTCGCGAATAAACAAGCCGGCGTTTTCGTCGGGGCAACGGTCCAACGTAGTTTCTGTTCGCTCGTCGCGGTAGAGCGCACTGGTCAAGCCAGTAATACATGAGTGGTCCACATGCTCGCCACACCAGTCGTCCACCGTTTTGGTTCCGTCAGTCGAGTAGTAGTGAAGAAGCCGTGCCTTGGAGCACGTGGAGGTGCGGATCATTTTCTCCATGGCATACGTGCGGTGCGGGTCAATGGTGGAGAGCATCGTATCACAGTTTCGGGCCACCATCTCCGCCACCTCGATGATCAAGCTGCAGAGCTCTTTGGTGTCGCATTGGAATGTTTCAAGGCCCGGAACCAGAGTGGCGGGCCATACGTTGGCCGTGGTGTAGCCCTTGTAGTCCGCAAACGACTCCACCATTTCTTGTTCCGGACCTTCGAGGGTGCTGTCTTGATGGAATGCACAGTTGACATAGAACGAGCCCTTGTTGAAGTCAGGGAGGCCGTTGGAGCTGAGGATCTCTTTCCCTCGTGACCATCCGGTTAGCCAAATAGACTCGGGCTGCTCGAGCGGCGCCAATTGCGTTGATGGGAGATGCGCCAATGTGGAGATTCCTCGGAGGACCTTTTCTCGGAGCGCGTGAAATCTGGGGTCGATGTCGGTGACGATAATGATTCCCAACGACTCCGGTCCAAATGCGTCCTGGAGGATTGATGATGAAAGCCCTTCGGTCAATTGCTGCAAGGTAACGCTTACAGGGGTTCGTGGCATTGTGGTTGGGAGGATACGGTTAGAAATACAAACCGCTTCGTGGGCATAAATTGGTGCGCGTTATTTACCCTCTCGACTTCCTTCACCTGGGGTGCTACTCCCACTGCCTCATTAGCATCTGCTGAAGTCGTTCTTGTCTTTCGTCAAACGACACGGTCAAGGCAATTCTGCTGCCTCGTTGAATCTCCCGGTAGTCTGTGAATTTAGGCCATCTTCCGTTCGCGGTATCGGATTTGGTTCTCCTCCACCCTTCTCTCGTCTTGCGAATGGTGGTTCCCATCATGTACTTTAGCCGAAATTTCATAAATCTGGGTCCCTGATTTGTACGGGAAAAATACCTCTGTAGCGGTTTTATCACGTCTGAATACATGGTTTGGTCCGAGCATTCACCCAAGATCTGTGTCATATCTTCTTCAGTAATAGTGCAGCCCAGTTGTCGAAGCTGGAACACGAGTACCTTCGCTGCCATTTTACGCCGGGCTTTTGATTCTGCTGCATCATTACAGATGATCAACGCGGCTCTCTCTTGTGAAGTAATGGAAATATACTTTCTAACAAACTCTTGTATATCTTTAACCTTGATATCGCCTAGTATCGTCAGGTTGATTTCCTCTTCACAATCTCTGCTTTTAAAATTGTATGTACCGTTCAAGATCTGCTCTAAATGACACCAATGCTCTTTGAAATGGGCTGATGTGGGCTTTTGACCTGACCCAATTTGTGGCTCGGACGTGGCAAAGATCCCAGAAGCAGGTTTATTCTCACCATCATCGCTAGTAAGTGACTCTATAAATGGTAGCAAGATTTTGTTCCGAAAATCATCTTCACTCATGTTTGCTAACATTGATTCCACTTGGCTCAAGTAATCTTCGAGCGCATCAACAACATGGTCGCAGCCATGTACACCAGAAGGCAAGACAACATATAGTCCAAATGTTCTTCTAGACATTCTAATGCCAGTCAAGACTCCGTAGGCCAATCCTTTCTTATTTCGTAATTCATCATCGGCGGTAAGAGTCATAACATATTCAAACATTTTGGCTCTTGCGAACGCTTTTGTGTCTGTTCTCTCTGACACCTGGATGTAATACAATACCGTGGAAATTGTCAGGTCCAGCATCCTAAGCACTTTCGTTGTTTTATCAAGTATCATGCTAGAATTTTCCCGCAACAAAGAACTGGGCTGTTCTTCAGTTTCTGTGATCTTCACACTTTGGAATAATGTGTAGCATTGATCTTCTGTCATAGAGCCACTGACCAACATTGAGATTTGGCATTTACTAGCTCTAACGCCGCATAAAAACTGCTCTATTTGGGCAGAATCAATTACTTCTAGTGCCTCTATTTTTTCTTCGGGCATTAATAAGTTCTCCTCTAAAATCATGTACAAAACGCCAAATACTCTTTTTATCCCCGACATATTCAGATTATCGTCATACCTCTCCCTCAACCTTTTTCTCGGTCCTTTAATTTGGTGATAATCATAAGATCCTCCTTCTTTGAACGTTTTTCGAACTTGAACAAATATTTCTTCTGCTTGCATTTGAATTGCTGTATTCGCCCCGGAGATGTTTACCAAGAGCGATAAAGAGCCGTTAACGTTACTGTAAATACCCCACTCATTCCCGATTAACTCCAGGTGATACAATCGTGGCTTTATTTCTCGTCCAATTATCTCAGATAACAATTCAAGGATGACCATGTTTGTTGCTGTTATTGGAACGTGCGGAAACTTTATACTAATAGATGCCACTGAAGTATCTACGCTTCCATCTTGGAGTGGAGAGTTTTGACGCCATACCTCTGATCCATGCCCAAACGTGAATAGTTTGGGTTCAGCACCTTGAGTAATGAAATCTCTTATCTTGATTAATTTCCCAAAATGCATTTCAGGCAGCATTATTGGCGCCAATTGTTGAATCTTCTTATTCATTTTGGGAATTTTAAACTCAAAATATGCGTTATCATCGAAGCGCATTACCAGTCTTATATACTCAAAGTCAAAATTGCTATCTTGATGAACTCTATTATTATTGCAACATAAATTCCTCATTAGCTTGAAATCAGAATCCAACACGATAACTTTCCAGTTTTTTCTCTGAAAACAAGTTTTGATGGCGAATTGAATATCATTGTAAGCATTTTTGATATTATTCCAATAGCTGAATCCCTTGATCAAGTCTTCGTCTCGTAAGTTTTTTGTAATAATTCTTTCTGCGTATGCGCAAACTTCTTCTATAGAAGTTGAGGGTGTATCTTGGTGTAGGTAGTTATATCTCTCAATATGTTCAAATTCGAGCGCTAATTGCAATATTTCAGCTTCTGGAACCTCAGCAATGACTTTTTCAATATAAAACAAGACTGCTTCTTTCAATGAAGCCACTCTCTTTTGGCCCTGGGTTGTGGTATCAATTTCAATGACAATCATTTCTTCGCCTTGACATATTTCTTGAATGAACACATAAATTTGGTGCGCCCATTGCAATTTTCTTTTCAAAGTATCACAAAGTGTATCTGTAGACTCATCTCCAATCAAATTACATAATAGCCTCAGTACTGGACCGTAATTTGGAAGACGGCTAATATTTTTCAATGAAATGAGAATTCTCATACCTTTAGCCAAAGAAGTTTTGACAATTATGCAGTTATTTTCACCAAAGAGGGGAATATCGTTATAGTCATCAAAGATTGTGGAATCGGGGCTCTTTGGAGACAGATGGGAGGAATAATTAAGTTTCAAATTTGAGAAATTAGCAGTTACCAATTTTCTTAAATGTATGATAGCCTGTGGCCCTTTCAATGCTAACACCATATTTTGCGGATTGAAACTTCTCGAAATATGAGAGGAAACTAAACTCTTGATTCTATTGAGAGGCTCATTCGATAAAGTCGAGATATTCCCACTGCCAAATCGACTGAAAGGGTGGATTGGATTGGAAAGAAGTCTCAAAGCGTGCAAGTATATTTTTGTCAAGTTGGATCTGTTACCATTATGTTCGTTGTCAACTGCTCTTATCTCCAGCCTAATGGCTTTGTCGGAGATATAAGGTTTCTCAAGCCTGGAAGCCAAAACTGGAAGAAAGGAATCTAATACGAATTGTTCCCTGTCTATTGTATTTCGAGCATAGGTGGATAATTCAAAATAGAAGCAAGTCCGTTCCGCCGAAGTATAAGCGTTGAATGATCCTCCAGAAGAAGCAATTAGATGGTCTATATCGTTAGAATTTTTCTTCCTAGGACCTCGCATTATAATGTGCTCGGCCAAATGTGCTATTCCTGGAGCTTCGGGCGGATCATTAAAATTTCCACTATCAGTTACCACTGCTCCTGTTACTAGATCAGTGGATGAATCATTGATAAGGAAGCACCTTAGACCATTCTCGAGTGTCAAGAAAAGATATTGCCGATTCTTGTGGGCGAAAGGAACGTCTAATAGTAAATCCAGCGAATACAGAGAAGTCATTAGTCACTACGAAGAATTATAATAAGTCCATGGTAACATTTATCTATGTCAGAGATGTGTTTTAGACTGTGGAGGACTTGCCTAATTGAGCAATTACAAAGAAACATTATCTGTTCCACTTTGTATCAGACGAAACCCTGAAGTGCTTTACATATTTTTCTTAAAGCTTTTATTTCGTGCGCTCCAGTTCGATTTATGCTTTAATCCTTGTGAAGTTTTTAATGTTATGTGAGTTTACGGCACGCACATCAGCTAATAATTTACAGTATTTTGAGAAAAGTGCGGAAACCAAGAACAAAATAAAGAATTGTATCGACGACAAAAATAAACCCGAAATTAATAAAAAGACTTGGTTCCGTGAAGAAATAGAATTTCCATAAAACAACCTAATTGAAGTGATTATACGTGTTAATGAGAAGAAGAAAGGAGACTTTTGAGAAATTGTTGGATGGTGGCTGGTGAGTAACCCAGTAGGTGTTTGGAACCAGGTGTGCACATGGAGGTCACGGTTTATCTGCTGGGTGCATGGACTCACCTGCCTATCGCAATAAGTCATATTATGCCATATACCAAACGGGGGGAGGGGGGCAGATATTAACAGGTGCAATCTTTGAGAAGATGATACCAGTACAATAGGAACAAAATATTGGATTGATCGCACCTGTTTTTTTCCCGCTGTGTTTTGGCTTCTCCACGTTGGAAGTCCCGCAAACGTCATAGAAGCATTCTTCTGTGCACGCCTCTCCACCTGACCCACTATCAGAAAAAGAAACGTTAAACTACTCCCAAACCGTTATTTCCCCCTTGGCTACAGAGAAGACTCTCCTACAACCGCTTTACCAGACCAGAGTTCCCCATTGTTTGAGAATCTGCAAGTAGAGTTTCACGGCTCCGCCAAACACCCCACCGCAATCATAACTCTCGAAAATCTCACCCCCTTCCCCAACGCCTCCAACACAAGGTTGAAGATTACTGCTCATGTCGAATCCATACATCTTTAACAGCTACCAACAATATTCCCCCCAACTGTTAGAAACACAAATGAACAATATCTCGCCAACCTTCCATAATTTACAATACTTGAGCGGATCTGTAGGGTCCGCTACCGGCTCGTTATCCTCAACTTCATCCGCATCGTCCTCCTCCTCCAACTACTCGTTACATAACCCACGGATGAGGTACTACTTGTCCAAATCGTTTGACCTCGAGGACGATCTTGAGTTCTGCCCGGAAATACCAGAGAATCTCCCCTTTAGCTCGAGCCCAACGTTCAAAAAGTTCAACCCATACACAGCATCGGTGTTCTCGCCTACGCTGCAACCGGTGGACCTGGTGTTACCCAACGTCCCTTCGTCGCCTCGGGTGAGTACCCCCAGAATCAAAAAGCCCATCGAGATTGTCAACCCACATACCAAAGTGAGAGTAGGGTCTCCTGCAATCCAGAAGTGAGGGCGGTGTGCTTGATTTGATATCAAATGCCCGCATATACCCCTTACTCTGTCACGAGCCTCTTATGATCACTTTTCTATTTAGTTCTCAACCGGAGGGCCTCTCTTCTCCGGCGTGCACGGCGTCTGGATGACCCGTGCACTTATGGCAGCTTAGCTTGACATTCTCACTTACAATACAATAAATACATTGATTATGAATACCAACGTAGAATCCACTTGTAAGAAACATCGGATGCGAAACGTCGGAAATGGAAGTGGACTTGTGAATGCAGAAACGATAGTTAAGAACCAGGAAGAAATCGGCAAATGCGCCAAGTGGGAGGGAGCCAATCGTATGCCATACAGATATCAACCTTTGTGCGGCGGTGAGTTTCGGGTCCAGCACCAGGAATACTGGGCAGAGGGTACGGATCTTTTGTCCCCGTAGGGCGTTTGATCTCTAATCTCGGAATTAGTACCTAAAGCGGTACATCCTTGATGGATAACCGATGGCTTGCATGAAAATTTCCCCTCTGCGGTGTCAAGTCATTTTATGTAGGGCATCGGTTAAACGTATCCAATCCGCTTATTATTCGCACCCCTAAGGGCCCACGATAAGAGGCTTTCCGCCCGACGGAATTTGGGCTCTCCGGAATTACTGCATATACACGGCCGCATCTCACTGGAACCGTTTTCGGCAGGTGCATGAGCGACGATATGGTAGCGCACTTCCTAATGCGGCAGGTCAAACAGGACCAGCTTTGGGGTATCGGCCCGCCAGGGATCGGTATAAAGGTCGGAAAATCTGCCCACTACCACGTAGACATTTTATTCAAGATCCATACTTCATTACATTTTAGGTATGCCATCCACTATCCACCCCTTTGACGGTGTCACTGACGCTGAGATCAGATTGGCTTCTAAGTTGGTCAAGAACGCCCACTCTGTTTCTGACAATGTTCATTTTGTCCAGATGGACAGATTGGACCCTCCAAAGAAGGACATGATCAAGTACTTGGATGCCGAGAGATTTGGTGGCCCACTTCCTACTATCCCTAGAGTGTTGTATGTGTACTACTACACTAACACTTTGGAATTCAACAAGGCACTCGTTAACGTCACCGTTGGTCACATCATCACCAAGACCCAATTGCCAAACGGTGTTGTTGGCCCATTTTTGCCTGAGGATGTGGTTGAGTGGGAGAACTACTGTCTCACACATCCAGCTGTGCTTGCTGAGATTGAGAAGTTGAAGTTGCCTCAAGGTTACTCTGTGAGAAACGATCCATGGATCTATGCCACCGACGATGCAAACGAGAAGAGACCTTTGGTGCAATTTTTCATGTACGTTTTGGCTAACAACGGCCACTCCGAGTCCAACCACTACTCTTTGCCATTGAAGTTCTCTCCTGTGTTCGAGCAACACTCCAAGAAATTCATCAGAATGGACTTCTTGCCTGGTGGATTTGACGAGACCACCACTCCAACCGGCCCATGGCAAGTTGTTCCTGGTGTGGAATACCACCCAGACTTGAACGGTGAGACTGTTCTCAGAGACCCTAAGCCATTGATTGTGCAACAGCCAGAGGGTACTTCTTTCTCCATGACAGGTAACAAGATCGAATGGCAAGGTTGGGAGATCCGCGTAGCTCCTTCCGTCAGAGAGGGTTTTGCAGTGTACGACGGTTGGTTCAAGGGCAGACAAGTGTTCTACAGAATTTCCTTGTCTGAGATGACCGTGCCATACGGTGACCCAAGAGCCCCATACCACAGAAAGCAGGCTTTCGACTTGGGTGACTGTGGTTTCGGTGTCAACGGTAACTCCTTGCGTCTTGGATGCGACTGTCTTGGTGTCATTAAGTACTTGGACCTTGTGACCAACGACGGTAACGGTGAACCAAAGGTGTTGCCTTCCACCGTCTGCTTGCACGAGCAAGATGCTGGTATTTTGTACAAGCACGTCAACTACAGAACCGAGAATGCGGTTGTGGCTAGAAAGCGTGAGTTTGTTGTGCAAACCATTGCTACCGTGGCCAACTACGAGTATGCTGTGAACTTGAAGTTTGTTAACGATGGTTCCATTGACATTGAGGTCAGAGCCACCGGTATCTTGTCCACCATGCCAATTGACCAAGACGTGACTGTTCCTTGGGGTACCGTTGTCGGTCCAAACGTGATGGCCGCGTACCACCAGCACATCTTGTCGTTCAGAATTGACCCTGCCGTCGACGGCCACAAGAACACCGTTTGTTACGATGACGTGGTGATGATGCCTCGTGACAAGTTGAACCCATACGGTGTTGGTTTTACCACCGAGAGAACCTTTGTTAACAACGCTGGTTCCGTCGAACAATCTCCATTCACCAACAGAACTTACAAGATCATCAATGAGAACAAGGTCAACCCTACCACCAAGGGTAATGTTGGCTACAAGGTTGTGATGCCAGCCAGACAAATGATCTTGGCTGACGAAGACTCGTTCAACGTCAAGAGAGCCAAGTTTGCCACCAAGCAGCTCTGGGTCACCAAGTACGAGGACAACCAGTTGTACGCTGCCGGTGAGTTCACCAACCAGTCGCAAACCGACACGGGTATTTCCGAGTGGGTCAAGGACGAAGCTCCAGTCAGAAACGAGGATCTCGTTGTGTGGGCCACCTTGGGTTTCACGCACATTCCTAGAGCGGAAGACTTCCCAGTCATGCCAGTTGAGATTCACAACATCCACCTTGTGCCGGCCAACTTCTTTGACAGAAATCCAGCCTTGGACATTCCACAAGCCAACAACGGTTTCAACAAGTCTACTTTGGCCGATGTGGGGGGCCCATCCGCTGCTCCATGTTGCAAGACCACTTTGTAAATGGGGTATGGTATTATTTAATTTTTGTATATTCATATAATGAGATTTCTGATGTACTTGGTGTAGGAAGAAGCGACCAAAATTGACAAGCAAGTGTGAAGAAAAGAGCGACCGAAGTTGACGAGCAATAACAAGCCACCGGAGTTGATTAGTTAGTGCTATGGAACATGCGACCAAAGTTGATAAGCGGTGTGAACTAAACGCTGGAAGTATCCTTGGGTTGTCAGACCACCTTATTCCCAACAACAAGAAGTCCGTGATAGTTTAGTGGCTAGAATTACCGCTTGTCGCGCGGTAGACCGGGGTTCAATTCCCCGTCGCGGAGCTTACAGCGCAAGTGGTTTAGTGGTAAAATCCAACGTTGCCATCGTTGGGCCCCTGGTTCGATTCCGGGCTTGCGCATCTTTTTTGTTTTTTTGAGATCCCACGAATACTTTGTGCCGCGGGCTTCCTGTTGGTAATCGGTACTCCATACCGCATACCACTTTCTTTCACTGCAATGTCATCTCCACAGCTAGGTACGTGCTTCCCAATGCATTTTTCCGTATCGCCAACTAACTCCAGACGTGCCCGTCGACAAACGACATGCCCGTGGCCGTTTCGGCTGGGTCAAGCGGTTGGTGCAAGGCCAGAACCGCGGAGCCCCCGAACTCAGACCCGATCTAGGCCTCAGAGGCGGTCGTGGCGGCTACAACGAGATTGAACACCACCAAAAGGGCGCCGAGCTGCGCGCGCCGGAGGCCCGCTCCGTTGCCAGCATGGATGGGAGCGACGCCGGGTCGTTTCTTTCCGACAATGTGAGCACGGTGCCGTTGAAGCTGGTGGCGTCGCACGGGTCCACCACCAACACAAGGTCGATTCTCAGCGGCGACAACCACGCGGATAGCAACTCGTACGTGGCGCTGACGGCCGAGACGTCGTTGGCGCCCAGCACACACGTGTCGCTTCTGCCGAGCATCCACACCCAGCCACGGGCGGAGCGCGACAGCGAGTCGATTGTGACGTTGGCGAGCTCGTCGCGGCGGATCCGGCGCCGCAGCATCGACACCAACTGCAGCATGGCGGGGATCCCACCGGCGAGCATCATGGAGCGCTTGACGGTGCACCCGGTATCACAGGACGATTAGGGTATAGGAAGGCAGGACTTACCTAGTGGATGTAGACGGTAGGCACGCAGATGGACAGATTGGAGATGGGAATCAGCAGGTGAGGAGCAGTGATCAACAGGGCAGTAGAGCAGTGAATCGGTAGAACATAAATTGATCACTTGGCAGTATCACTTGGCAGTATCACTTGACCAGTGATCTGAGAAATAAGTGGCTACTAGTCTATATCACATCGCAGGTGCTTGCGCATTGTGCGGTGGAGATAATGGCGCCTGCGATGTACCGTCCATTGTGATGTATTTTTGTCTACCTTGGTCGTTGATTCATTACACATTGGATCTATTGTAGTTAATGTACGGTATTGCCTAGCTATGGTCCAGGTGCATCTATACCCTCTACTATCGCTATTCTCAGTATTCTCAGTATTCTCAGTATTCTCAGTATTCTCAGTATTCTCAGTATTCTCAGTATTCTCAGTATTCTCAGTATTCTCAGTATTCTCAGTATTCTCAGTATTCTCAGTATTCTCAGTATTCTCAGTATTCTCAGTATTCTCAGTATTCTCAGTATTCTCAGTATTCTCAGTATTCTCAGTATTCTCAGT
>PPLK02000041.1:0-101710 GCA_003707795.2 Clavispora fructus
CAATCTGTGCTCGGTGAGCACTTCACGTCTGAGCCTCTTTGGCCTGGCTGTGGCGACGTATTATCCTCTCTTATGGACATTTCCATTGTCTCGCTTTCATTACCAATGTTTACCCACAAGAGAGACTTTGTCAGAAACTTTTGGGTTCTCATGCCGCCCCTTTTATGTTCTATGGCCCTCACTTTCTTTTGCTATCCAATTATCTGTTACAAAATTGGAATCAGCTCTGAACGGTCTATTGGTTTTATTGGTCGGCTGGTCACCTTAGCCTTGGGAACGCCATTGATTTCGGCTTTAGGGGGGTCTGTGTCTTTAATGGCTGTGTGTACGATCCTTAGTGGAATTAGTGGTGTTTTGGTGGGTGATTTCTTCTTCAGACTTCTTCGGGTTCCATCTAATGATTTTGTCACACGAGGCGTCACCTTGGGTGTAAATTGCGGCGCGATTGCAACTGCCCATTTGCTAAATGTTGACCCCAGAGCTGCCTCCATGAGTTCTTTAAGTTTTAGTGTATTTGGTACTATCATGGTTGTTCTAGCAAGCATCAGCGCTGTTCGCGAGTTGATTAGAACAATGGCTGGGCTTTAGGTCATGGGTCTATTTATTATTTATTATTATGATATATTGGCGCAAGCTCGTGTCTGTGCAATTCTTTTGCATAATTTACACTCTAATATATTCTTATCACTCGAGCATTTTTCGTTTTGACAAATCTTTTCTGTGAATTCCGTTAGTCTTTGCCGGTGTGGAGCACCGTTCTCACCACTAGTACTGCGAAACGCGTTTATCTCCTCCACTCTGACGTCGCGTTTTTTTAATCATCCGGACTCATTATGTTCGTTGACAAGGACACAAAAGTTGTGCTTCTTCCAAAAGACGAATCCAATGTTCAGATTGCGTCTCTAAGATTTGGCTCCTCCGAAAAGCAAATTCTATTCTCTGAGGACAAAGTGTACGAACTTCGACTGATTTCAGGTCAGACGTCCTACTCCAGCCGACCCGAACCCAAATTATCAAACGGAGAAGCGGTGAAATCTTTAATCATTGAAAATGGGGAGGATGAAGGTGCTGTTCTTGCAAGTCCCGAGATCGTCAATGTCTCGAAGTTCAACCTTATCTACTTTGTTCTTCGTATCATGTGGGAGAATAAAAACGTCGACAACTCAAGATATCACACGATGGAGGACATCTTGGACCAATTCAACACATATATAATACCGCAGCAACAAATTGTGGGGATTAAAAAGCATTTAATCGCGGCAATAGAGCGTGTCTGCGAAACAATTGAGGAAGGAGGTGATTCATTCTACAAGTTCTCTCCATCTAAAGGGAATGCATTCATTAGTGGGAAGGTTGAGGCTCTTTCCACCCTATTACAATCCTCGCCTGATTTCTCTTTAGCACAGTTTATAAAAAGCAAGCTAAATGCATATGAGGAGGCTCCATCTGACATGCTTGAACTACAAACCAAAAGGTACGCGGTTGAGTTTATCTTCGGCTCATACCTCACGCAAGAAATGAAGGCCTACTTTATTCTTGAGAGCAGGTTAGACTTTTCCAAGCTAGACAATTATTTCAAGGATCAGGAAGATAAGCAGAAAACGTTAGCAATGGTGGAATCCAACATGGCATCCGTTGTTCAAACCACGTCTAAGGCAAAGTCAATGACGGCAAAAAGAGGAAAGCCAACGAAAACCACAAAAAAAGTGGTGAAGAAAGTGGCGGTTGGCAAGGGTGCATTAGATGGGTTCTTTGGTAAGAAATAGACAATGCAAGAACGCTACATGTGGACATATACGTAGTCTCCGTCACTAAAAATTATACTATCTGGCAGCCCCCACCTCGAGAAGCCCTAAATGCATGCTCTTGTATCTTTCTTCCTCGTCGGCCTTCAACAAATCCTTGATTTGGTCGGTCAATCTCTCCGCTACTGCGAAGCTGTTTTGGGCCAAGGACAAAAGAACCACTCCATCGATCGGCAAACCTCCGTTTTTCGATAACTGAATCAATTCTCTATTCTTGTTCATGGTGATCACCAAAGAACCGTCACGAATAGCTTCTTCGTTCATGTTAGCGTCCATGATAGCAATTTCTTGATTAAGTGCGCCCTTGATATTCTCCTCCTTGTCACCCGGATTGAAAAACGAGTATGTGACACAAATAGGAACATGAAGAACACTGAGCGGGACAGGTTGACGCTCGTCAAAGCTATGGATCGTAATATCAGTCCCTCTGATGGAGACATCTGGTTTCTTAAAGTGTTGAAGAGCGGTCATCACACCGATACATGAAGCGTCAATAAGACCGCCATCGTAATTCAAAAAGTTGATGTCTGCTCTCACATGCCATGCTTTTTCGCCCGCAATGACACATAAACTCTCGAGATCCAAAGCGTTGGATCTTCTCACGGCCTTTTCGATCAATCTCGATATAAGAACCTCTTCGTCTGAACTCTTGCCGTTTTCGAACATGGGGGAAGCCATCGAACTGACTTCGGTATTGATGGTGAAGGTTCCTTCAAAAGGTCTGTCTTCGAATGGCTTGCCGATTTCACAACTGACTCTGACCGCCAACTTGGTATTTCCTAGTTCAACTTCAACATAGCCGTACTCTGTTTTCGAGATGGTTATTATGGGCTTGCGCATCTCGTCTAACGATCTGCCGTCAAGTCTAAACCCTTCTTTTAATGCATTAAAAATGTAATTCCTCTCGTTGGAAGAAAGGTCGCCAGCTTTTGTCATCTTGTGGTTCACTAGAGGTTTATACCTTTCCAAACGCAGTGATGAGTCGAGGTGATGTGCACGTGACCTGGGGTGAGGCTACATGGGCAAACCCCACCAACAGGTTCGTCTGTAGGGCTATAAGCATCTCTACGAGTAACATGCCGGGGTTTAAATGTTCATATTGTCACAAAACCCTTGTTTTAAAGAAAAGTTGACCTTAATGTCACGCTATCTTCCTGCGGAGCCCTCACCGCATCTCTATGATCTTTGCTCAAAATCGGCAACACTAAAAAAGAAAAAGAAAAAAAAAAAAAACAGAAGGCCAAGATACAATAGACGGTTTCTCGGGTTTTTGGCTTTGAATCTGTTGATCTGAGTTTGAATTTATTTATTTATTTGTCTGCCTGGAAGTCCATAGGGAACCGTATAAGTCCGTCATTGAAATGTGCTTTGCACGACCAGCGTAGGCAAAAACGTGATAATCTATATCGGCTCCACATATACTAGAGAACTCCCCCCAGAACATGTTGGCACAAAGAATAGCCAGGAGCTCTATTAGGAATGCGTCGCTTTTACGCAACTACAGTTCAATCAACCCGATGTTGATGAGGACGGGCCAAGTTTCTCCTGCCTTGAGCTTTTTCCAAAAGGAACGGTTGCCCGCCAACACCATCATCAAGTTCGTTCCGCAGCAAACTGCTTATGTGGTTGAGCGCATGGGAAAATTCCACAAGATTTTGCAACCGGGAATGGCCGTGTTGATCCCCGTTCTTGACAAGATCACCTACGTCCAGTCGTTAAAGGAAACCGCTATTGAGATTCCTTCCCAAAACGCAATCACCGCCGATAACGTGTCGTTGGAATTGGACGGTATCTTGTACGTAAAGGTACATGACCCATACAAAGCATCCTACGGTGTGGAAGACTTCAAGTTTGCCATCAGCCAGCTTGCGCAAACAACCATGAGATCGGAGATTGGTTCGTTGAACTTGGACTCGGTGTTGAAGGAGAGACAGCAGTTGAACTTCAACATCAACAAAATTATCAACGAGGCAGCCAAGGAACATTGGGGTGTCGAGTGTTTGCGTTACGAGATCAGAGATATCCACCCTCCTCAAAACGTGTTGGACGCTATGCATAGACAAGTTAGCGCTGAGAGATCCAAGAGAGCGGAAATCTTGGAATCGGAGGGTACTAGACAATCGCGCATCAACATTGCCGAGGGTGAAAAGCAAGCATTGATTTTGAACGCCGAAGCTACTGCTTTGAGTATCGAGAAGATTGCTAGCTCCATCAAGAACACTCCTGGTGGGGCTGAAGCAATCAATCTTCAGGTGGCCCAAGAATATATCAGGGAGTTCGGTAAAATTGCGAAGGAAACCAACACTGTGGTTCTTCCTGCTAATTTATCCGACTTGAATGGCTTAATGGCCGCTGGTTTGGGGTTGTTCCAAAACATGAACACCCGCTCCCAACATAAAATCGAAAGCGTGCCCGAAAAGGTGGAAGAATCTAAATAATCTTGTGAATAGAATGAAGTACTGACTCAGTCCATCGTAAATGCAGACAAAATCTATTTCGCGACGTCTACATTGAATATTTCATTGATCGTCGTATTTCGTTAAAGAGTTTCTATTAAATCGTGAGTGGAAAAAAATGACAGACTGCGGTGAGTGATTGATCGAAAGGAAGCGTTTCACGATGTTAGAGATTAAACTGCATTCTCCTCCTTTCCAAAATCAAAATTAACTGGTAAGTTGGAGTCTTTTCTCGACCTCCTCTTTTCCTGCGTTTTCCAAGGAATCTTGGACGACAAGCGGTTGTAGTGCTTGCTGAAGTTCGTGCGAATACACCATTGGTAAAACCACCACTCCAACAAGAATACCAAACCAGCGATCACAAAACCGCCGAAGACGGCCATACCAATATGGTTCGCCAAAGACTTAATTAAGGCGGCGTCATCCAAATGCCATGATGATCCAGGTGCAATGGAGAAAAACGCGGAAGAATTGGTTTTGTAGTCCTCACGCATGAGGATTCTAACTTTGAAAGCTTCGGTGATACCCTTGCGCTTAAATTGGATTAACATAACCGAGAGGAACAACGGGCCGGTCGAAAACATGATGGTGATATAAGGAACGATCCAGTTTCTCTTGTACTTCTTAAGGTTGTCAACCGCTTTAAGGAAGAAGGGATGTTTTGGTACCGACCCCAACACATCGTTGGAAATTCCGGTAGGGTCAGTAACACGAACAAATGCTGGGACCGTGAGAAGTGGGTCCAATCTTCTCTTGCATCCATCGTCCAAATCAATGTAAACACCACCATAGTGGACAAGGGCAAAATATCTAATGGCATCAGCTCTCTCGATGGGGTAAGGGTAAGAGTCCCAAGTTTCAAGGAACCAAGGGTAGTGTTCGGCAATGAGGTCTCTGGCCATTTCATCGGTCCAAAGAATGTACTGATAGTCGGGGTGTAAATCGATACAAGCCTGTTGGCCTGGTTGCCAGTGCTCGGGGATTTCCTCGTTTTTGTATGTTTGGTGGATGATCTTAGGGATCACCAATGGCTTATCTAGTTTCCCATCAACCGGATTCAACTCCACATCAAGAAGAGCATCGGCATAGGGGTTGTCGAGCGGCAAGCAGAGGAGGTCAAACGACAAGTACACTAGGAACATGATAAGGGCAAAGTGTGCCCATAAAATACATTTTAACTCCTTTCTCATGGATTATCTGGATATGGGAAGTAAATGAAAAATAATGTTGATCAAAACAAAACTAAACTTGGATGTCTTCACTGAAATGTTTGCGGTTTCGGGAGTATCAACGTCGGTGTTTTCTATTTGACAATAAAAAAGGGGGTGTGCTTTTTTTTTTTTTTTG
Organism: Clavispora fructus; assembly: GCA_003707795.2. Classification (NCBI taxonomy): domain Eukaryota; kingdom Fungi; phylum Ascomycota; class Pichiomycetes; order Serinales; family Metschnikowiaceae; genus Clavispora; species Clavispora fructus. Next base: position 5,609 of record PPLK02000041.1, read on the forward strand.
CAAATGCTGTTTTTAGGAATTAGGAAACCTCAACAATAAATAGATAAAACGACGTCCAGTTAGGAGAAGACTGGAGCGAGGAAGTCGCAGAGCACGGCGGAGGAAAAAAGCAACGCAGCAGCACATACACTCTCCTGCGCAGACAATAATAAACATGGATGCGGAAACGCGGAATACCCGCGGTTCTATGGCCACTAACTGGCTCAACAGACCGAGACATGGCAGTAACTAGGGCAGTACTTTCGGGTGTCGCAGCCAATGTCTCTAAGTCTTGCTGAAAGTGTCAACTTTGATTTTGTTCTGTTTATTTTTTTACACCTAAGTTTAGTGAGTGTACATCGATTTTAGCCGAGGGCTGAGCAAGTCATCAATTGCGAAAAAGAAGCATCATTCGTATGTGCAAATAGGGGCATACAGCCCACACCGCATTGTGAAAACAAAATGAAACGGGTTCTAGTGCACATTATTGCTATGTGATGTCACTGTCACCGTCACTGTGCCCCTTGGGCGATGGAAAATTGGCTGGTCCATTTCAAGAGCCATATCTTCATTTCCTTGGTTTCAATGTTCTCGGGAATAGGGGTAATGGTCACATGATAACTTACACGTGACATGGACGTCCGATTAGTACAGTAGAAAGGAGTCCTAACCTCGTTTTCCTGCGGGACGTACAGGAATTCGCAGTTTGCATTCAATTGATAGAAGCATTGCCGTTTATGGTTCGTTTATTCTCTATACTATCGGCCATCCCCTGATTTGGAGTTTAATCTCCATCCTCACAATTTTGCTTTGATGACTTCCACATCGCGGTCGAATGTCTTATCCACAATGTCTATCATGTAATTAAGTGTCAAGTCATCAATCTTCTTCTCAAGGGCTAGGCTTTGCAAAAATACTTGTAAAACATTCAAATCTCTTGGATTCCTGATCAAAACGTATGCTTTTGTCCTAGACTTGTTCTTAAAAATCTTAATCAATCTTAAATTGTTAAGATAGAACAAAAATGAGAGCAAGTACTGCTTATTATACGTTTCAATATGATATAACCGGCCATTGTTCTCATCTGATTGCTTCATACCCTCGCTTTGAATGATCCGCAACAAATTCTTTGTGGTCGGATAGTCATTCAGCATCAAAGAATCGTTAATCAACTGTTGCTCTGTAATGTTTTTATTTGCCCTGGAGTAGTATTCGCCAACAGTGGAGCTTAAAGTATCGACACAGACCATGAAAGAATTGATGAACGGTTGAATGATTGTGCAAAGTGTTCGATGATACTCTTGATTGATTACAGTCAAATCTCCAGATATAACTCCCGACTCCTTAAACTTTTGCAATATAAATGAAAGATTACTGCATCTGTCATAGTTATAATCAAACAAAAATTCATTCTTCAAAAATCCGGTGAAGATATAGAACAATTTCTCGATTTGTTCTAGATTCAGAGTCTTCAGTAAAACGAAAGATGCCAAACACTTGTAAATGATCAAATGCATACCAAGATTTTTGTAGTATAAGAGCTCAAATGAATTTTCAATCTCGATTTTATCCGTGTTAGGGTTCACTCTGGTAAATTTGTAGAATTTGATGATTTGATTCTTGATCAATTCAGTTTTCTCGACATCATTGAGCTTGCTTATTGCGGTTAGCATATTTGAATTGGTGTTGCTCAAGTCTTCTTCTAAGTAAATGTGTGTAATAAAGTCAAACATGGGAAGCATTTCCCGAATTTCGAATGATCGTTTACCATTCAAATAGTAAAATGTCTGAATTGCAGTTCCAACAACAGCATTCTGGGGGAGGAAAGAAACCTTGTTAATTGCGTGTAATACTTGAAATCCAAGCTTCTTCAAATTAACTCGCCCCTCCGTGAGTGCAGAATCATCACCAAGTTCTATCAAATTGGCAGTATTATTCACGAATGATGAGAGTGTGAAGTTGTCTGCCAACTTGACAAAGATCTTTCCATGCAACGACTTCTTCTTGTTGTCGATATAGCCATTTTTCAGTACGGAAAGTCTTGAATCCTCTCTACCTACTCCATAAAGTAGATTTGAAACGCCATTCGACATGATATTAAGAAAGCTTTCTTGCTTTTTATCCTTGCCAATTAATTCATTCAAATATCCATCTGATTCATAGACTTTTTCATAGATGATCGAGATTGGTTGGATAAGCACATCAAAGTCCGTTTTGTTTTCTTGAGATGCATGCTTAAGATATATTGAGACAAGAGTCTTCAAAATACCATACTTTGGAAGTAAGAGTTTTCCATCTCTAGAACGTGTGCCCTCAATAAAGACTTCGAAATTAATCTTGTTGAGAAGAACAAATTCAACGTAGTTATAAAGATTTCTTTCCGTGTAAAATTCATTATTGAATGACCTTTTAATGAATACCGCGCCTAAACCTTTCAATATCCCTCCAAATATTGCCACGTTCAAATTTTCTCCAGCCACGACGACCGGAACAGACATCTGAAATCGGATAAGAATCAAGTGTAGAATAACATAATCTATATGAGACTGGTGGTTAGGTAGTAACATTATCGACATGGGGTCTTCCAAATATTGTTGGTATAAACGGTGGAGTTCTGATTTGTTGACCCATATGCCTTGAGGAAACATCTTAGAAATTGTTTTCATGACTGTCAAATAGCACAATCTCAAAAAATGAACTGATCCAAAATCGGGTAAGTTCTTCTTATTCTCCAAGAAATAGTACTTTACCATAAATTCTTTCACGTCTTTAAATCTTTGGGGAAAATCTTTGCCTTTGATTAGGTTCATCCGCAACTCTGAGTCGACCAAGTTGTAGACAATCTCGTCTAAATTGGGGTCGCCCTCCTTTAATTTGTGTAACATATACTTCTCGGTTGTTGCATTGAAGCCCTTGGACATTTTGTTAATGGAATATTTCGTCTCAGCATTCAGATAGATCTCATTGTAATTGATTCCCGTCATGAACTTCACGAAGTTACCCAAAAGCTTCAAACTCGAAGAAACCTTTTCGCTGGGTTTGAACTCTAATGTCAACTCATCATCAGTAGGCAAAGGGAAGGACAATTCTATGTTAGGTTCAGAGAATGCTTTCTCAAGTATGTTGACGTCAAAATCTGAATTGGATATTATTTCTGTCATTTCACCTCGTATATGTAATGTAGAAGATCTGGGCAGCTTTCTGGGAATATATTGAAGTCAAAAACACATGTACGACCCAACAGAATCTCGCACCCCACATTCTACAGTTCACAATTGTTTCTGCGCACATCAAAACCCTTACCCCACACCGTAGGATGTTAGGGAACGCTCACTGTGAAGTTAGAATTGTCTTGGCTACAACCTTGAACTGCGAAGTTTATTTACCACCTTCTTGCAGAAATAATATATTTATCAAAATCTATTTAATGTTCTTTTGAAAGACTGGATTCACCTCTTGCGCTATGAAACTTGGTTGTGTCTTGCCGGGCACATAAGGTTATCTCAAAGTACGACAAACAATTTCCGTCGGGGATCTTATTTTTTCTTCGGACTAAATCCGGCAGTTCAGTGCGAATCGACAATGCAGTGGAGATCATCCTGTTAGACACCAATCTCGTCCTCTACTGACCTGTAAATCACAAAGTCGAGGTTCTAACCACCAATTTATGCATCCAGCTAGCATTATTCCGAAGGAATCACTAATACCGACGCAGCCCATAGAAAATTCTCTCTTCGTCAATGGGGTTTGTTCACTGACTGACATAAAAGTGTTCACATACAGAAGACCCCCGAGTAGGCCCTCATAAAATATTAGGATAAACAAGAGCCATATGTTTGAGAACGGGAAATCGTAAATTGACTGCATCAACGTGATGAAAACATTCAACGCCTGGAGCACACTCAAAAAATAAAGGTGCTTTACCCGCACGCCAAAGTTTATGGATGATCTTGAAATGAAAACCCCCAACTGGTATAGAAATCCATAAACGACGTAAATATCGCGATACGAAGAGAAAATCCAGCTTGGAAGCTCGTCCAAAGAGAACAATAATGTTGGTGATACACCTTGGTTGATCACATATTCAGCAACGTAAACCGTGCACAATGGCAACATGAAAGGTTTCACTAACGGCTTCATTTCACTGATGGTATGTTGGATATGATTTACGATGCGAGAATGAGTTTTAAGAGCCTCTGGCGGGATGGTGCGATCTAATTCTTGATCCAACATATGCTGTGCCATTTCTGACCCTTCTTCTTCGTAAATGGTAATATTTCGCTCATACGAATCCGACTTGGGTAGTAAAAAGTGTGAAGTGATGATAAACCCGATGGGTGTTATTGCAAAGCTTAAGAGGGCGATCCACACTTGCATTCCAATCACGTTCGTCAAAATCATGAATATGAAGCTTCCAGCCAACCCGGCTCCTCCTGTTCCTGCCGAAAACCCACCAATTGCTGATGTAGTATCGTAGTAATGTGTCAACTGAAGGAAAGAGACTTCACCAATGCCTGAGGAGGCAGAAGCTGCAGAGATACCTAAAACCTTCAAAAGCAACGCATTTTCATTGGTTAAACTGATAATAGCCATCCCTGATGTAGATAGCACTACCAAGGACCATATTCTCACACGATATGGTATCCAATTCAAGATGAAGGGAGCAATCGCTTTTGCGCTTAAGGAAGGAATGATGTCAGATAATAGCACCACCGCTTTAGGCGTTGAAGCCCCAACGAGGTCAATTGCGGCAGAGAGAATCACAACATATAATATATTATTCAAAAGTCCAAATATGAAGAACGAGATAAAAACCCTCTGTTTACGTTCTAGGCAAAAGGACATTAGACGGGTGATAATCGCAGTTGGAGTGCCTGCGCGCTAAGATGATCTTCATAAGATAACGAGACACAAACTGCACTACATATTTAGATCATAAAAAATAAAAGGCAGAAGAAGTACTCAAAGTTTGGTACTTTCTTCTTACTATAAGTAGTCGCTCGAGAATTATCTGCCATAACAGACAATTCTAGCGTGGTGAAGTCACTTCCCGGTATGTATTTTGTGTAGGACGATACGGACAACTTGCGCATTACCGTTCTCCATGCAACGCGGAGTTTAGTACTCCGCATTCACACAGAACTAACTCCTATTACTGCTTTCAACTTCGAGATCTTGCTGCCATAAGCGATATATTTTTTGATTAGTTCACAATATATTTAAATACTCTTCTTCAAAAGGAGGTTTTAAGTTAAAGTCGATAAGTTTATATCCCAGTGGCCAGGTTGACGCATATTTATGCACACGTTTCAATTTTTACGCAAATACGTGTTGGGGGTGTTGCGATCAGCCGACGGACAAATAGTTTAAATTTTTCATCTCTATTAAGTGAAAAGATTATAGCAACTCGAAGAGAACCGGTCGCAACAATTTTCTTTATAGAAAGTCGTTGCTGTTCGATTTGATAAAATGTGCATATAAAGTTCGACTTGCTAGTCACAAATTGATTATAGCACGCCTAAAATTTTTCCATGAGTCAGGCCTTGTGGTATGTAAAGCTGCAAACCCATAACTACTGAGTGAACTTTTTTCTCCATACTTTTTTAAATCAAAAGAAAAAAAATTCCTGCCATGAGCCAAACACCTATGCCTGAGGAGTACGATGATACTAGAATTTTGGGCTACGAGCCCTTGATTCCACCTGCCTTGTTACAGAACGAAATTAGAGCTACCAGATCTTCCTTGGACACGGTTCTTAAAGCTCGTATTGAATCTTCCCAAATTCTCAGTGGAAAGGATGATCGTTGTCTTGTTATCGTTGGCCCATGTTCCATTCACGACACTGAAGCTGCCATGGAGTACGCTAACCGTCTTAAAAAATTGTCCATCGAATTGGAGAAAGACTTAGTCATCGTTATGAGAGCTTACTTGGAGAAGCCAAGAACTACTGTCGGCTGGAAGGGTCTTATTAACGATCCAAATGTTGATAACTCTTTCGATATCAACAAGGGTTTGCGTGTCTCCAGACAATTGTACGCCGACTTGACCGGAAAGGTTGGTGTGCCAATCGGTTCCGAAATGTTGGACACGATTTCTCCTCAATACTTCTCTGACTTTTTGAGTTTCGGTGCCATTGGTGCCAGAACCACCGAGTCTCAATTGCACAGAGAGTTGGCTTCTGGTTTGTCTTTCCCTATTGGTTTCAAGAACGGTACTGATGGTAACATTGGTGTTGCTTTGGACGCTGTTCAGGCCTCCTCCAAGGGACATCACTTCATGGGTGTCACCAAGAATGGTTTGGCTGCTATCACCACTACCAAGGGTAACGAAAACTGCTTCATCATTTTGAGAGGAGGAAAGAACTTTACCAACTACGACCCAGAGTCTGTTGCCAAAGCCAAGGCTGATATTGCTAAGAGCAGTGCTCCAGGTAGCAAATTGATGATCGACTGCTCTCACGACAACTCCAAGAAGGACTACAAGAACCAACCAAAGGTTTTGGAATCTGTTATTGAGCAAGTGTCTGGCGGTGAAGATGCCATCATTGGTGTTATGATTGAGTCCCACATTCACGAAGGTAAGCAAAGTATGCCAGCTGGCTCTGAGGGTAAATCTAGTTTGAAGTACGGTGTTTCTATCACTGACAGTTGCGTTTCTTGGGAAAGCACTGTGGAAATGTTGAATGGTTTAGCCAAGGCTGTTCAAGACAGAAGAGCTAAGAAGAACTAGGAAAATAAGTTAATTAGTAAAAGGTTAGCAAAATAAATTTTAACAAGAAATCGAATTATGCAAATGAGAATCGATACCGACCCGAAGGATACAAGAGAAACTTTATTGTTGGCGCACATTTAGTGTCCATATCTACGTATTCAGTCTGAGATATTAATGTACCTAGTATTTCCAAGGAAAGGACACAAGATCTTTGATATCTTTGCTTTCCAAAGAGCTGCCATCGTCGGAAATATTCAAGAATAAAGGTTGAAGTTGTTGGTTACTGTTGCCATATCCATGTACTCTTTGGAATGGGTTCCGCTGTTTCTTTTTGGCTAAGAGTGATTCACCGATACCATACCAGTCTTTCTGAAAGTGAGAAAGAGCATGTTTTAACTCACTTGACTCCAAGTCTTCAAAATATTTTGCCCGTCGACACTTATCTCCTTCGGGATCTGGAGCATTGCCGATATAAGATACCTTTTCTTCGGGAAAATCAAGCGCTTCCCGTAAGTGGTGCTTTACAAATCTTTCCCGTTTAAACTCAAAGCCAACCACTGTTATACGCTGCGGATAACTACCTTCGAACTCAAAAAATCTGCAAATCAGAAAGAGAACATTCTCAAAAGAATCCCTTGCGAATTCTTCTAAGCCAATTCTATCGAACAAAGAATCATCAAAGTAAAGTGCCTTTGCGAGTTGAAAGTATGAATAAGCTTCTGACTTTGGCCCGGAATCTTTCTTGGTTTGTCCTCCGGAGATGATAAGCAAAGCATCGTTGTCTTTCTTTAACTCGTCTAGACTTTGTTTCACGTGTTCAACAAAACAGAGATGGTCATTACCCTCAAATTGAAAGGGTGCCAAACTCCATTCGTCTCTCAATTGACCGTTGCTCGGACCAGGAGACCACACAGAGTGGCAGGGCAAAATAATTAAATGCTTAAGCATTGATGGAATGAACTAGTTTATTTCCTATACTAAAGTGCGCGTATGTAAATAGTGATAACAACCTAAAAGTGCTCTCCAGTGACAATACGCCGCTATGACAACCATAATATGAAATATCTGGTGGGAGTGACCAAAAATGTCGAATTTTCCTGGTATCAAATGATTGAATAGAGTCTCACCGTCGCCTTGATGGTCTGGTTCTTTGTACGAAAACCTCTCTGGTATTCTTAAAGCATAGAGGCATGCGCCCAAAATATAAAAGAACCCTTCAGCACAGCACCATCCCGCCTCTGCTCTTGCCATAGCATCTTCTGCACCAAATATTTTAACACCCGCGATAATTGGAAGAATTCCAGATAATCCAAATAAAATGAACATAAAAGACCTGAATGGCCTGTATTCCGGTGAAGAAAACTTCTCATCGAAGGTAAGTTTGGCACAAGTGGCCCCTAAAACGATAAACAACACGATGAAGCTATTTCTTACTTTAGGAGCATCATAGAATGCAAAAAGTATAATCGAATTCAAGGAACAAGTGATCATTACTATTATACCAAGGTAATCACATTGGTTGCCAAATTTGCACGTTTTATGTGAATGGGATTTGAAGAGGTGAAATAAAGCAGACAGCATCAAACAAAAAGTTGCTGCTCCACCAAATTGAAGGAAATTGATTCTTTCCCAGATGCCTAGATCGTTTTCGTATCTCTCTAATCTCCAGTTAATGAATATTACCACGGCAATGGCAGCAAATATAGCTGGCAAAAAATGAGAGTACACGTTCACGGACTCATTATGCAAATATGCCAAGGACTTTAAGCATTCTTTGTAACTTAGTGTTTCCTTGACATATCCTGAGCGAATGAAGTGATTGTCTTGTTGCCATGGGTCTAATTCATGATAGTAGTATAGTTGCTGAGAAGGCTGATTCCTGCTCTCTTCTCTCATTTGTGTACGCTTAAGACCTAATTCTCTTTTCCTTAAGCTCATGATGAATGATCTGATCGCCAGTGGGTGCGAATTTTAAGGTAATGATCGTATGGGGCCCAACAAACATGGCCCGGATGTATACACGATTGATTTAGCACTATATACAATACTTCCCCGGACTTACGTGTTCAGGTGATTGAAGGGAGAGATAGATATAACGACCATGTGAGAAACTTTAGAAACCAAGATGATCCTCAGAGCACTTGTTGGTTCTTAGTGTGACATCTAAGTATCAACAAAATGTAATTCGGGAAAGTATCTCAATCCGACAAAACACAAACTACCAACCGGATGTTTTATCGGTAATTAATAAAATTGAAGTGAAAATTTTACTCTAATTCCTGCGGTGTAGAGAAATTAGACATAGTACTTACCACAAACTATGATTTATCTGTTACACTCCCCAGACATTTGATTTATTTGTATCACTTTCATTAGTTTTTGGTTGCGGCCATATCAAGTGGAAAATACTGTTTCCCGTCCGATCAACGTTAGTCAAGCCACTTAGAGCCACACCGAGTAATGCAGTTGGAGACAATGCGTGAAATTGTGGTGCTGCAATCTTTTGATTTTTATTTTTTCGTGCGTTCAACATTCTCAGGATGGCCTATAGGCATGCTAAACACACGAACATGACTGACTACATGGTTATTCAGCCTATTTATAAAAAAGCATCACTTAGTACGTTGGTTAATAACTCTATATAGCCGTTGAGAAAATTTATTCACACGTTACCGTTCACCGGAAGGAAGGTTCTATCAGATCAATAAGCTCGGTGTACATTTGAAGCTTGTTCGAGATGTCAACTATTTCTTGTTCGGTCCCATCGAGACGTATTCCCATCCTGTTTTTGTAAATGTCGCCCGTGTAGAATAATTTCCATGGAGAGCCCTTAGGACTGATAGATCCGCGGCATCTTTCAAAGTACCACTTGTTCACCGGATTGTTCGACCTAGACCTCCAAATTAATTCCAGTTGATGAGCCTGTGAAACCAATTTAAAAATGATGTCAGCCAAACTTGGTAATCCTTGATTCTCGGTTGAAATCGCAAATTTATCCAAGTAAGCAACTCTTTGACCATCAGCTAGTTGTTCCCACGTTACTATAGCCGCACCATCATAATCTCCTACCAAAATAATTGAAGCGATTGAATTTTCAATTCGCTTACCATATTTCTCGACATCTAACTCCCTTTTAAAACTGTCACTGATAAGTCCAAACAATCTTTCTCCGTCGACTTGTCCATCGCGTATTAAGTTTGACAAAGAAAGATGGCCATTATATGAAAATTCGTCTAAAACAGTTACTTTGAAACCTTTCTTCAAAATTGAAGTCGAAACTCGAGGTGTCCTTTCGAAGGATGACGGTAGCGAGGATGATATTATAGGTCTGTCCGTCAAAACATTGTAAATAATTGGATTCAAATTATCTTTATTCAATGCAATCACTTCTGGGGTAGTTATTATTCCTGTCGTATCGTTATTCCCGGATTTTTCAGCCGCGATCTCTAAAATATCATTCATGACATTCAAGTTTTTTAAGTGTCTATCTCTAACTTCAGTATCAAGAAATCCAATATACATCTCTGAAATAATGTCGGATAATTCTTGGGATAAGTTTATGAAAACATGGCTAGTTTGATTTCTTTCAATGGACGGGATTCCACCGAGTTTATCGGCAATAACGACCTTCTCCAAACTAAGGAGTTTTTGATGATTTAATAAATCAGATGCAACCACATAAAGCGCCTTGTCAGCGTTAATGAAACGTTGGTCTCCTGAGGAAAGATCATATTCTATGGGTTGTAAAATGGGAATAATTCCCTGATAAAGGGGAATGAGAATCTGTTCAAGACTTGAGATAGAAGTTTCACATTCTCTATTTGTGAACGGTAAACGAATAATACATGATTTCATGGTCGAATTTTCGTCTTCGTGTTGTTTTGTTAAGCTTTGGTTTAACATGTATGCTTGACGCATGGCGTGTGTAACATTGGCCTTGAAGTTGGTGGCCTCGAATCCTTCATTATCGAGTATAATCACAGGAGATATTCCCAAATTAACTAATCTTCGAAATGTCTCAGCAATCCCTGATAATGGGGAGTCTTCCATAACGCGGATTTTGAATAATGCCACTCGCAAGGGAATCTTCGGTAATTTCGTCTCCTCGGCATCATAAACATTGATAAAGGGGTCCTGTCCATTTAAGAACCTATTCACAAATAGTTCTCTTTGCAGATCTCTCGTAGTAAACTCTGTTGTTTCTTTGTCATTCTCAAAGGAAATGTCACTGAAGTCAAACTGATTTTGGTATTTTAAAAGATAATTCCTCGCCTCTCTCTTGGTCGTAGTAGATTTGAGAATAGATAGAATAAGGTCTCGTTTGGTTTTTGTTATGAACTCTGTTGTTTTGAAATTCGATATGAATTGCCTATTTAGAGTTCTGAAGTTGTTCATTGGGGTTGATTCATTACTTAAAAATCGACATTGAGAAATCCGTATTGATTTGTCACGTGATTTTACTATTCATTATCTGATTCATAATTGTCAACTTCCTGTTCACCCTCATTTGTGCTTTCGTGTAATTGTCTCAATTTGTTCATTACATTGAGTACGAAAGGTCTCAATTCGTTGATCTCCATGAGAGATAGTCCGTTTAGTTGAATATTAGATTCATTAAGCTCTTTTAGGCCCCGCCGTGCCTTCAGTTGCCGGACTTCTCGAAGATCCTGGATGATTGATTTTATCTGGCTCGTTGAATCTTGTATATCATCTGAAGCATTATCGAGTAGTATCTTTGATACCTCTAGCCAATTCCATGGTAAAGACGAGAACAGGTGTATAAACTTCTTTTCCTCGTCATATTTCTCCTTCAAGTAAAAGTAATTAAGCCAATCTGGAGGAACAATATTACATTTATCCTGAGACTTTAAAATTAATGCTATCCACATTGGTACTTCAATCCTTCTCATTCCTCTCAAGGGCGGTAATGATGTCTTTCTTGTCAGTAACATTCAAATTAGACTTTGGGTAAAACTAAGCCTATTCAGGATAGGACCCATCCATATGGTAGCCTCTTCAATACATACCCCTATTAGATCTATCTTTTTCATCGAATATCTTGGGAGTATTGCGATATGCTCATTCTCCGAGAGAAACTGAATCTCCGATGGCATGAGCTTTTGTCTCAAGCTTGCAGGTAACACCATTCTCGAATTAAGCAATACTCAGTATATTCTTCTAATATTATAGGTCAACTCCACAAACCAACGGCAGCCCAATATTTTCTCTGTCGAAATCAGTCAAGTTGTTGGCGCGTTATTATTGACAGTGCGCGCACAAATTTAACGCGGTATAGAATTGAACCAATGCACGAACTCCTCGAATTCTGGCTCTCCAGCAAGTGTATCATCAGGGGTCCCCCAAGTCTGTTTCAGATGAGACCTAATTGATCCAAAACATTTCCTTAACGATTTGAATATGTCTGAATGTTCTTGAAAGTATGCAAGCTCTGCGACACATATGGGTTGTGAAGTATGCATTTCCCCCGAAGAATCAGGAATATTATATGTTTTAGAAATCTCGGAAGCTCTTTGGTGTAAATGTGGAATGATTACTACGTCACGAAATGCTTTCATTAGGAGATTTTCGATCAGTATTTCAATTGGTTCGAAATTTTTTTGTAGGACTGTCTCTTCGTCGAGGTGGGCCTGAAGGGGAAAGAAAGCATTCAACACGAAAAACCTCACCTTCGTATTAAAATAATGCCATAATCCACTGATTGTTTCCCACTCTTTTAATATCAGGTCGTACTTAGTCTTAATTCCTCTAGGCATTGGATTTTGAGTTCGGGGTCTATTCAAAGATTCGAAGTTGTTTTTTGCATTTGACTCGGCCAACCGTCTTCGATTCAGTTTGTAATTTGTCATCATCACGGTTATGCACTTTTCAAAGAATTCAGAAAGCTCTTGGATCAACTCCTTTTTTTCTGCTTCTGTGGCCTCTTCGTCAATATTATCCCCAAATAAAGAATCATCTTCGAAGGGTAACATTGATGTGCTATGGCCACTTTCTTTTTTCAACCCTAGTACCTTAATCTCTTTCTCCTTCGAAATATCGGTTACGAGTCTTTGTCGGACAAAGTTGGCTGCATGCTCCATAGTAACTAAAAGCTGGGCAGCAGATTTTCCGTTTTTCAAAGTAACTTGAGCTGATGGAACAAAAAGGGCATACATCATCGCAAATAGCTCAGAAAAGGCCTTAAATTTTTTCTTCTCTGCTTCTATTGGGGTCAATATCAAATCCTCGTCTTGATCTAGCTCTGTGTTGACCGAATGAGATCCTTCCACATTATTTCTGTGCAATTTAGCTTGCACGAACTGATCGGCGGAAATCATATATTTCCGATGAATTTCTTGAATTGTTGGTAAGTCTGAGTTTCCATCCATAGCGTTATTGACAAAATCAGATTCAGTAAAATTGAATAGTGCTGCGAAGCTTCTGTCGGATACAAATGAATTAGAACTTTGAGACGACAATGTGACTGACGTTCTTTGTGACATAGTGCTCATCGGTTTCGTAACACCTGTTGACTCATCTTGATTTATTTTTTGGTTCGTTTCATGCTTTGCCTGTCCATGTGAGCGATGAAAAAGGCTATTCAAAGACATTGAGGACGGGGCTGTTTTCTTTCCAAAATCATCTGCGCTCGAAGAGCTTAACAACTTCTTGGGCAATTTCAACGAATGGTGACCAGTAGTTTGTATAGTTAGATCTGGTCTACTCGTTCCTTTGCTTGCGAGTTTGAATTTTGTTTGCTTTCGTGATAATTTGAATAGACTGGAAACCTTCTGCAGATCTTCACTATTTGTTAAATTCAAGCCGTCTACCGACAGACGAGGCTCATCATGTTTCTCATTTAAAGTAGAAGATGATCTATTTCTAGTGAAAAGTCTCGCTAAGGAATTAGATTTCACTGTATTGATTGTTGCCGTACTCGATGAAATGGAGGTGTTCGTAGGTTGCTTTTTAAGCGTGTTGAATCCTACACTTGAAACTTGCGCAGGCATTCTCTGTAATGGAAGCGATGACAGAGAGGATTCATTGCTATGCAAGAATATTTGACTTCTGGTATCGTCAGTAGACATATGCTCTGAAGTAATGTGACTACGATCACCAGGTTGATAAATAGATAAATGACCCGTATGCACACCATATTCACAACACATATCGCCTGCGGATGTAAATGAATGAACAAATATTTTGGTCAATTTCCTACAGAATTTTTCAAACCTAAAAAGAAATAAGCTATCTCTTTCGTTGTTTTATCTTCCAGGTTTTTTTTTCCAACATTTCACAAAATCTTGAAGTTGCCAGGATTCACTGAAAATTGTAAATCAAATGCAACAGTTAACTTGTAATCCACGGTAGCTGTTCTAAGCGAACATAATTTCAGTACTATACAACAACGTTTCATTCTACTACTCAAAAAAATAGACAATTGAAGAAAGACGAATGAAAATACGAAGATTGAGACCATACTATATTTACTTTTCGCATTTTAATTGAGACTGGCGAGCCTCGCTTATCTTCCCAATCGGGAAATAAAAAAACAAACAATATTAAACATCCTAGAGTGAGTACTTGGATTAATATGTTTCTGAATTTTGTCCTACATTCTTCTCCGTCATTAGCCGCTGAATTTCAAGAAAATGGTTAATCCCTTTGAAGAGAATGATCCTTTTATCGACCCCAGTGAACCTTCCGCCCCAAACGCTGCTTTCACCAGCGATAGGACGTCACCAAGACGTTTTTACCAATTAAACCACGAAGCAGAGGATGATGAAAGCACAACTGGTTTTGTTGGAATTCCAGAATCCGTTAGACTGAGCCCTCAACATCGCCAATCGCCTAATATCTTTACAAGGAGCTCAGTTCATGCCAAACAGTTCACCGCAAACATTTCACAAACACCCACGCCTTCGTTGAATTTTGAAACCCAAAAAACCCCTAGAGCAAGATACACATCAGATGAAAGCCCAAAGAGAGAAAAACAGAGTGGAATTTTAATTTCAGGCGAAGCTTCTTCTCCTATAAAATATGGTGATTCATCAGAACAATTGGATTTCGGAAGATCTTTGCAGAGCTCTAATAGAAGTGAACGTCTTCTTGAACCACCTCAACCCATATTCTCAAGAGAAACCTTTGTGGAAGCGAACGAAAATAATAGAGATCCTACAGAAGAAGAAACCCTTCATCTGCATGGTTCAGCCGAGTACGGGTATGATATTTATCAAAAGGAATACGAGGATGTCGAGACGTTTTCGGACCACAACACAGTGTATACATCTAGCTCTGTTGTAACAGGTGGCGAGAGTGAATATTTTGCTAATTCTCTTGATAAGGACATGATGAGAAATGTTTCAAAGAACTATGTACCTAACAGAGAGAAAACTTTGAACAGGAGAAAAGTCAGACTTGTGGGTGGGAATTCCGGTAACCTTGTTCTTGAAAACCGTATTCCAGACGAGTTGAAGAAAGTTTTACCCAGAACCGAATCGCCATTCGGCGAATTTACAAATATGACATACACAGCCTGCACTGCAGAGCCCGATGATTTTGTGAGTGAAGGTTTTACACTCAGAGCAGCCAAATATGAGAGAGAAACAGAGCTCATCGTTTGTGTCACGATGTATAATGAAGATGAGCATTCATTCGCTCGAACGATGCACGGAATCATGAAAAATGTTGCGCACTTGTGCTCGAGAACGAAATCATCAGTTTGGGGTAAGGATGCTTGGAAAAAAGTCCAAGTTGTAATTGTGTCCGATGGTAGAAACAAAGTCAACGAATCAGTTTTACAACTATTGACCGCAACAGGATGCTATCAAGAGAACCTCGCCAGACCTTACGTCAACAACAAAAAAGTCAATGCGCATTTGTTCGAGTATACAACACAAATATCCATTGATGAAAACCTCAAGTTTAAAGGGGACGAAAAGAGCTTGACTCCTGTTCAAGTATTATTCTGTTTAAAAGAGAAAAACCAGAAGAAAATCAACTCGCACAGATGGCTATTCAATGCATTTTGCCCCGTTTTAGATCCCAATGTGATCATTTTATTAGACGTGGGTACTAAGCCTGATAACCATGCGATTTATAATTTGTGGAAAGCATTTGATAGAGACTCCAACGTTGCTGGTGCTGCCGGAGAGATTACTGCAATGAAGGGAAAAGGTTGGGTTAACCTCACGAACCCATTAGTTGCTACTCAAAATTTTGAATACAAAATGTCGAATATTTTGGACAAGCCACTAGAATCTGTCTTCGGTTACATAACAGTCTTGCCCGGAGCCCTTTCTGCCTACAGATATATCGCTTTACAAAATCATTCCGACGGAACTGGGCCGTTAGCCTCATATTTCAAAGGGGAAGACTTGCTAACTTCACATCACGAGAAGAACAGCAAAACAAATTTCTTCGAAGCTAATATGTACCTTGCGGAAGATAGAATTCTTTGCTGGGAATTAGTTTCCAAGAGAAATGACAACTGGGTCTTGAAATTTGTCAAACTGGCTACTGGCGAGACAGATGTACCCGAATCTGTCCCAGAATTCTTATCACAGAGAAGAAGGTGGATAAATGGCGCATTTTTTGCTGCTTTGTACTCCTTGAGGAACTCCAATAGTATTTGGGCCACCGACCATTCAGTCGCCCGCAAATTTTGGTTCTGTGTCGAATTCGCCTACCAGTTTGTCAGTCTACTCATGTCTTTCTTTTCGTTGAGTAACTTTTACCTAACATTTTATTTCTTGACTGGATCGTTGATCAAAAATGAAAGCTTGGGAAAGGGGGGCTTTTGGATTTTCACCATATTCAATTACATCTGCATATGTGTGCTTACTTCGATATTCATAGTTTCTATCGGAAATCGGCCGCATGCTTCTAGAAATATTTTTAAGGGGTTGATGGTTTTACTCAGTATGTGTTCGTTGTACGCATTAATTGTTGGAATCTCTTTTGTGATACTGACTATTCACCAATATGGTTTGGGTGACACATCAGCATATGTTTTCGTGAGTATTGTGGTATCTTTGTTGGCAACATATGGGCTTTACACTTTAATGTCCATTTTGTATTTGGATCCTTGGCACATGGTAACGTGTTCATTGCAGTACTTCTGTATGATTCCAACATACACATGCACTTTGCAAATATTTGCATTCTGCAACACGCATGATGTTTCCTGGGGAACAAAAGGTGATAACAACTCGAACGAAGATAGATCAAAATATGTTATTCAACAGAACGAGGACGGTGAATTTGAGGCGGTTGTCGTTGACTACAATATCGATGAATATTATCTTGACACTCTTTACAACATCAGGTCCAAGCGTTCAAATAACAAGGTGAAAAGGAATGTCGAGAAGAAAGATGTTGTGGATGGGGAAGATTATGCTAAAGACGTCCGGACAAAAGTTGTCCTTATTTGGCTCTTATGTAATTTGATCTTCATCTTGACCATGGTACAAGTCTATGAACCCGGAGACACCAGCAGGAATTACTACCTCACTTTTATTCTCTGGCTAGTTGCAATTCTTGCCCTTTTCAGAGCTATAGGTTCAATGGCATATTTGATTCAAAACCTAGCAAGAAGAATGGTTGAAACAAACAGCAAATGGAGACACAGACGAGAAGGTTATGCGTCAACAAACATAAATCAGCTTAATTAGAACCAAAGATGGTCGACACCTATTTTTGTACGGAAGAATTTAGGAGATATTAGGAATATAAAAATATGTGCCCTCTATAATTAAAAGCCAATAAATGCGTTTTCTTGAAGGCAAGATATAGTGTAGAGTAACCGGCTCCAGGCGCATTTGTTTTCGATGCACACACTCGTATACTAGAACAAAAAAAAAAAAAGATGCGAACAGATCTACACGACAACTCCATTGGCTCTTGCTCATCATGGTTGCTTTGAAAAAAAGAACGGGCTCACCTTTGGAAAATGGTGATGCCAAGAAGTCAAGATCTACAGCATCTCTGGTATTGCATTCTTATTCGAGATTGCCAGAACTTAACGAACGGCCGACTGCTAAGACAACGCCTTTGAATGTATTTGTTTGGGGAAGCGGATCTATGTGTGAGTTAGGTCTCGGTCCTGATGCAAAAACAAAAGAAGTGAAACGCCCCAGACTCAATCCTTTTCTTACTAAGGAGAAAATTGGTGCTGATGGGATTGTTGACTTTGCTGTTGGTGGAATGCACGTTCTTGCTTTGGATTCGAATAACAAACTCTGGTCATGGGGAACCAACGATAGCAAAGTTTTAGGCAGAGATACGTCGAAAGCTAAAGAAAACTTGAAGACGATGGACACTGAGTCTGATGATGAAGATGGCGATTTGAACGAAGCCGAGTCAACACCAGGTTTAGTGGAAAATCTTCCAAAAATCGATGCTTCAATTGTTCAGGTCACCGCTACAGATAATCTCAGTGCATTGTTGTATAGCAATGGTGATGTTTACGCTTGGGGTACTTTTAGGTGCAATGAGGGTATGCTTGGATTTTCTAAAACGTCGCGGACTCAAGAAACCCCATACAAGTTAGCAGGCTTGAAAAACATTGTTCAGTTAGCAGCAGGAAAAGATCACATGTTGGCATTAGATTCGAAGGGAGTTGTTTATGCATGGGGTAACGGTCAGCAATTTCAATTGGGAAGAAGAATCTTAGAAAGACACCGTTTGACTGCGTTGGAACCACATCAGTTCGGTCTTTATGATATCAAATACATCGCGAGTGGAGATTTCCATTGCTTTGCTATTGATAAAGATAATAAGGTGTATACATGGGGCTTGAATCAATTTGGGCAATGTGGAATTACAGATGAGAATGGCGAACTTGAAGATGGATCGTTGATTGCTAAACCTACTGTTATTCCAACATTGAATGGATTGAATATTATTGAAATAGCAGGCGGTGAGCACCACACTTTAGCTTTATCTTCTGATGGAAATGTTTATTCGTGGGGAAGATATGATATGAGAGAAGTAGGTATCGCTGCTGATAATTTGCCTTCTTACACATTTAAGGATCAGCACGGAAATCCCAGATCAGTCCCAGAACCAACTCTTCTCAAATTCTCTAAGGAGGGCGATTTGAAAATGAAAACAATTGGTGCAGGCTCTCATCACTCGTTTGCTGTAACAACTGATGGCATGGTGTACTCTTGGGGATTTGGCGATACATATGCACCCGGTCTTGGTCCAATCGATGGTGACGTCGAGGTTCCTACAAGAATTGTTAACACTGCCACTAAAGAAATGGATATTACACTTATTGGAGCTGGCGGCCAATTCTCGGTTAGCGGTGGCGTTAAAATTGAAGATGAAGATGCCGTCGAGGATCGACTTGAAAAATACGAAGATTTGGACTCTCAAAGTTAAATAAAGTTATATTAAATTGAACACTTGAAAATCTGGGGCGCCCGTAGAATCATTAAATAGTGATAATTCTAAAGAAATATATTGTATAAGGATCATCTCGACCAAATTCTCTGATCAACTGGTCAATTCAAACATCCATATATATCATACAGTAGTCCAGCTGAAACTCAAATAAAACTAACTACCATTAGCGAAAATATATCCACATTCATATAGGTGTAGCCATTCAAATTAAGAAATTAAAGAAAATAGTTACTTTTAGATACAATCAACAGAAAACAAGAAGCCACACGACACCCATATTTCACAACAACTATACTATGAAGAATAAACAGCTCAACCCTACATAAACATTCAATACAAGAACACCCGTGATTAAGAAGCAATAATAAAAGGAAAAAACAAAATAGACTAATTAATGAATGATTATCAAACTATGCAAGGATTTAGAGAAATAAACAACCTTAATAAAAAAAGAACATTTTAATCGCAATAAGTCACGTCCAAATATCTCGAACAAAACCAACCATTATTAGTGTTAGGTATGCAAAATTTCAAACACTGCGCCCAATAAATGATAGCATAATAGCTACGTAACTTTTCAATTCGAAATGACTTCCAATCTTTTCTGAAATTTGTAAAATAAACAAATGTAATAAAATCAATGCAGCTGAGAGAAATCCACAAGGAACACTATTTCGTATTACATGTACTTTCTAGAATTCTTCCACTTTTGAGAAATATATAGAAGATCTCTTTTCATTCTACCCAATTGTACATTGTCATCTTCAAATTTATTAAATTTAAAATTTACCGTGATAGTTTATATTCATCCATTAATAATTAATACTGTTTAATTATTACCGAGGAGAGAACAAAAGAGTTCAAGAGCCCCGGAGATCTAATTAATATTTGAGAAATTTTGAAATCGAAACATATTGATCACGCACTATCCAAACGCATATATAGCTACGTGAAAATTGTTTAACACGGTGATACATAGAATATACTTCGTATTTTATGATTCTCTTTATTAAATTACATGATTCGATTCTATATTTTAATCCTTCGATAGTCCCTATATTGCAAACAATTTCAAGTACATAAGGTTTAGCTTAAGTCGAATGTCATCATAAGTTTTCGATTGATTGAAAATAATTAAATTACATCAATTCTGCACGGCACTTGTTCTTACCACAATGGTATATTTATATTACGAAAAAATGTATGCTGTACTCTAAGGTTATTCTTCACTTAATTACTAATATTCATCAATGGCCGATAAGCGTCGTTGGAATAAAGAAATATATATTAAATTCTAAGAATTCACTAGGTACGATTATTTATTAAATTCTAAGAATTCGCTAGGTTCAATATTTATTATCACTAGAGTAAGTTATGTGTCATTGATCACGTCTGTAATTAGTTTTTGTAGATATGTCTCTGCCGAAATGTCAATGTGATCCCCGATTTCAAATTTGCATTTACTAATGGTATTGCCAATGTTATCGTCTTTTCTGTTCTCTCCCCTTCTTACTGCACGGTTCTATAATTTGTCCTGATGTGAATACCCGGACAATGAATTCTTTTCATTCGTTGAATGATAAGCGCAGTAGGCAAGTCGTTGTCTAGTGTGCTGGGAGCAGGACTATGAACGTTTATGTTATTCTCTTTTAAGATTATCATTTTAACTGGATTGCGTGAAATGATGGGGTTGGATTTACATTATATGTGAATGATAATCTCAATTCACATACTAAGATCAATGTAATTGTGGATATTCAAAAATGTTGTTGGTAAAAAGGTTAAGTATTCTCGCGTGGATTATATAATTATACTTAGTTTAAATTTTGTAGTACGTGTTGATTTTTCTGTTTACATTCAATAATGTTTTTCGAGGTTGCTTATGAAAATGGTAAGGTTTGATTTGACCAAATATTTATTTATTTCGATGGGCTCAATGCAATTATCTGATATTCAACATGCTATATGGTGGGTAATTAAGCGGAGGTTATTTATTCGGCGGAGTAGTACGTATGTCTACGATGGTATATTTGTGTGATCAATGAGATATGGGTTTCTGTTGAAGTGATGTACCATTGTTGAAGTATATGCTTTAAGTACGTATGGTTTCAGAGATGCCGGTGTGTAAAGAAATTAGATTATTGTAATTGTGTGCCAGGGAAGCTACGCTGGGTGTCGGTACTACTGCTTTCGAGTTATTTGAGGGATAGTTTATAATAAAGAGATGTACTAGATGAGGTTGTGGATTTTAAATGTGATTAGTCGTCAGAGATTTTTGCTTTCAAAGGATAATAAACTTTGAAGATTCTTTAAATACATTAATGGAATGGAAAAATAGATGGAATGTTGAATATATGCGATACATTTATCTTGAATACGACGATAAAATAAGATAGGGTACGAGAAACATTATTCGGTCTTGAGAGTGATGTTTGAATAAATGTTTGGGGTTATAGTTTTGCGTATTAGTTTATGATTGTGTTCTATACGAGTTTTTGCTGTACTGGAAGCAATTATGGAAGTTATGTTAAGTTGTGGTATATCAATACCGTTGGAATTTTCATATTTTGCTTGATGACAAGTTTGTAACTGTTGTAAAGCTGCGAAAATGATATATTTTGCGTATTTGTTTTGTAGTAATCTGGTATGTAACAGCGATTTTTTGTATGCTATTGTTTCGGTTTTGAAATTCGTTATGAGGTTGATTTTGTTTCTGTTCTATGATTCTGAGCATGGTATCTATGGGCCAATGGATGGACGAATGAAATATGACAAAAACTTGACCTGTAGTTCAATTGCCGTAAATGGATCCAAGTGGATTGTGATTTGTTCATTTGTCCATCGTAGGGTTGTAATTAGCCGTTTTCTCTCATCAAATAGTATATGCAGTTAATGTAAAGGTTATGGATGTGCACGTGATCTTCGATTTCGCTACAGTAGTATGAGACGCGTATATCGTCTTGGTCACTTTGATATCTGGCAAGGACTCCTTTGAAATTGCCGGATCATGACATCTTGTAAGCTATTTTTGGCGTATGTGTCATTACAGCTAATAGGATTTATCATTTTCCTTAAAGGTTTCTTTCCTCCGAAGGTTGTTCTTGATGGATTTAACGAGTTCGATGAACTGGGCTCTCCTTTCACTGTTAATGGAAAACCTCAATTTGAGAAGATTATAGTAATGGTGGTTGATGCTATGAGATCTGATTTCATGTTTTCCGAAGAAAACTCTGAGATGAAATTCCTACATTCGTTAATCGAAGGAGGTAACGCTATTCCTTTGACTGCTTACTCTCACCCTCCCACAGTTACTCTTCCGAGACTCAAAGGAATTACAACGGGCGGAGCACCAAGTTTTGTTGATGCAATCTTGAATGTCGCTGATGACAAAGATGATTCACAAGGGCTCTCGAGTACGGACTCATGGGTACATCAATTCAAAAATAAAGGACAGGGGAAGGTTTTCCACTTCTATGGAGATGATACGTGGCTCAAATTATTTCCTCCTACTGAGTTTTTTGAGAAGTTTGAAGGAACAAACTCGTTTTTTGTTAGCGATTTTACAGAGGTTGATTTAAACGTGACCCGGCATTTGGATTTAGAATTGAATGACCCCCAATGGGATGGTTTGATTTTACATTATCTTGGACTCGATCATATCGGACATAAAGGAGGTCCTAACTCCGTTTTCATGAAACCGAAGCAACGGGAGATGGATGAGGTTTTGAGAAGGATTTATGAATCTTGCTTGGAAAATAACGAAAATACTTTGATGGTGTTATTGGGTGATCATGGAATGAATGATATTGGTAACCATGGTGGCTCTTCTCCAGGTGAAACACACCCAGGGTTGACATTTATTTCTTCTAAATTCTCGAAGCTT
Organism: Clavispora fructus; assembly: GCA_003707795.2. Taxonomy (NCBI): domain Eukaryota; kingdom Fungi; phylum Ascomycota; class Pichiomycetes; order Serinales; family Metschnikowiaceae; genus Clavispora; species Clavispora fructus. The sequence continues at coordinate 28,590 of PPLK02000041.1, forward strand.
CATTCAGAGATAGCTTTTCCGTTTTTAGACAGAGGAAACTTCGAGTATTTTTCCTTGGTTGCGCAGATTGACTTGGTTCCAAGCTTAGCTGCTTTGTTAGACTTTCCAATACCCAAGAACAATTTAGGAATCATTATACCCGAAATACTCAAACTTTGGGATGAACAGGACCAGAAGGCTATCTTGTTTGAAAATTGCAAGCAATTAATGACATTATTACAGTTGAAATTTTCAAAAGACTCAAAGGAGCTTCGAGCATTTGAGCTCGCGCTTTCAATACTTGAACGTGCCGATAAAATAGACATTCAAGAATATTTTTCATTTTTGAGGGAAGCACAAGAGGTGCTTGCAGAGTCTGCTACTAATTATTCTTATTCTGATATTGGAATTGGTGCAACACTTATTCTTTCTACGGTTATTTTATTCTCGGGCCAATTTGCATACCAACTTAAGGGTTTATCGAGAAATAGCTCAATTGCTAACCTTGCTTTCGCCGCATTCTCTTTTCTTTATTCCTTACATTTCCATGGCTCATCCTTGATAGAAGAAGAACATCAGTTATGGTGGTTTTTTACCATCATATTCTTTTCGGTTCTTTTTATGTCTATAAGACCTACTTGTGTTTCCCACTCCATGTTTTGCTTGGTCGGAATCCGTCTAATCCGTGCGTGGAACAATTCGGGCCAAAAATTTCACACATCTTTGACTATCTCTAATTTTATTTCAAGTACACCTAACTTTCTATGGCTACTTAACATTCTCGCTTACTTCACGGTTAGTTGCTCGTTGGTCACTGGAAAAGGATGGCAAGAAAGTTTTGTATTTAGTTCCACCCCTCCATCATCAGCTAAAGTGAATATTGCTTCCCGCACAATCGCAGCTGGTTTGGCATCTTCCCTTGGGTGTTTATCGCTTGTCTTCAAAATTTTTCAGTATTTGAATGACGGAAAAGATATACCATACTGGCTTATGAGTCTCTTGAACAACCCATATTTTAACCTAAAGATCGAAATGGATGACAAAAGGGATATGCAGAGTCTTAATGTTAAGCTTTCAAAGGTTTTTTTCTTTACCTTTTTTGGCTCAGTACTTTTTCGGATACTTGTGGGAAAGGCTCGCAAGCTACACGAAACACTCATAACAGATTTACTCAATTTATCTTGTTTTTTACTTATGCATCAATCGAGAACAGAGGTTATTCCTATATTTTTGATATTTGGAGTTGTGAGGCGGTCTTTCCGCTTTATCTTGAGAGATGCGGCGGTGTCAACCAGAACGAAAGTAATGATGATAACATGCTTCGTATTATGCATGCAAAACTTGTCTTTCTTTTCCGTTGGAAATACCAATCTGCTTGCGACAGTGGATTTGTCTAATGCATATAATGGCATTGGAGAATATGACATATTCTTTGTTGCGCTCATGACCTTCGTTTCAAATTATTCTGTGGTTATCTTTTGGTCCCTTTCTGGAATCGAACTCATACACGACTCTATTAAACTGTTGAATCTAGCAGAGTATAAGAGAGAGGCAAGGAATATGATTCTCGCTAGGTCGGAGTTGACAGCACTTTTTTACGGGCTTTCAATGATGAATTTGGTTGGTTCGTGTATTAACCTAAGATTCCACTTATTCATTTGGTCTGTTTTTAGTCCGAAATTGCTTTACTTTGCAAGTTGGGTGCTCTTAGTGAACCTTGGTATTGATTTACTTCTATCCACTGCTTTACTCGCATAAATAATAACCGGAAATATATATTGACCATTTTTCTATCAAGGGGACGAACAAGGTTATTGCAAAAGAGGATCTCTGAAATGGGGTTGGTTATTGATAAACTTTTGAGCCCTTCTATCATTAGTATCCTCTCTTTTCTTCTCTCTGCCCCAAGCTCTCTTCTGAATAGCCATTTCTCTCTTATCTTTACCCGCAACGAAGTGTCTGGATTCGGCAGCAATGACAGTTCCATGTCCCTCACTAAGCACTCTCTCCGGTGGAAGGTTTTGGCGGTAGTATCTAGCCATAGATCTGTGTCCGAGGACAGCGCCAGACGGTAAAATAAGTTCCACACCCGTGTTAATGATTGGGTTTTCATCAATAGGCAACTCTTCTTCATCTTCTTCTTCATCTTCATTGGCACCTTCTGAATCGGATACATCTTCCCAGTCCTCTTCGGAAGCGTTTGTATTTTTCGCAAAAGAGACACTGTCGTAGGTGGAAGTAAAATCATAAAAATCAGAAATTTCCAACTTCTCATTGTCATTTTCATAGGGAATCTTCATGTGTCGTTTCGTATTCATATGTTCTCTTACTGCTTGAAGATTTTTACCCTGGTAAGAACATACCAAGCAAACATTTCCCAATCCAATCTTTTCGCCTAAGTAATTCAAGAGTCCTTCTTTATCCACCAAGTATCTAGTTTCAGGGACGTAAAGGCCATGAGCCTTGAACATGTGTACGATATTTTCGTCGACTGTGTCGAATGTGACGTTTTGTCTCTCTGGACAGAATAAACAGGTTGTAGGCAAAATTTCAACTTTGTTTGCAAGTTTCTCCGCTAAAAGCTGTTCTTCCGTTACTTCTTCACTCACAGGCGTCGGGGCTTCAGTATCCTTAGCTTCTTCAGCATTCTCTTCGATGACAGGTTCCCTTATGTTATCAGACTTGCTGGCTTCTGGGTCTTCTAAGGTTAATTTAGATTGAATTGCTCTTCTCACGGCAAGAAGCTCTTCCTTTTGTTTCTGCAAAGCTTCTTTCTGTTGACATCTCAAATCCTTTTTCGTTATTTGCTTTTTGCTACTTTTCTCGTCCAAAGGTTCATTCTTACTTGAGTGGACAGCAATTTTGGAGTCAAAAGTCGCCTCGTCGATAGATGGGAGCTGGGCAACCCTTCTCTTCAAGTTATATCTGTGCCATTCAGACTTCATATGATCTCTCTGTCCAAGAGCATCATCAAATGCTAACCCGCAACTAACGCAGGTATAATTCATGGTTCAATTTCTTTGGAAGGCGTAGTGTGGAATGTGTGAGATGCTCATCGCTGGGGATTTTTTTCCTAACTCATTTTCGCGCACGCACTGTCAGAACATAATTTCAACATTACACTTACGAACACATCGGTAAATGTCTCAGAAACCGCCGTCGTTCGAGAAAATCTTTCCCAAGTCTGCTGGAACTGTCAGAGCTGCGTCATCATTGGCGGCTCAAGACATCAATTTTTTTACCTCTCTAGACCAAGATGCATCCAGAGATGTCAGGGATGCTTCCAGTTCGTTGCTTGCATTAGCCAACCGGCTCCTCGCAAAATCTACTGCGGATTTTGATTTCATAGAGTATGGAGCTGATAATATTGTGAGTAATTTGAGCTGGAAGAGAGTATCTGATGCGTTGGACAACTGTTTTGAGAAAGCAGATTTGGCGTTAGATGAAATGAGGAATCCCAAGAAGGCTGGCGCCCAACTCACCTATATGTTGGATACTGCTGATGACGAGAGAGCCCAGGATGTTAAAATTAAACCTCAAATAAATTTCAAGGATTCTGTTGATAATAGCGATGCGCTGCCTTTTAAACCAAAATTGACCGAGAAACCACATGCACTTAAGTCCCTTGAAGAATCCTTAAAATTGGATTTCTCTCAAGAAAGGGACGATGGTGTAGTTTCCACTCCATGTCACAAGAATCCATATGAATTTGAGATCATGAATCAACCGTATCCCGAATCTTCTGTGAGATCGACATTGCCAATTCCCTCGACAGACTGGTCGACGACTACTGCTATTTGGGTAGACACAATTGAATTACTCCGAGAGATGATAGAAGCTTTACTTGGACTGACTGAAATTGCCGTTGACTTGGAGCATCACGACTACCGTACATACTACGGTGTCACTTGTCTAATGCAGATCTCTAACAGAAACCAAGATTGGATTGTGGACACATTGGCTCTACATGACGATTTAAAGGAATTAAACCAAATTTTTGCTGATCCTCAAATCTTGAAGGTTCTCCATGGTGCTAATATGGATATTATTTGGTTACAAAGAGATCTTGGGCTTTATATTGTCTCTTTGTTTGACACTTATCATGCGTCAAAAAAACTCGGATTTCCGAAGTTCTCATTGGCATATCTTTTGGAGACTTTTGCAAACTTCAAAACTTCGAAGAAATATCAACTAGCAGATTGGAGAGTTCGCCCTCTTACCCCTGCGATGACACAATATGCCAGAGCGGATACTCATTTTCTTTTAAACATCTATGATCAGCTTAGAAACAAGCTTATTAGCGCAGGACAAAATAAGATTCAAGAGGTTTTGTATGAATCCAGAAAAGTTGCTCGCAGAAGATTTGAATTCAATTCTTTCAAAACTGATAACAACGATAACTGGCTGTCCCTGTACTCAAGCAATGAGCCGGATAGGTGGTTAATGACTCAGTTTAACATTGCCCCAGAAAGAAATGGACTCGTGAAGGCACTCATCGAGTGGAGAGACAAAATGGCTCGAGAGAAGGATGAGTCGACAAGATTTGTGATGCTGAATCATGTTCTTGCCGGATTAAGTTCGCTATCCGATCCAATTGATTCTCAAAAAGTCATTGATACTGCGGGTAACCAGTATCTTATAGTGCGCCAGAATGCGAAGGAATTAGCTTCATTGATTCTGGAACACTTAAGTTCTCTTGATCACCTGTCTAAAAATGTTGATCAGCTGTCTTTGTTTGATTTGAAAGAGATTAACTTCAGCAAGGCGACTGAGATCTTCAACTGCTTCACCGATATCGTTAAAAAATCTCCTATGTGTTCCGTTACTGACTCACTCATTGATGATACAAAATCAAATTTATTATCGAAATTTGTATCGGATTCGGATTCGGATTACGCTGTCAGTTTTGGCGAGTCGACCTCCAAATATGTGCATATCAAGTCTAATGAGATCAGAGAGAGAGCTGTTTATTTGCATGAAAAGTTTATGGGCGAATATAATTCTCGCCTTGAAGCACAACAGGGTACTGTTGAAGAAACAAATATGCAAGCCGGAGGGGAAGAGGTTGCTAGTCCGGTTACAAACGAAGAATCACATCTCAAGAAACCTGAAGAGGAGAAAAACGCAATTGTTGTTCTTTCCAATAGACTGGCAAAGAAACCTTCAAAGGTCACGACCTCTAAGGCTGATGAAGAATTGTTTGATTACTCAAGTGCCGACAAAAAGGTTTTGGAACATGTGAAGAACCCCAGCAAGAAAAAGAGATCATTTGATCCCTTTAGCAATCAAGGCACCGGTCCAAAAGTTGCAAAGAAAAGCAGACAGATTAACACAGGAAAATCCACCTCATTTGTGGATAAAAGAAATAGATAACCGGACGGTATTGAACCGCCCAAATTCGTACGTTATGAATATAAAAACACATACACATTTTTGTATGAAGACAGTCGTAGGAGAGCCGGTAATAAAAAACCTTATTATTCAAACTTGATTCAAGACCTTGACGACAGGCTATAGTTATTTTGTAATTTCTCTACGTTAAGATCGTTGAATACTAATATTTTTCAACTCTGCTGAATTTCTCGTTAGGGGCAACAAGAAGAAGCAAGCAATTGGTTTACGTTGTCGCACTATTTGCAGCGGTTTTTGAGAAGACCCAGATTATGGAACTGCGGCTTTCGTGTGGCTATTAGAGTATATTGTAGTCCTGCGTTAACGTGTGAATGCGGTTTTAAATAAACGAGGAGCGTCAATCATAACTTTTGACGTCTCCCACACATCAACCACCACCGAATAATGAACTTTTACATAGTTCCTCCAATTCTGTTTCAAGAACAGCAGAAAATGAAAAAGAAGAAACATGCAAAGAGGAAAGGGAAATCTCGACTGGGCTCCGTTAGTGAACAAGGACGTTCATCCAAATCAATTCCCAGCACCCGATCAATACATTCAATAAGTGAAATTGAGCAAGCTAATGATAGTGGGAGTGAATCTCTACTGACTCGAAGGAGTGGTATTCTTGGTTCTGCCTCGGGGAAAAGTATTGACCTTGTCTCGAATAGGTCACTGCTGAATCTTCATAATTTTGAAGAAGGCATAGCACCAACTTCGTCATCGGCAATGAATATTGATTCTAAACAGGGGTCAAAGCGAGGTTCTTCCCTGGCTCTGGTTCATTCCAACAATTCTCTTTTCAGTTCTTTGCACTCGACTCGGAAAGATAACGTGGCTCAAAACCGAAAAATATCTTTCTCACAAGTTCCTGCTGCATCAGTAGCATCAGAGCCACCCTCTATTTCTTCCCCCCTAAGAGATCATCTGAGAGGAGTCATGCATTCTAAATCAATGGTATCAAAATTTGAGATTCCCAAATTCGAATTGATAATGGACTTGTCGATCTTGAATGATTATCTGATTGCGAAAAATCACTTCTATAACCAACTGATACTTGAGAAAAGATTTTCTACTTATCTAAATTTAATCTCTGATTACCAACCAAGTGACCCAATTAATTTTTCTGTTGTTAGGGCGGAGTCCTTGATAAAGATGATTAAAAGACACGGTCTCAACCACATCGAAAGGTCTACCGAAAATGAAATTAAGCATGTTGAGGATGTTCGTTATTATGAGGGTTTATTATTCTACGAGTTGATGCAGTGTCGTAATTTTATCGGAGAGCTTCTTCTTGCTGAATCAAACAACAATTCAAAGAAAGAAACTATACTCTTCAACGAAACACTATTACAACTCAACTTCGTCAATTACGTTTGGTACGTGCTTAGTCTTCCCAATATTTCCCTTAATGATCAGACTGGATTGAATGAGGTTGTTTCTAAGCATTATCATTTCAAATCGATATTTTTTGAAGTCAGGAGCGCCCTTTACGATCTTAATATGGAAACCTACTCTGAAGATGTATCCAGCTCTGTTGCAAGCACTAATCTTTTCATGCAGAGTGTGACTAAAGTGGCAGGTGAGTTCGTAATGCTCGAAAACTACCTTATTCATATACTCGGAAAATTTTGTGGAAATTCCCCAATTGATAGTCGTGTGACCAAACACTTGTTTAGCCTATACGACCTAAACATCAAATTGGGCAATTCTGAATCTTTGAAAATATTACATTACAATATGTTGTTGAGCGATAGATTCTCTTGGGACCTTGCCATTAATGTCCCTTTCGTTCGGGTTTTTGAAATGAATATCAATAACGAGTTTAAGGACTCTATTAATGATTTGCAGGCATATCTTAATCAGTCCTATACAGAAGGTGATACAGAAAAAGTCACTTTCCACGACAAGGACAAGAGTCTCTTTGATCAATATTTCACAGCACTAGATTTAAAAGACTATGAACACTATCGAAGTATGACAGGCAGTGAGTTTGTTAACTTGCAAAAGACAACTTCGGAGCATATGCACATGTCAAGTATGTTGAGTGACAAGCTTAACAACCATCACCACAAGCCTCCAAATTTGGAGTATTATACCGACTCATTGTTCTCAATTGCTTCAAACACATTTCATGTTATTAATTGCCGAGATGCTTACTTTCAGTTCACGACCACGAATTATAAAGTTGTTTTGAGAGAATTCTATAGACTCTTAAAAAGTGGAGGTATTCTTGAATTACCATTATTTATCCCAGGAGATTCCCTAATCGATACCATGATGCAAAAGAAAAGCAGTTTGACGGGTGCACATTTTCCTGCCCCAAAACATATACACAACTTTGTTTTTTCTATATGTGAAGAGCTCAACTCATTGTTTGGTCCAAAAAATGTGAAGTTCTCTGAAGTCTTGTTGTCCCCTCAAAACAGCATAAGTGCATTTTGGGTCAAGTATATCAGTTTCCTCACTAACGATGCTTACGGCGATGTCAACACCTTCTGCGCTAAACACCATTTGGGTGACATCTCCGAGATACAAAATTCGGAAGATAAGCATTTTTATTGTTACATAAGAGCTGAAAAATTTTAGCGTATAGAAGATTAATATGAGGATGTTGGCACATTTAGGGTAATTGGTTTCTTATCGTTGTGTATATTGAGTGGAGTGCATGTACTGTGAAAGTATTGCAAGCGCGCCAGTGACTCACGTTATAATAAAGGTTTTGATTCCAACGAAGTCAATATTCACCGCCAAATGGGAGAAACTGTCTATATTATTGACGTTAAAAGTGGAAATTTACAATCCCTCGCTAATGCTATCAAGCGGGTTGGAGACCATGAGATTGTCTTCATTCAAAATGCTCATGAGTTTGCTCAATATGACCAACAGATCTCGAAATTGATCTTTCCTGGAGTCGGCAATTATGGGCACTTTGTCAAGCAGCTAGATGAAAGAAAACTTGTTGAGCCTATCAGAAATTACATTGAAAGTGGAAGAGAAATTATGGGAATCTGTGTTGGCCTTCAGGCGTTTTTCAGAAATTCTGAGGAAAGCATCGGAGTCAAAGGAATGAATCTCTTAGATTTGGACTTGTTCAAGTTTTCTCGAGACGATCCAGATTTTGCTGCTGAGGGCAAATTTAAGTCAGTTCCACACATTGGTTGGAATACGATAGACAAAATCTATCACAAATCTGAAGAACTTGACTCCCAGCAATCGCTCTTCAACGTCAATGTGTATGACAAATATTACTTTGTCCACTCCTACGCTGCAATTTTGAAAGACAAGGTTTCTTTTGATTACCTTAAGGCTGCCGAAGCCAAAGGATGGGATTTCGCTCTTGCTAAGTATGGGTCCGAAACATTTTTGGCTGCTGTTGCTTACAAGGGTTTGTTTGCAACCCAATTTCATCCAGAAAAATCGGGCGTTGTGGGACTTAAAGTTATAAAATCATTTTTGGAAGGGAAGCAGATTTCTGCTGTTCCTGAAAATGCTATTCATTCGGGAGTTGATTCGGGAGTTGATGGATGTGAGACGACCTTAAGTGGTTTATCGCGCAGAATTATTGCGTGCCTAGACGTTCGTGCGAATGACTCGGGTGATCTTGTTGTCACAAAGGGAGACCAATACAATGTCAGAGAAACCTCGGATAGCGGTGACGGAAATGTTAGAAATTTGGGGAAGCCGGTTGAACTTGCTACCAAGTACTATCTTCAAGGAGCGGATGAAATCACGTTTTTGAACATTACGTCTTTCCGCAATTCTCCAATTAAGGATTTGCCAATGCTTGAGGTTTTAAAAAGAGCTGCTGCGCAAATATTTGTTCCTTTAACAGTAGGCGGTGGTATCAAAGATATGATTGACCCTGTCTCCGGTGAAGTTTATCCAGCCGTGAAAATAGCAGATTTGTATTTCCGTTCTGGTGCTGATAAAGTTAGTATTGGCTCAGAAGCTGTTGTCATTGCTGAGGCATATTACGCGAACGGCAAGAAAAAATCTGGGACAACTGCAATTGAAACTATCTCAGCTTGCTTTGGAAATCAGGCCGTCGTTATTTCAGTTGATCCAAAGAGAAAGTATATTTCTCTGCCCTCTGAAACTTCGATGTCAGTGATCAAGATTGAAGATTCTCAAAATTTTGGTCCTAACGGTGAAAGATACTGTTATTATCAGGTAACTTCCCAAGGTGGTCGTAAAGTCCACGATCTTGGCGCGTTGGAGCTTTGTCTTGCTTGCGAAGATTTAGGCGCGGGAGAAATTCTTTTGAATTCAATTGACTACGACGGCTCAAACAGGGGCTACAATCTCGAATTGTTAAGACAAATAAAAGAGAGCGTTTCCATTCCTGTTATTGCAAGTTCGGGAGCTGGTAAACCAGAGCATTTCGAGGAAGTATTCAAGATGGATTGCGGTGTTGATGCTGCGCTTGGTGCCGGTATGTTCCACAGGGGAGAATATGATGTTGCTACCGTGAAGAAATTTTTGCGGGAGCGTGCTAATATGGATGTTAGATTGGATGTCGCCAATGAAATGTGATGACTTTCTAGTGCCAAGAGAAGCTCTCAAAATAGGTGCATTTTGGCGTTAAAGAAGTACAAAATATAGACTAATTACGTAAGCTTTATGGTATACTGTTATGCTTCTCCCAGATCAGTGGTCTAGTGGGCTCGTCTGGTGATACAATTCAGAGTCAACTGGGCCTATATATGCCCTGTCTCCAAATCCTCCAATTATGAAGATATCGTCCACTTCAAACTTAGCAAAATGGGTTTTGTGTGGTGAAACAATATTCGACGGAAGCCACCATTTAGCATCTGGGTGCCTAGATAAAAAGCACTTTTCCAACGCAGCATAGTCCATTGGATTGTCGATTTCAACGTCCTTCAACTGACCCTTGAGGTTAACCCTAGGAGATCCAGCAGGGGAGCTCGCTATGCCGCCTGGGTAATTAGGGTTGACGTCTTCTTTCAAAGCGTGATCCCCGGCTCTGATGGTGAAAGAATATGGCGATCCGCTCTTGATGTGTTGATAGGTTGAGCCAATTTCAACTACTAGCCAGTATAAATTACCATCATTGTCACAATCAGCATAATATTCCATAGATGAGACCGGAATTTCGTAAGATTTATCTCCTTTTGTAATACTCTGGATAGTGTTAACATTGGCCAATGATTCACGTTTAATCAAAGTTCTGGCAACCAATGCGCCATCTTCCATGGTGGGTCTCAGGGGTAAGTTTATATTGGCTTGTATGGATTTGTCGACGTAAATAGCATTGACTCCGGCTAATGCCGTCAGGATGATCGAACAAATCCGCATTGTTGTATTGATGATCAAGTCGAAGGCGGTATTGTATATTTAAAATATTAGAACGAAATACAGAGGCCGATATTCGGAGATACGCTAACAATTCCTATTTCAGTCTACCGTGAGTGCGAAAGCTCGCTCACACACTTAGTCGAACTGGGTGGACAACGTGTCGCCTTCCCAGTACTTGAAACCAAGACCATAACCTTGAGCATCATTGATATGTCTCTTGGGGTTCTCAACTCCAACCTTGTAAAGAGCATCTAAGTCTTCCTTGGTTATTTCTGGTAATCTCACATTGGTCCTGATTCTTTCCAAGTTAGACGAGCGAGGCAACGTCACCCTACCATTTCTGATATGGTACGCATTGGCAATCTCGTTGACAGTCACATTGTATTTCTTCGCGAGCTCCTGGACCAATGGAAGCTTAATCACTGGTGCACCAGTGCTACCAACAGGAGAGTACGCTTCAATGATAATCTTGTGCTTTTGAGCAAAGTCGACCAAGTCTTGTTGTGGTAATTGAGGGTGGTACTCAATTTGGTTGGTGGCAGGGGTAATCTTTGCGTGCTCCAACAAAAGGCGAAGTCTGGGCAACGAGTAATTAGAGACACCAATTGACTTTACCTTCAGCGTTTCCGTCTTGATTCTCTCCAATTCATGATAGACATCGATGAATTTGGTACCTGTGACTGGATCGTCGTCGTAAATGAGGTTTCCATTCTCGTCTTTTGGGAGTGCTGGCTCGCCATCCTCTCCACCTTTCAACACAACTGGCCAATGCTGCAAGAAGAGATCGACATAGTCAATGCCCAATTCAGACAAAGAAATGTCCAAGGACTTTTCTGGGTTGTGGGCAAAAGATGGCCACACCTTTGTGGTGATGAAGAGGTCTTCACGCTTTACAACTCCTTCGGCAAACAATTCCTTGAGAGCTTCGCCAATATACTTCTCAGTTCTGTAGTACCAAGCGCCATCAATATGACGGTAACCGGCCTTGACAGCGGCGATAACTTGTGCCTTAACTTCGCTGGGATCTTCAGGGGGCACGGTACCCAAACCTAAGGCAGGGATTCTGTTTCCATCATTCAAATCGAAGTATACGTCAGTCGCAAGAGTCATTTTGAATCTTCTTATAGTCAAAATTCGCAGTCTCAAAAGAGAAGAAAGCAGAGTAAATATTAGCGGATATTTATATTCGCCATCCTGGGCAAGCCACCACAATTTGCTTGCTCGGCACAAAAGCGTGGGGGAACTTCCGGGGAACTTCCGATAAATGTCACGGAAAAACTGCATATTATCGTATCAAGAGGCCACTGATTGAGAGGCTCGGCCAAATGCAGTATTTATTGATGAATACATACTTGACCAGAAATTGAATGTCAATTCCAAATAGGAAGAGAAAGAATTGAAGACCTGCTGCCTTTTGCAATGAGCAACCATAACAAATACTCGTAATACGCTGTTTTACGTCTTTGTCAGTTAATTGCAATTTCAGCATGCTAAAAACAGTGGCAGCTAACTTAAATCTCGATATCACCCAACACATCGTCGCTGTCATTATTGTCGGCATCCTCGTCCATATAATCATCACTATCATCATCGTTCTTGTTCAGTTGGTGGTCAAGTTTGTCATTATCGTCAAGTCTGTCAGAGTTTTCATTGACTTGCGAGTAGTGAAGTCTATTGAGGCCTGTAAGATACAAGAAGCAAACTCTCTTCTTCTTCTTGTTATAAATAAACCAGTAGTAAGACCACAGCGTCTGGTATGGGTGATTAAGATCCTCAAGTATGGACTGGTCTGATGGCCTGAATTCATAGATTTTGCATCCGGGATCAAGGTTGATAAAAGACTCTGTCTTTGGTGACATTGCCACTGCGCCATTGGAAAAACTACTTTTTCTTGAGCTATTAGTGCCCTGGGCAGGCAAGTTCGGCGATCTTGAAGGAAACACGTCCATATACACGTTAACAGTGTCCCAAACCCAGCTTAGCAAATCCTCTTTCTTTCCCAAAGATACCATAATATTATTAAATCGGTTCATCAATATTTCCGGGGATTCCACCCTGTGAAAGTTCTCCGTTGTGGGCTGCAAGTTCGAGAAGTCATGGTCTGGGTAAGTAGTATTCAAGATGGCAATCAAATAAGCAAAAGTTTTTCTGGTAGAAATGTTCTTTAATGGTCCGAAAGGAGACTCTTCAATAGCCGAAGGGTCTTCTATACTCTCTTCTAGTAAAGACAGCGAGAGATACGATCCGGGGGCCGGGCTTTGAGACTGTGAGGTGTATTCATGGGTCTTGTTGAATGTAAACAGTGAATTACTTGGTCTCCTTTCGCGTTCTGTGATACTGGCATGCGAGCCTCTCCTAAGAGCGAAGTTGGGTCTTGGAGGAGAGGCACTGCTTCCAAATAATGAGTTCACCGATTGTTTTCTCTCAATAGACCGAGACAACTGATGGTCTTCCAACATCTGATCCAAGTGCTTGTCAATAGTCTTGAAAAGCTTTTTATCTGTGCTGATTGGCTTTGTCGTGAACAAGTCACATCCGCCCTTGATGATAAGGTTGTTATCAGGGGAATGGAAATTTAGTTCCTGGTTGACAAGTTCAATGTCCACCTCATCAATAAACGGGTATGTTAGTACCATTCACGCTATCTAAAGGAAATGTCGTGCACTGCATTACTTACTTTCATTTTCGTTCTTTTTTTCGTGAAAGTTGAAGATACTAAAAACCGCGTGGGTGACTGTTGATTGTCAAGTATCTGGCACGTTGGCTCACGTGATGATATGCGCAGTCAATTACGGCGTTTCATTTAATCCCCGAGAACTGATAGTGAATGCCACCCCATTCTTTGTATTCGAAAGGTTCCATCGATTGGAATCGGAGATTACTCTAGCAAATCTTTTCACTTCCCATGATTCAACCGTAAAGGAAGGCTCATTTTGCCGGCTGCCCATAATTTGCCCCGAGTCGCCAGCACCCTCACCCTGCATCTGACTCGGATGCACTATCTGAATCCGGGGAACATAGCTCTTCCACAAAAGAATTTTCGTAGTTACAAGCTTGGACCACGTGTATCCTAGAGCGGGAATTTTCTTTTTTGGGCGTAGCTGGGACTGGTATCTCTCACTCGAAGTTGGTTCGTGCCATACCGCCGATAGATCCTCTTGAAATCTTCGCTTCTTGTACGAATGGCCAGGTTCCAAGCCTTGGCTATTAAACGGCGGTATGTCTTTCTTCGCATCCGATTCTGATTTGTGCATACTTTGTGCGTCCCAACCCGAGAACCAACCCACCTGAGAATGGAAGTTCAACACATAATGTAGTTCTTCGGCCAGAACATCAGAATCCACCAGGTCAGCATTATCAAACGCGTCGCTCACTTGATTCGACACCACAATTGCCACTTTATGTATCTTGGCAATGTTGGCTAAGTGGGCGTACAATGTCAACAAGTAGTACTTCTTTGAAATTCTGCTCCGGAACGCGTTGTTTCCCTTAAAAAACTGTTGCGTCATCCTATCGAAGGAAGATTTCAATGACGCATAAGCCGAAACTTCGGAGAGCTTTTCTTCTTGCTGTAGTAGAAACGTTCTCAAGTATTCCAGTGCATTAATGTATGAATCGTCCCCCCGGAAGTGATGGCTAATGCTATCAATGAGTACCACTTTTATAGTTCCTTCTGGGGCACTTTGTAATTTTGCTGGAAGCTGGGTGAATATAATATGATCTTGACTTTCGACATCATGACAATAAATATAAGACACCAGGTCAAGCGCGTTGGGCAAGTCTCTTGCCACACTCATATCCTGTAACCTTCGAGTTTCGAGTGCTGATTCGGTAGATATGATAATGCTTCGGCCGCCATCTTTGGACTTCAGATTTAGTGTCTGTGCCTCAAGCGCAATCTGTAGGAGAAACTGGGATTTTCCACATCCGCTTGCACCGAAAACCTCAGTGATGGATCCTGTTCGAAGTCCGCCTTGCAAAAGCTCATCTAGCGTGGGCAAACCAGTAGAAATAGAGTCGATGGTCCCCTGAAAGGTGGTAGATTTCAGAGATTCGATGCTTGTTTTCATTGAGTTGATGACACGATTAATGTACCTCAGACACTCATCCCAACTTCTTCCCACCTTCAAGCTTAACTTGGTAGCGGCATTGTTATCCCTGCTAAGGGATATAATGTCAATCAAAGAAAGTCCATGATCCGAAACAAGCTTTTCCCAGTCGCTAAATTCTAGAAGGAGTCCAGATTTCACTGACAGGTACTTTCCGCTATCCATCAAGTGGCGATTACGAAACGTGATTTTGTGCGACTTCAAATTCCATTCAGCGGTGCACACCGTTTATTTGTAACAAAAATATTTCAGTTATATAAGTATCAGAACAGATTTAGTGAGCGCCAGAGATGAAAAACCACTTGTCGACAGACTTGTCAATTGGAGCAGCTGGCAAAGGAGAAGCAGCTGGAATGTCAACAGTCTCCGAGAAAGCAGCGGTGGTGTTCAAGGTAGTGTTGGTCAAGTCAATCTCACCGGCAGCAGAAGTACCGTCAATCAACTTGTTCCAAGCCTCAGCACATTCAGCGACAATCTCGTCAGCGTACTTCTTGTTCTTACATTCACCGGAGAAAGCGAATTGGTTCTCTGGCTTTCCATCAGGGATCTTGTAGATTCTGAACCATTCGTTGGTAGCTCTCAACAAGCCTGGCAAGTGAGTCTCGACATCCTCAATGTCGTTCAACTTAGGAGCCAATGGGTCGTTGACGTCAATGACAATGACCTTCCAGTCAGTCTCACCTTCGTCCAACAAAGCCATGACACCCAAGACCTTAACTTGCTTGACTTGACCAACGGTGGCAACTTGCTCACCGATCTCACAGACATCCAAAGGATCGTCGTCACCCTTGGCCTTAGTCTCTGGGTGGATTTGGTTTGGGTCCTCCCAGGTTTGTGGGAAAGCACCGTAGTTGTGAATGTAACCGTGGTGAGGGAAACAGTTTCTGACGAATCTCAACTTACCCTTCTTGGTGTCTTGGATAATTGGGTTCAACTTTTGCTCCTTGGAAATCTCCAACTTGGCGTTGGTCCATCTTGGAACCTCAACAATCATGTTAAGGATGGTCTTTTCCTTGTTAGCGTACAATGGGATGTCGTGAAAAGGAGAGACAGGCTTGCCATCCTTCTCGATGTAAACCTTGAAGTCCAAAGTGTTGGCAGCGCCAACTTGACGGGTGGTGTAAGACATTATTCAAACTATAACGGGTTCAATTGGAGGATCAACGGACGTCGACAATTTATTTCACTGGTGTGCAGGTAAGCGAGTCACGTTAAATCGCGGTACCTCTCTGTTGGTATTTTACTCCATAGGTAGTGATTGACACTCTGGGCTGAATGTAGATTGTCTTTTATGACATTTATTTCCGCCTTTTTGAAAAGAATGAGCCCCCTTTGTAACTCTCTTTGCATCAAGGTTATAACGGAATTCGTATTGAACTCAGAACTTGATTGGAGATATTCCATATTCCTTTGTGCAAACTTCACGCCTCGGGTCCATTCTTGTTTGCCGATTGTCAACCACTCAGATCTCTCCTCGGCAATGAATGCACCCCCAAGCTTGGAAACTTTTGATAACAGCTGGTTTCCATGAATATAACTGTGGAAAATCTGTAGGCCGTATACATCTGAGTCGACAAAAAACATAAGGGGGGTATGTGGAGACGAATCATTCAATCCCTTCAAGAAGGACACAGTAGCACGGTCGGGGAATCCTTTGCCGGTAATCAAAAGCAATGCTTTGCTTGTGGTTGTGTCTCTTACGTAGGCAATGAAAGACTTCAAAATCGCTTCTTTTTCGAAAATGATTATCATTTCTACTGCTTCGCTGACGGTTATTTTCTCCTGTTCTTCTCTGTGTGAAATCAATATTGGTTCGTGAACAGGATCTAGAAACCACTTCCTCTTGGTTCCAATCGTTACTTCTGTTCTCCTACTACTCCATATGACACCTTTAGGTGTGGGGAATATCCCTAAGTCACTTTGCAACAGGTAGCCAAAAGAGCCTGCTACCGACTCCAAAATGATGTTCAGATTATATTGCTTGCCCTTGAAGAGAGAAACATCTTTGTAGTATATGTCTCTCAATGTCGAAACTCTTCCTTCCTCGAGCTGACAAAAGAGAATCTTAACAAGTCGAATGGTTGCAGCAAATTTTGTGGACTCGCTCGGGGTTTGGGCCATCTCGCGTAAACGAAGATGTACCTTATGGTCGCCTCTCTTACGCTTTTTGGAACAATTCATTCGAATAACGATTTCCAGGAGAGGATCTACAGTGACAAATTCCAACCATACTCGCCTTAGTACCGCTGTTGGATTCCTATGAGTTAGTATATGATCAGTCGGGTATATGAACCAGACTTACAGCTCCTTTGATCCGACTTCAAGAGAGATCGTCGACACCAAATCCAATTGGGAAATAGCCTTGAGTTGAATATTGTGCTTTATAGCCATACAAAAGAGTGGTCAATGTAAAGTGGAAACACCACATCTGTTTGCAGCCGCCAAGTAAAAAGGTCGTGTAGTGTACAGTATGAAAGGGGTGGCAATGGGCGGTGTCTCAGCCGTTTGCGGGTTTATAAATATAATGCGTATGCGACAAGTATTATCAGAAAGTAAAAACCACCGCCAAAAATCGAATTTGGAAAGAACGCACCCCAAAAGTTGCGTTATCGGTCCGTGGCTTATCTTAAAACTATAGTATGACCGTTTTCTCCGTCCCGTGACCTCTGACTGTGGAGAAGTCACAATTAATGACAAGAAATTTCTCTGCGCCGAGAATCCGGCATACCGAAAACGAGTAGACAATTGCGGATGAAAAAGATAGGTGATTACTACTTCAAAAGCCATAAAGTACGCCATTGGTTTTACACTCGATTGACGAACTTGATTTATTTCTCAAATCCCAAACAGAAAACTTCAGGGATCTTCTTTTCTTCATCAATTTCTCGGTTATTTCCTCTCCAAGTTGGTACTCGCGTTTGCCTTCACAAATTCTACATGTTTATTGATTGGGATCAAACTCCGCACAACTCGAGGCGTTGGTACAACGGAGACGTGGGCACCATGGGTGGTGCACGGTGGGCATTTTTCGCCATTTTCATTTTCTTTGCTGTCGTCATCATCTTCGGAACTATAAGAGTTAACCGGAACAGAAGCAGACAGGGTAGAATGCCCATCTACGGTACCAGATGGATGACTCCTCCGTCATACTTCCAGTCGCAGAACCAGTACAACCAACCTACTCAGCGGGACGCCGAAATGCCTGGTGCTTACGTGCCAGAGTACACTGCTACCGCCAACGACAATGACTATGGTTACTACGACCAACAGGGAAACTTCGTACAAAACCCAAATGTCAAAGAGCCGCAAATGCCGGAGCAAATCCACCACCGAACAACCAGCAACGCTGACGGCGTGCCTCTTGCTGATTACAACCACACGGGAGATACTGGGGTCAACACGGTTCATGATGATGAGATGTTCAGAAGACCGTCCATGGCTCCATCATCGGCTGCTGGCCAGGGTGAAACGTATGAAAGACCATCTGGACCTCCTCCAACCAGTGGAACTGAACAATATCAACGCCCTTCGGGGCCGCCTCCGGTAAGGTAGAAACTTGACAGCACTGCATTATTTTCTGTAATAAAACCGACTTTTGAGCCACCGCTGCATCAACCAATGAGGATGTAGTGCGTAGACTGTAGGATTTCTGAGGATTCATGTGTGATAAATGTGTGACATTTGACCTCTTGTATTCGAGCCCTGCTTATGTCACATTAATAATGTGGAACAGGTGCACAAAGCGTGAACGAATAATCCGTCTGCCACGTGTTAAGACCGAGGTACGTTTTGATCAGAAATATGGAGGGTCACGTAATCAAATGGCCGTGTGCTATAAAGTGGCCGTGTGCTATAAAGTGTGGGTGCAGTAGCAACTGAATTGCAAAGGGAGCGATAGATACAGACCAGCAACCCACACCAGACAGAATTAGATGGTGACAATGACGTGGCGAGAAAAACATCGCCAAATCGCGTAGAGTCTCCGAAATACGTCCGTAGATTGCATTGAACAAGACCATACGGCTTTACCCCTGCTATGTATACACACCCATTCCGCCGTGAATACGTCATGGTGTTACGAGCTCTAACATAGTGAATAACATAGCCCTGACTGGTGCCAAAGGCGAAATTAGGAGAACCCGCGGTGACTTTGTTGCACTGTGTCAAGGATGTTTTGCGGTTTTTTTTGACCGTTAATGCCGTGGTGGCCCGCTTTCTGGTAATGGTGTTCCGTGTTTTGATTCTGAATGTACTGGTAATTTTCGCGTTGTTAATCCTGCAAGACAGCTTCTATGGAGTGCACGATATGGTGAAATCGGAAGAGGGGCGGCTCAAAAGTTTGCGTTGCATATGAGTGCATACAGTATATTATTCAGAACGCATGTGAGCAAATGCTACCAGCGGCAGCAACTGTTGCAGGTGTATCTAGTTCCTCGGTATGAGCAGGGAAATAGTCACAACGGTCACATAGAAAGAAAAACCCCTGAATCGGTTTGGATGGGGAAGGTTCAGTTCGCATTTCGCCCCATCGCAGCGTGGCCGTCTAAATATGCGCACTAACGCTTGCAGATACCGTACCCATTTTACCTTGGAAGAATGTAGTGCACGGCTACGAGTCATAACAAATGTGGATAGGGAGTATGGGATGGTGTTATGTGAAGTACCACGTCTTTAACGTAGTGATTAAATGCAACAAAACGATAATATGTTGTATGGAACCGCAGGAATGAGGGGCCGAGCCCGCTTGTTGCTCCCAAAAGAGAAGGATGATGACTGCAAGATACGGCCCTTTTCAACCATTGCATCAGCAACTGCACATGTGACTGCACATAGAACCTTCCGCGTTTTTGGGTTAGGCTTCATTCTTTGCTCTGCGCTATCCCTGTGCAGAATACTTATACCTTTCTTTTCTACCTGATCTATTCTTGCGCAAGTTAGTATTGGAAATATGGCTGCTTCGATTGATACGGATACGTCGTCGACGTCAGCTTCGCAATTGTTGTCGTCGCTTATTCCCAACTTGATTATTTTTACGGTCTTCCTCTTGTTGTTTATCGTATTGAGAAAGAAACAGAAGAGAGTTTATGAACCACGTTATACGGTGGACACTGTTCCCCAAGACTTGAAGCCTGCTGAGAGTCCTTCCGGTGCATTCTCCTGGATCACCAATGTGTTGAATAAACCACAAACTTACCTTATCCAGCAGACTGGACCAGATGGTTACTTCTTCCTTCGGTTTTTGTTTGAGTTCGCTTTCATTTGTTTGGTGGGCTGTCTCATCACCTGGCCAATTCTTTTCCCCGTTAATGCTTCTAATTCCAACCACAACAAGCAATTGGATATCTTGTCGATCGGTAACGTGAAACATAAGGACAGATACTATGCTCATATCTTTGTCTCTTGGGCTTTCTTTGGTATGGTGATTTTCATCATCTACAGAGAATTGGTTTACTACACTACGTTCAGACACGCTTTACAAACCACTCCACTCTATGACTCTTTGTTGTCTTCTCGTACTTTGCTCTTGACCGAGCTTCCAAAGTCCGCTATGGACGAAACCGAATTGAGAAGCTCCTTCCCTACTGCCACCAATGTTTGGTATGCTCGTGACTACAAGAAATTGGAAAAGTTGGTCAAGGAAAGAACCAAGCTTGCAAAGAAGTATGAGGGTGCATTGAACTCTGTGTTGATCAAGGCAGTCAAGTTGCGTAACAAGTGTGAAAAGAAGGGCAAGCCTTTCCCAGAACCTTCGGACGATATTAACAAGTACTTGAAGGACGGAAAGAAGAGACCTACCCACAGATTGAAGTTTCTTATTGGTAAGAAGGTGGACACTTTGGACTACGGTGCCAAGAGATTGGGTGAGTTAAACGAAGAGATCAAGAAGGCGCAAACTGAGAACAAGACTAATGAGCAACGCCCATCTGTCTTCCTTGAGTTCCCATCTCAGTTAGAATTGCAAAAGGCGTACCAAGCTATCCCTTACAGCCCCGAATTCAAAAAATGTGGCAGAAGAACTGGCATTGCGCCCGACGATGTGATCTGGGAGAACCTTTCATTGACTTCTACCAAGAGAAGAATCAAGAGAGTTCTTGCTAACACATTTTTAACCCTTACCATCATCTTCTGGTGTATTCCTGTTGCAGTCGTGGGTGCTATCTCCAACATCAACTTCATCACCGAAAAACTTACCTTCCTCAAGTTCATCAACAACATGCCTTCTTCTATTATGGGTATTATCACTTCGCTTTTACCTACTGTACTTTTGGCTGTTTTGATGTCTTTGGTTCCCCCTTTCATCAAGAAGATGGGCAAGGTCAGTGGTTGTCTTACAGTTCAAGAAGTTGAAAGATATTGCCAAAACTGGTACTTTGCTTTCCAGGCAGTTAACTCCTTCATCGTTGTTACTTTGGCTTCCGCAGCTGTAAGTGCCATCAAAGATATCATTGATAATCCAACCACCGCTTTGAAATTATTGTCGACAAAGTTGCCAAAGGCTTCTAACTTCTACATCTCCTACCTTTGCTTATACGGATTGAGTGTTTCGTCTGGATTGGTTTTGCAACTTGTGACTTTGATTTTGTCTCAAGTTTTGGGCCGCATTTTGGACAAGTCTCCAAGATCCAAGTGGACCCGCTACAATACCTTGGGCCTGCCTTCTTTCTCTGTTCTTTATCCTGGCTACATGTTGGTCAGTTTGATTGCGCTCGCGTATGCGATAATTGCTCCATTGATTTTGGGATTTGCCACGATCACTTTCTTTTTGATCTTCGTTGCCTTCACCTACAACTTCATTTACGTGTTGCAACCGGGCAAGTCCGATGCCCGTGGACGCAACTACGCTTTGGCCCTCTTTGAGTTGTTCACTGCGTTGTACTTGTCCGAAGCTACCCTTTTGGCTATGTTTGTGTTCGGTAAGAACTGGGCCAGTGTTGCGTTAGAGGGATTCTGGATTCTTGTCACTGCTATTTCCCATGTCTACCTCAAGTGGAAATTCCTTCCCTTGTTGGAAACCGTGCCCATCTCTGCGATCAAATACGCTTCTAATGACCGCACCTTTCAATACCCAATGTATGATCAGGGTTGGAAGGAGATCAAATCCGAGGGAAAGAACTATTGGGAAGGTGGTAACCAGCTTGGATTGGTTGAGTCCAACTTGGACCCAGTCAATGTCGATGGCAAGGAATCCGAGCTTGAAGGTAAAGGCGAAGAGACTGACTCGAACCCACGTGTCACTGTTGATAAAGGCGGTGCTGATGAAATCGTCGGCGCTGAAGGAAACGACTCCGGAATGTTGTCCAAGCCTTCTGTGGGCGCTATTACTAGATTCTTCAAGCCAAAGGAGAACACGTTTGACATGGTGAGAAACTCCATGCCTGCGTCCTACTTCAACTATATTGAGTATAACCCCGAATTCGTGTCTACTGCGTACGAAGACCCAGCAGTCACCGAGGATGAGCCACACATTTGGATTCCAAAGGACAATTTGGGATTATCGGAAATCCAAAAGAACAAGGCGCTTGAGAACGGTGTTTCGTGCACTGATGAAGATGCGGGTTTCAATGAGAAGGGGCTGACCGAATACTACGGCCCTCCCCCATCTTACGAAGAGGCGCTCAGAGTTTAATGTTCTTCTAACTTATTGCCAGCTTTTCTCCTTTCCCTGTATTAGTAAAGTTTTCTATATATTAATGCAATTTAGTTTTTTTTTTTCAATCAGTGGGAGTACAAACGGTATTAGACATTCGGTCGAAAATTAAAAGAATATATACATACATGTATATATATAGATCTACTGCTTTCCCACCTCAACGGTGTATTGTTGTTTTTGCACCACGTCGTCGTCCTCAGAGGAAGAGACATCAACAAGACCGTCTTCGAAGCCGAAAGTTCCAGTCCATCCTTGATCGATCAAGTAGTTTTTGAAGTTAATATCTTCCTTCATCAAATCGTCATCCTTCAATTGAGGAATACAAAGGAAGGTAAAAATGACACCAAGAAGGCCACAGATGGCGGCAATGATGAACGTCCAACCTTGTCCAAGGTTGGTTTCAATGGGAGTAAAGGACTTGGTTCCAACAACGGCACCAACCTTACCAATGGCAGCCGAAATACCGTAACATGTACCTCTAATAGGAGTAGCAAAAGATTCGGAAGAAGTCAAACCCATCATGTCACCTGGACCAAGGTTACCCATTGACATCATCAAACCATAGAAGATGATGAAGAGCGGAGTAATTTTCTTAATTTTGTCAAAGGAGCACCCGATAATAAGACCAAATACAATGTAACCGGAGAAACCGAGAGCCATTGTGTTTCTTCTACCAATTCTGTCACACAAGTAGGCACCGACAACAACACCGGGGATGGCAATAATACCCAATAACAAATTCCATTCGGCAATTTTCTCCAAGTTAGTCTTGTCCGCGCCCTTCAAAACTGACCCGATGATAGTGGCAGAGAAAACACCGTTGGGGAAGGTAACAAAGTCATACAAGAACCAACAGAAGCAGGTACCAAACAATCTTCTCCAGTAATACTTGAGAGCCAACCAGTACGGAACATTTTTTCTGATGGCGGATT
Organism: Clavispora fructus; assembly: GCA_003707795.2. Taxonomy (NCBI): domain Eukaryota; kingdom Fungi; phylum Ascomycota; class Pichiomycetes; order Serinales; family Metschnikowiaceae; genus Clavispora; species Clavispora fructus. Next base: position 51,971 of record PPLK02000041.1, read on the forward strand.
TCTTGAACAATTCGGATGTGGCCATCTTATATCTGAAGTAAAATACAGAAAGCGGCCAGAAGGCACCGATGGCGAACATGGTTCTCCACAAACCATCCTTGGTACCAGTGATTTGGTAGACAATCAAGAAAATGATCAACGCAAATGGGCCACCAAACGACAAGGGCAAGTTGGTCACCAAACAGAAGACACCTCCTCTACGACGGACCGTTTCATTGGCCGCTTCATTGGCTGAAACGGAACAAGAAGGGTATTCCGCACCAATACCGAAACCAGTAACACCTCTAAAGACGATCAACATCCAGAACATGCCATTAACAGTCTTTCCATGAGAGGCTGCACACAAAACGGTACCAAAAACCAAGAAACAAGTCGCAAGCACAACAGCTTGCTTACGGTTCATTCTGTCGGACAAAATTCCCACAATAACCTGGCCGAAAATCGTGCCCACCAAAGAGGCATTGGATACACTTGTTTTCATGTTTGCAGTATATTCTTTTGGATAGAGAACACTGAACGCAGAGTTCAACATTGTCATGACGTTGTTTTGGTAACCATCGGAAATCAACGCGAAACCAGCGCAGATGATAGTGAAGATTTCACCCATGTTTGGACGTGCTTTTTTCAATCGGGAGCTTCTGAATTCTTCATCGTACTGGAAGTGCTTTCCATCATCGGCAACGTCGATTGTGCCGTTGTCATTGACAATATCGTCTTGAAACGCTTTGTCGATGCTCATTGCGGAGTGAAAGATGAGAGACAAAATATGTAGTTTGAGACAATGACAAATAAATTTCTCCTCTTTTTATGGTACCCATGGACCATATAAAATAAGCGAAGGTCATACAAGCGTGGCCCTGAGACTGCATGTGGCATACATATCTGCATCGCTAGACACATGTTACCCCACGTGCGCCCGTTTTTTTATTTTTTACATCTTATCAAAGAAATATGACCTCACGCACTGTTGAAACTCAATCCAACATGAATGTTTCTAAAAATTCTGAGATTAAATCTTTTCCAGGTAGAAATTACGCAAGGGGGTGTACGACACGGCACCCGATGCGGAAATTTTTGGTGGTTTTTTCCTGGTAGGTACGCGCTCTGTTGGGTTAAGCCGCAGGGATGCCAGTTCCGCTATCCTCGGAATTATCATCTGTTCGAGTCCCCGGAACTGGTGAGCAGCCAATTTTAAAACGAAGTACGAGGTGTAGAATTACGGATACGTTGGCGGAAAAGATTTACGAGCTTGTGGTGTGGGATTTCCCATTTTTCTCTTAATTAGTTCCGTAATTTTGACGGATTTCGAAGTTGCTCTGCTGAGCCGCACGAGCGCCATTCGGGATGTAGCGGGGATAATTTATTTTATTATCGGTTTCAAACCGGAGAGGGTACCGGAAACCTCACAGTAATTGAAATAGTTGATTATTTACATTTACGTTTGACAAGAAATTCCTTTCGTCAGAATGATACCATAAATTGAGGTTATTGGGCAGTTCACTGTTACGCATAGAGTACGCGACGGATCTGATCGAAGGAGAACGTTTTCTACATGAATAGATCTTGGTAAATATTAGCAGTTGTTGAAAAGGAAAATGGAATTCAAACCGGACGAATACGGGATGTCTGTATATGACGGCAATTCAATGTGGTCGCAAGACCTGATTCCACTGGCAGCTTTGACACGTTTTTTCGCGTAGAGCAATTTATTTGATTAGACGAAGCACAGGACCATTTACCTAAAAAACTGGCCATCTGATTTCCGAGGGTGCTGCTAAAGAGTGCCTCCTACAGTAAAGTGGCAGTTTCAAATAAGTGCAGCAATTTATTTGTATTGGGTTTTCACCAACAGTACAGGAACAAAACACAAACTTGTGTTGCACGTGGTCATCAAACGGCTCGGATATTATTTCACATTCAAGTTAGAGATAAACCCCTTCAAACGATTGCAAAATGGAAATTGGCGATAGCACCAATGCCACGCGCTCGAAGCCGTATAGCCACGTGAGTGCCGCAAATTAGGCGCACGATTCCTTAAATTACCCTGACCGTTGGTAAAGTGTCAATCACCACATCATAGTGCTTGGCATTCGGGCATGTTTGATCCTTTTCCGCTCGGGGAGACTACCCGAAGGTACCGAAGGTACCGAAGGGATGTTGTCATCAGTACATCTGCACTGGTTTATGGGAGCTTGGGAATTTCCCGCGGTCATTTTCTGTAAAGTTTTGTAAAGAAAAATGCAATGGTTTATGAATTGTATCTCTGGTACTTTCGGGGGTTGAATCATAAAAAGCGCATGCTTCTTCAACGGCGGAGGTAGCTCGGCTCCCGTTTGATGCCCTTGCAGTTTATTTATTTTTGCAAACGAAATTTCTTTCGCTTAACATTTGAGGCTGTTTTTGTGCGGGGTAAGGGTAATTACTTATTTGAGCCAGGGTTGAATTGTATTCTATCGGGGGTTGACTATCCGTAGTTCGAATAAAAAAATGGTTGATACGCCCGTAGCTCGATATAATGCTTGATATATCTGTAGCTAGAGGATGTTCTATTGATCCATAGGTTGACGAAGTTCCATTGATCCATCGTTAGAACGTTCTATGATATATCATTAATTCGATAAAGTACTGGCTGTTTCTGTAGTTGAAAGTTCCATTAACTCATGGTTTGATCCCATTCTACTTATATCCATAGTCATGTTCAAATCACGTTGCCATAAGGGGGATGTATTTGTGGCCATACGAGTCGAAATTATACCGGTACTATGATGGTAAATGCACGCCAAATGGATTTTGGAACACCAGTGGCGTGCGCAGGATTGCTAAACCCTAACCCCTTCGACCCCACACCGGCATATAATCAGTCATATAGGACTGACTCATTTGTGAATCTTTTGTTGTGTCATATATTCACTGACTCATTCCAAGTCCCAGAAACAATATAAAGGGCACATATACCACGAATTCATATTTGTTTTCTCAATAAGAATCAGATAAAAAACAGCCGTAATGCCTATGCTCGCTGATCCCTCCGTCAAATACGACGCTTTTCCTCCGATTCATCTTCCTAACCGCCAATGGCCTTCTAAAGTGTTGAAAAAGGCGCCAAGATGGCTTTCGACTGATTTAAGAGACGGAAACCAGTCGCTTCCTGATCCTATGTCATACGAAGAAAAAAAGGCATACTATCATAAACTTGTGGATATTGGCTATAAAGAAATCGAGGTGTCATTTCCGTCAGCATCGCAGGTGGATTTCGACTTCACCCAATATGCGATTCAGAATGCTCCCGAAGATGTAACCGTCCAAGTTTTGTCTCCGTGCAGAGAAGAACACATTAAAAGAACGGTGGAATCCTTGAAGGGGGCCAAAAAGGCAATTGTGCACATTTACTTGGCCACGTCGGATTGCTTCAGAAACGTTGTTTTCGGTTTGACGAAAGAACAGAGCAAAAACTTGGCGGTCAAGTGTGCCTCTGTTGTGAGATCCTTGACCAAAGATGACCCAAGCCAAAATGCCACCCACTGGGGCTTCGAGTTCTCCCCAGAGACGTTTTCCGACACAAACATGGACTATGTGCTTGAAGTGTGCGAAGCGGTGAAGGCCGCCTGGGAACCCACTGAGGAAAACCCCATCATCTTTAACTTGCCTGCCACAGTGGAAATGACCACTCCAAACGTTTACGCAGACCAAATCGAATACTTTTCCACCCACATTTCGGAAAGAGAAAAGATTTGTATTTCTCTTCATCCCCACAACGACAGAGGCTGCGCTGTGGCTGCGGCCGAGTTGGGCCAACTTGCTGGTGCCGACAGAATCGAAGGTTGCCTCTTTGGAAACGGAGAGAGAACCGGTAACGTGGACTTGGTTACCTTGGGTCTTAACTTGTACTCTCAAGGTATCTCGCCTAAAATTGACTTTTCCGACTTGGGATCTGTGATTGACATCGTTGAAAGATGCAACAAGATCCCGGTGGCAGCAAGGGCTCCATATGGAGGCTCGCTTGTGGTCTGTGCGTTCTCGGGATCACATCAGGATGCGATCAAGAAGGGATTCAAGCGGTACAACGAGAGCGTAGCAAAGGCCCAGGGCGAGCCTGTCAAGTGGAAATTGCCGTATTTGCCGATTGATCCGGCAGATATTGGTAGAACATACGAGGCGATCATCAGAATCAACTCCCAATCGGGTAAGGGTGGATCTGCATGGGTGATATTGAGAAACCTTGAGCTTGACCTTCCAAAGGGCTTGCAAATCGACTTCTCCAAGTGCGTACAGAAACAGGCCGAAATCAAGGGCCAGGAGTTGACCAATGACGAGCTTTGTGTATTGTTCAAGGATGAGTACTTTATCAATTATGAGACCGAGGCGCAAAATCAGCACTACAAATTGCACGACTACTCGCTCTCCAACTCCAAGAACGGAGTGAGAACGATTGAAGTCGACCTTGAGGTTGGGGGCGAGGTTAAAAAAATCACTGGAACCGGCAATGGTCCGATTTCCGCGTTTTCCAATGCCATCAGCAAAACGCTCGGCATCTTCAACGACGTTTTGCATTACCACGAACATTCCCTCGGTGGTGACTCCAACTCCAAGGCTGCGACGTATATTGAGGCCAAGTTGGGCGACGGGTCCACCAGATGGGGTGTCGGAATCCACGAGGATGTGTCGCAAGCGTCGTTCTTGTCGTTAGTTTCGATTTTGAACAGCATCCACGCCCGAGCGTAGACCGGCTTTAGCAATACTATATCGAATTCACGTTGTTTCCCCTAAGGCAGTGGCGATTGTAGATGGGTACGATTCAGTATTGATTGCCACCCTGCAGTTCGATGATAAGGAAAATCGGTGAGCGGAGAAGGAAAATCACGACACTCATGCAACTTCTTTCCAACACGGCGGACGCTGTCAAGATAAGCAAACCCCAATGGTTCCAGGGTGAATTTGGCAGGTGTTGCACGCGGTGCCACGAGCGATAACGTACATCCGGCATATAAACGTAGACCTTGCAGGTGCGGCACGCACCACGCTTCTGTGGCCGCACCACGCTTCTGTGACCGTGGGTGCAAAAGCCGCACTCGTGTTTGTCTCCGTTGGTTTTGTCACCACCCCCCGTTTTTATCACTGAAGCGTTCCGTATCGTTTGAACCCCCGTTTGAATCCCGATAAGCAGCTCTTCTCCCCGATAAAACCGAATTTCTCCCCCTGAGCACCACTCCCCCAAGTTTTCGTCCGTTTCGCCGTATTCTTGACGTTTGTGCTCCAGTAGAACGTACACAGAGAACCATCTTTGTATCCCCCCGCGTGATCCCGCTTCCCCAGCAAAATGGATCCCGACGCCGAGTTCCAGCCTTTTGGCCGGCCCAAGACCCCCGTAAGGCACTCGTTTGGCTTTAGAAACAAGATGGCCATCAAGGTGCAAAGAGCCCAGGAAAAGATGGACACCAAGGTGAAGGACATGAGGGCCAAGGCGCACTACAAGGCGCACGAGGCCCGAGTGAACATCACCGTCTCTGTGGCCACCGTTGCCGGAACCGATCCTGAAGACGGGTTCCGTGCCTCTGTCCGGGCGTTGTTCCACGCCCACACCTGGAAGTCGCACAGTCCTGACACTGCGACTGCTACCACCACCACGAACGGTTCCAATCCTACCACCGCCGCGTTCGTGAAAGAGGAGTCGCCCGAAATGGCCTGCGACGCCTCGTTCGACAGCAATGCCACTGCTGTTGCTATCTCCGCCGCCGCTCTCGCTGCGGCAACCACCGCCGTTGCCGCTGCCGCGGCCGCGACTGCATCTGCCACTGCACCAACTGCAGCAACATCACCAGTTGCTACTGCACCTGTGGCTGCGAAACCCGTAGCCCTGGCCGCGCCTGCAGTGACCGGCACCTCCACCGCAATTGGGACTGCGGCCGAAGGTACCGCGCGCGCGGAACAATCCTCTCCTGCGACTGGGACCGCGGAGGGAAAATGCGACGTGGATGGAGTGAACTGGGACAACTCCACCGCGCCCGCCCCGATTTCCACCACGTTGCCGGCCACTGGGACAGCCGGCGCCATGATCAAGGTGGGCGGGAACGACTTTGCAGTGCGCGGAATCAAGTTGCCCAAGCCGGTGAAGAAGGGTAACTCGCGCGCTGGGAAAAAGCGGTTGAGAATCGACAACCCGTACGAGTTCAAGACCGCGCGCGAAGGGTTTGTAGAGCCAGCCGGCTACATTGGCAATGAAGTGTACCCGGTTCCGTTGGTGCGGCCCAAGACTCCCACGCCCGAGCCAGAGCCCTTCGTTATTCCTCCGGCGCCGGTGTTTACCGAGGCGCAGTTGGCGGCGAGAGAAAAACGGAACGCCAAGACCAACCGGCTCCGCTCCGCGTACTACAGGCTCGAGAAGGAAAAGCAGGAGGCGTATGAAAAGGAATTGGCGGAGGAAAGAAAACGCGAGAAGGAAAGCAAGGTGGCGGCGGCGGCAGAGGCCATTATCCAGGCGATGAAGGCCAAGTTGGTAACGAAGGAACCAAAGGAACAAAAGGAACAAAAGGAGGAGAAGGCGGAGACGAAGCCTGCTCCAGCGGTCAAAGCGGCCGCAGCTATTTCCGCCATGTATTCTTCAGTCATGGCTGGCTTTTCTCGGAAGCCAGCTGAGATTCCGGAGCCGATCCAGATGATTCCCGAGACGGTTCCCGTGTATGACGGGGAACCAGAGGATGAGAAGCCCGCAGTCGAAGAGGTGGAAGTTCCCGAGGTGGATGCCGTTCCCCAAGTTTCTGTAGCCGTTCCCGCTGAAGCTGCTGTTCAAGCTCCTGTTGAAGCTCCTGTTGAGGTTCCTGTCGAGGTTCCTGTTGAGGTTCCTGTTGGATCTGTTCCCGAGGTTGACGCCGTTCCCGACCCTGTTGCGTCCGCCGACCCCATTCCGGTTCTTGAGCAAATCGAAGCTCCTATTCTTGTTAAGCTGGAACCAGCTCCTGTCCCCCAAGAATTAGTGCCGGATGTAGAGCCGGTAAATGAGCCGGTGCCCGAGAAGGAAGTCTCTGTACCAGTTATGGAGTCGATCTTGGCACGGATGGTCACAAAGCCGAAAAAGGTTGCAGAGCCAGAGGAAGCCAAGGAACCACCCAGAGAGGTGGCCAGAAAGCCCTGGACGGGATTGGTGCGCTTTGTTGCGCCCACAGCGCCCCAACCCGTAATAGAGAAGAGCGACTCGTCCACTCCTCCGTCAGACCAGGAGTCGGCCTCGCCTAAGAATGTATCGGTCACTCCTCCAACCCCAGACTCCCCTCCCCGGGAGCTGAAGGATCTTGGAAACGAAAAGGTTGCAGTTTCGGACCAAGAGAAGGAGCCAGAAGCCAAGCCGGAAACCGAGCCAGCTCAGCAAGAACCCCAGCCTGAACCTCAGACAGCTCCCATGTGCGAGGAGACTGAGCTTGAGGACACAAAGGTGGCCGAGAATGATGCCACAAAGGCAAAAGACGCTGAGGATAGCATTGAGGGCTCAGATACTGCGATCCCAGAGCAAGTAGAAGAGCAAACAATGCCAGAGCCTCCGAAGGAATCAACTGAGGGAGCAGACAAGCCGGAATGCGAGTCTGTCGCTGATGATGATTGCCAGTCGATCAAAACCGTGTCCTTCAACACAGTAGACCAGGTCAGAGTGTTCATAGTTGTGGAGCCCGAGCCCGAACCCGACATTGAGCATGACGGGGACTCTGACGAAGAGACCGATGATTCGGATGATTCCATCGAGTCAGAGAAGTGTTCTGCCCACAACAACACTGGCCATGAAGTTGCAAAGTCAGTGGCGAAGAATGCGGCCATGAACAAGGTGGCAGAGTTCTTCAAATGGAAGAAGGCCAAGCCGGTGGTCACTCCAGTGTACAAAAAGGCCGATGGTACCATAGTCCGCAGTATCTTGAAGAAAGTATCGGCTTATGACACACCCAGACCGGAGAAAGTTGTGGAGGGAGAGCCTATCAAGTGGAGCTTGAGCGCCATTGTGGCCTACAACAAATACTCTCTGTATTCCAGAAACTTCGGTAATGGGCATGATTCGGCTTCGGACCTTCAAGGTAACATCGAAGGCGCCCTCAAGGGAATCTTGGAGCTGGTTTCGCCCCCAGAACTGGTGGCGGACGACAAAGAGGAACCAATTGTTGAACAAAGCTCCGAAAATGGCATCGAGGCCAGCAATATTGGCACTCCGGTGGAAATAGATGAAATCCTTCAATCTAATCCCTGGCTAGAGCAACTGGGAACAGCGGAGGAATTATTCGCGACCATAATTCCTGCTGCTGAGACAATTAGCAGTATCGTGGATATCGTGGATGAAAAGGGCGTTGAACGGTGCCCGAAAGAGGTGATTCAACCGGTTCCAGAAGCCGAAGCCCAGCCGGTTCCAGAAGCCGAAGCCCAGCCGGTTCCAGAAGCCGAAGCCCAGCCGGTTCCAGAAGCCGAAGCGCAGAACGTTCCAGAAATAGAAGCTCAACTGCTTCCAGAAGTCGATGCGCAGCCCGATCTAGAATCAGACCCACAGCCCGATCTAGAATCAGACGCACATCCAGATCCAGAATCAGACGCACAGCCAGATCCAGAAGTCGCACAGCCAGATCCAGATGTCGGCGTAGAAACAGAACAAGGATTCCACGAAACGTCCTCCGTATACTCCTCCATCAATGAATCGGGGGAAAACAGTATATGCGAGGGGATGAAGAAATTATTCAATGTCAAAAGCATGACATTGCAGAACTTGACCGCCGCAGTAAAAAGGATAAAACCACAAGCTCAAATTGAACCAACGGAAGAGACTTGGATCCTTGAAGATGAAGTAACATCTTTAAATGCTGGCGAAGAGTACGTGAATATTCTTGATGATGTAGCTGATAAAATAGATCAGGCTGAAGATGACGAATCAGTCACAAAGGTCAGACTTGAAGAGATCTACCCTCTTCTTACGACCAAAGGCAGAGAAGGATTGATGGAAGCTGCTGCCTACTTGGCAGACAAGAATTCAGATAGACTCAGAGCTGTAAAACTAGCTGAAAAAGCACAGCAAGCTGCCAAAGAACTCTCCGATGCCCGCGAGAAAATCACCACAGCGAAACTGATGAAAGGTGATTGGAGAACAGTCTTAGACAAGCCGGTTGTCCCCAGGCCTCTTAAATTGGTCGAAAAGTGGAGAGGAAAGAAAGCAATGGTATCTGGATTCTTCCAAAAGAACCAGGTAAATTCGGAAAGACTCTTTCTGCTCTACCAGAAAGACTTTGAGAGGAAGGAGAGGCTTGGATTCGAAGTCAGTCTCATGAGCAAAAGACGCTGTTTTTACCATATGAAAACAGATCCAGACATCGAGGATGCTGAAGCCGAGAAGCATAGAGTCACAAAAGCAGACTACGAAGACTTTGAAAAAAAATTGAAGTCTGAGTTGAGAGATAGACGGACGAGGTACGAGACGCAAAAGGAAGATTTCCGCTACCTTAATCCAGAAGAAGCAGAGATGTTACATTTACTTGATGAGTGGGAGAAGGGGCCTGTTGATCCTTGTGGAATTTCACACAATTTCTACGAGGACATGTATACTCCAGTGGATTACTATTAGAATGGTCGCACGGCTGCAACCAATTCTCACTATTCTAAAAGTACAATCATTGCTAAGTCAAGAAATACCCACCGCTCATCAAATATTTGCTTTCTTCAGTCCCAGATGGAGGTCGATTCAGATAGTTGTCAATTTGAGGGTTTCTTGTTGTGAACGATGGTTTGTCCATAGATTGCTGAAGTTGAATTCTGTTGAGGTTTGCTGTCGGTCATTGGTCTCAAAGTCCCAATTCCCAGTCCCAAGTCCTAATTCCCTAGTCCCCAATGGCTGGCTCAAGATCAACAGAACAGACAGATGCAAGATTAGGGGCAAACGAGACTTCATATCAAGAAGCTCAAACGCAGAATGTTACAGTTTTGCTTTTTCCATGGATTGCTAAACCAATGGGTTGTTGAATCAATTAAGTTAAGAAATGCTGGCCTAGTTTCTGGTCCCAAGTCCCAAGTCCCAAGTCCCAAGTCCTAATCCCTAGTCCCCGGGAATTGGGTCAGCTTATCTTAACGAGATTGATGAAGACAATACTAATGGAAGGCATAAATGGATTGAGTGAAACTGCTAACAGACCTACTGATAGACCCGAGTTTGGGAACATCTCGCTACTATGCTTACGGTATTGGCCAATAAGGAGAGAGGAGTAAGAAGTTGAAAGTTAACGAGGAAGTGGAAGGAGAGAGGAGTATGAAGTTGGGAGTTAACGAGGAAGTGGAAGGAGAGAGGAGTACGAAGTTGGGAGTTAACGAGGCAGTGGAAGGAGAGAGGAGTATGAAGTTGGGAGTTAACGAGGCAGTGGAAGGAGAGAGGAGTATGAAGTTGGGAGTTAACGAGGCAGTGGAAGGAGAGAGGAGTATGAAGTTGGGAGTTAACGAGGCAGTGGAAGGAGAGTGGAGTACGAGGAATCGTCTGACTGGACCCAGTCACATACTAAAAATATGTGGCATGGTAGTAACCAGCAGGCAAACCCAGCTTGGTTCTCAAAGAGAAACCATGCTGGTCACTTGACTGGACCGGCAAACGGCTTTATGCCGATGCTGAAGAAACCAGCGAGTGAAAGGCCACAGTGAGAGCCCTCGGCTAAATCTGTGGTCCCTGGCCGGACCAGGGCAGCTTTCTTTAGAAGGTTGTCACTGCAGAAACCGGCCGGACCAAATCCATAGCCAAAAGTGGCTATGGTGGTTGTGGAGATTTGGAGTGAATGGCTCTGAGAGCCTTCAAGCCATATTTCTACGACTGGTGAAATCCATTTTGTGAAGGCTATGGCTACACAAAATGGTATCCCATCGGGAGATCTGAAAGACAGACTACGAGAGGGATTGTTGGCTCCATGGTACCGGCGAAGAGTTTCGCGCAGACCATGGCTCTCTGGAAGGGCCAGAGAGATGGTTATGGCGAGGAGAGAGAACGAGGACAGTGGATGAAGTTAGTGGAAGGAGAGGAGAGAGAACGAGGATAGTGGGTGGAGTTAGTGGAAGGAGAGGAGAGAGAACGAGGATAGTGGGTGGAGTTAGTGGAATGAGAGGAGAGAGAACGATGTGGATGAGAGACGGCGAGGAGATACGATGAAGAGCTGGCGAGAAGAAGATGTTGAAGAGGTTTAGTGTGAGGGAAAGCATCCGATACTTTGACCGAACAAGTGATTGAAAGGAAGAATAAGTTACACATTGGGGAACGATGATTGATATAGTGAGGGCTATCAGTTATACGAGGTTACTTTGTTCTTGTTTTTATCGCTTGTTTAGTTGCTTGTCATGGTCTTGGAGGGCTTTCATAACAAGGCCGCTCCTAATGATTATACACAGATATAATCATCAGGAGCAGTTATATGGGTGGAGTATCAGTGAAAGATGTGTCCACTGCCTTTTTATTAAAAAAAAAGACAAAATAGAGGGAAACCAGAGGAATGTGCGTCTGGGTATATCTTCAGAGTTGCGGAAATCATCTGAAGCAGTCTGTGTCATAACGGTTGAAAGTTGGCGATAACCACAGATTGAAAACCACTAACAGGTCTCATGAGCCCCCTCAACTCCAGAAACCTAGTTATACTGCTCGGATTTGCTTCTCAATTACTGGTGATATGAGAATGGTAGCTGATCATTACTTCAGCTGGATTTTGCACCCGAGTCTACGTTGAGAGATTATGGGCCATTATTGGGTAGATATGCGACGTTGCATCGATCATTACAGTTTGAATGATCCAATCTTGGAGGCAATGGGCGTTGGGGTGCTGAAGAGCCATAACAAATAGCAAGGTGGTGTAAACCAGTTGCAAGATCTCAACTGGATATTGGTTTGGATTTGATCCTGACCACACCCTTTGCTATGGCTGAGAAAATTGACGGGTCAGTATCCTCAGCCGTGTTAGTGACTCTAAAGTATTACCGCCATTGGCTTCAGACTGGTCCCAGTCGACTGTAACGGCAGGTTCCGCGTAGGTTCTTAGTATGTATGGCTTATATAGTGATTATGCACGTAGGTTCTGCTATCCCCTAGGGGAACTGCGGCACCTGCGTTTTATATAACACTGGAATAAATTCCTAACATGTATACTTCTACCAATGCACAATTCTATTGTTTTGCTTGCCTTGTTCTTTATTCCACCCCATATATATTAGAGGAATTGGCCAGATCCTGTAGGTACACTGAGTATGCATTATCTCACATTGAAGTGCGCGTTCAACACTTCTTTCGTACCCTTTTTTATCTATTACCAACTATGACACAGGAGGAATTGAATATAGCAGACACATATAAACAGATCGCTGAAGCAGATAAACAAGCACTGGCATTGGAATCAATGCTTGATGCACTCGATAGCAAGATGGATTCCATCTTGGCCGAGATCGAACAAAACCAACTTGACGCCGCCAAAGAAAGAGAGAACGAAAAACCAACCGAGCAAGAAGCAACAGAAGCTGGGCAGTCCTAACTCATGTGTTTACATTCAGTGCTTCTTTGAGAAGCTTCAATAGCTCGAACTTTTCGATAAATTCTGGCTCATCAGTCGGAACGAAAGGATTGATAGGGTGTTTCGGGTTGATCACCACTCCATTTTCTGCAGCGATGTCATTGTTATGCAACTCAGGGATGCTGACTTTGGCCAGAGCGCCCTTATCTAACCACCATTTACTGGAATCAGAGCTTGGTGGCGGCATTACATCATCATTATCCTCAACAAACTGAGAAACGTCATTCATCGTGATAAGCACATTGATATCGCCAACCTCTTTTTTGTACGTCTCATATATCTCCTGTGCTATTTCTTTTCGTACAGCCTCATTAATCATTGCCGTGGACGCCTTGAATATAGCATAGACCGGTCGATGGTCCGAAAAAATGACATCTTCTTCACAATCGTAGACTTCTTGACGCAAGATTTTTCCTTTGGATAAACTCAAGATCCGGTCGGTCCATGCGGGAACTCTCTGTTTTTCCGAAGTATCATACACCTTTGTATTGTTGTCGAATTTGTAAGTGGGTGGGAATGTAATTTCCATCTCGTTAAAAAATGGGAACGATTCACCATTGGCCATTTGCTTGTTGAGTTGGTCAAATTCGAACAACTTTTGGTAGTCTCTTTCGGCAATAAGAGCTTTGACTTCTTCATTTTGCAAGTTGATTCTATAGTTTAGATCCCCCAACCAGATAACGCCGTCATGGTCTCTGATCTTTTTGTGCTTGGAGAAAAGAATACCCTTTGCGATCGTTTTGTAATCCTGATGTCTTTCATCAATATTGCTGAAACCGGCGGCCAAATGAGAACAGACAAAACACAACAGAGTTTTTGAATAAGTCATGGATATACCTATTCCTCCCTTGTTTGCGCTTATTCCGCCGAGACCAGTCTTTTTCACCGATCCCTCTATTTGCGAAATATTAGAAACATGGCTCTCCTTTATGAATAAAAGAACGGCAATACCGCCCATTTGCCAAGTCCAAAGAGACATATACTTCTCTTTCGTGGCGCTCAGCTCCTCCAAAATCTTCTTGATCTCTTTCTCCCAAACAATGAAATTGTCAGACTTTGCATTCATCATGTTTCCTGCCGTCAACTCAATAATCTCCTCAAATCCGATAAATACTAAATCGTAGTCCATATCTATATCGTGTTTCGATGGGAAAATCCAATCTTTTAGTTTTTCATCGTGGCTCACATCTCCATTGACATTGAAGGTCGTGGAATAAATTTTAATCTCTTTTTCGTAACTGAACTCGCTGGACCTTTCATGTAAAGCGCGGGACACGTATTGGTGAAACGGATTATAAAGCACGACCCCGTTTTGATCTTCAAGACGACCAAGAAGTTTCAACATGGCTACATCATTTTGTTTAACTTCACCAACCACATTCATATACTTCCACATTAACAGCTGCTTAAGAGAGTGCTTTGCCGAAGAGCTTTTTGAGTTTTGAATTTTCGTCATATTTGACAGAAAACCGACCGTGAGATCTTTTAATACCGCATCGTTATCCAGCCAAAGTTTTGCATGCTGAACCACGAGCTCGTGTGGAACTCTAATATTCATGTCTCTAAATGCCAATTCAATAACTTCTTGGCAGATTGCCTTTGAAACAAAGTTCGCCTTTGCAAGGCAATCAAACGAATTGACCCGAAATACACCTATTTGTCGTCCAATGTAGGAATTTCTCTCAAGATCGTAAAATGTGGCACCGAAATCGATCATAGAATTAACCAAGGGACCCACTACCTCCGCAGAGTTCAAAGCAGAATATCCGAGCTTCTTCATATGGGCTGTGGACATCGGCATGTTTGTATACGTCAATCTGTAGTTGTTAAGCGGAATTTGATTGAAGTTAGCATCTTCGGGGATCTCAGAAGCATTCTCATATTTGTCCTTGATGAAACTGTCTAACAATTTCTGGAAGTTTTGGTTAAGCTCTCCTTTATACGTGCTTGAGTCACCCAGTAAACAGTTTACCACGTGGGTATCGCCGTAATGGGCCCCCAAATCATTGAAATGACGCATAAATGCATGTTGTGATGCATCAAATGATCTCGTGAATGTAACTTTTTTGCTCTTTTTCGAAGACACGATGCTTTTCTTTGAGAAATTGTTCTGGAGTTCCCAGAAGCTGGGGACATTCCCCCGGACTATGGTGTAAGAAAAGAAAAAACGCTCGGTATAAATGATCACCTCCGATTCAACAAAGTTGGAGACTGCCCCCGAGTCATCACAGCCCCACTCACCAAAGAGAGGACCATTCTTCTTACAAGATTGCTTGGAAATCAACGTGATAAGGGCGTCTTCGCCTTCCTGTAGCTTCAAATTCACGGATTTCGCATATCCTCTAGTAATAATGGTCAAAAACCCGCCCTTGTCGAACTGATCTCTTTCGGTTACGCTTAATGTGCTCCTGAAATCTAGAAGTTCTGATGCCATGTATGAGTTCCACATGAAACGGGTGAAATAGGAGTCAGTGGCCGCGATGGTGCTGTTGCCTGAAGATGGGTTCCCTCTTTCTTGTAACGAGGTCGTGATATCGAAATCCTGAGAGAAGAAAAAACTTCCCAGCGATAATAGACGTGCAACAGACCCGGCTGGAAACCCTGATGATATCAGATCTGAATCACCCCGCCCGGAGGCGAATTCATCGTCATTCTTGTTGATCAACCCATCATAGCGGTCACTATTGAGACAGAAAAAGTCGACGCTGTTGATCAAGTGTATGTTTTCATCCAATTTAGGAGACGCCACTTTGGTGGAGCGGGTGATGAACCCCAAGAAGATCTGGCCCTTCACATTGAGAAAGCCTAGGAATCCGATAAGCAGTTTGGCTTCGCGATATGGGCTCGGAGTGACTTCGGTGAACCCTTTTAGATTCAATGCGTCGGTACGAATAAATTCCACGATCACCTTGAACGAATTCACTGTCGGCTGCTTCTTTTTGGTCGTAGACTTTGTATCATGGTGGATATGAGAGTGGTGTCTGTGGCTGTGCTCATGCACGGTATAATCAGGGTCTGGGTGGCGAATTATAAGAGAAAAGGCCGGGTCCACAACCACAAAAGTTCGTGGATATTCATTGAGGAATAGCCTCATTGGGATGGGGAAAGAAAGAAAACGAGGCTGATTTCAGTATCGCGAGTCTGCCGTTATCGCACCGCAAGCAGGTGCGAATGTGTGTGGTTTTGAGCCGTGCACGCCGTGTATGTGTATGCCAGGGACAAAGTCGATAATACGAGAGCGAGAATACGAGACGTCCGATGGCGATAATGTCGAAATAGTTATTGTGATTTTGTCAGTGTGCAATATTGCTATTGTGAATATTTGTGAGCAGTGAGACAGAATCAGAGAATAGCGAATAAAATAACGTCTACAGCCTTTTCAAGTATCATCCCTTACCTATACAGGCATCTAGTGGCACCTAGTACGCCTTCCGGGTCTTCAATTTTCTTTGAGTGGTCTGGTGGTACTCTGGCACCCACAGTGGGTCAAAGCCCGAGGTTTTCGCCCCAGAAACGTCCTTGGCAGGCGCCGTGTGCTTGAAGTAGGTCACAAGCTGGTTGTAAAAGAAAAAGTAGCCCACGCCACCCACAAACGCAACAAAAATGGCCTCCAAGAACAACAATTGCGGGTTGAAGAACGAAATAGGCACCTCCTCCACAACGGCCAACTGACCTCTGGCTTGGAGCGCCTTCAACGTCTCATCCACCGCCACAAACACCTGTGGCATCAAGTAGAAGCTTCCTGCATCCATGTCCAAGGTGATAGACTGGCGGAAGTTGATGGTCTGGCCTGGGGCAACCACCAATGGACCCAAACTGTTGGAGGTCAAGTTCACCAGGTAATCGCCGGTAAGTGGGTCGCGGAAAGAGCCGCCCAAGCCAACAACACTGAGCTCAAAGTCCTCCTCGTTTGTGAATGTGTAGAGCAACTTAATGGTTTCACCCACGAACAACTGGGCCACGTCGGCCGGAGCAAGGTCGGGGTGTTCGTCAATCACATAATCAAGATTGAAATTGGCAAACTGCTTCTCCTGCGAAGGAATTTCCACTGGTTGTTGGGGTTCTTGTTCGGATGCACGAACGGCGCCCATGGCTCCGAGCAATCCTAATGCGAGAGTGAAAAGCTTCATGGCTGGTGGAAGAAATGGAAAATCCACAGTGCTCACATTGACGTGTCCAGTGTGTGTGTGGTCACGTGCCGCTCTGGTGGTGCGTCGTGGCATAAGCGAAGGTGCGCCTTAGATGCAGCGTGGTGATATTTTCTGTTGAACCATGAGGGGAGAAACCTATTCTGGGTATTCAGACCGGTTGGACAGAAAGTTCGGTTGGATCGTGGTACGAGTACCAAGAACAGTGGATGCGAGCTCCGTGTATTGGCTGGATCTTTTTTCAGGTTGCCGTAATGCGAAATAAGCACGAAGTACGTCTGGGTGCGTCTTATCACAGCCGGTTTAAGTAAATCTCATTTTGACTCTTCAAACCTCTTTACACAAGGCCCACTATGCGTATATCGTTGATGTAGTCGCCAATTTAGCTTGTACCTGGATCATAATCTTGTTAGCGTCAAAAGCTACTTGGTCAGAAATTGATCTTGCTCTTCTTCTTTTAAGAGGGAGATTACTATAATTCAACCTGTTAGTCCATCGAATGAACAGGGCTTATAAATTTGAATGCTACAGATCATTTAGAAATTTTCTATAGATATTTAATTATATCCTGGCGGGTGCGGGACAAACACCCTTGTTTGGTTTGGTTTTTTTTTGGGGGTTTTTTATTTTTATATTTTTTTTTTGTTTTGTATAATTTTATCACTGACCGTTTAAGAAAATAGAGCCCGGGGTAAACAATTGAGCTCAACGTCAGGAAAAAATGAGCTTGAAGTAGCAGTCCAGTGGGTCTAGACAATTGACCAATTCAATCCCTCTGTTGCCTCAAGCGAATATCACCATCCGAGAAAGCAAAAATCCTACAATTTGCTTCCCCTTAGGCTCCATCCAAGGTTGTATTCCCCATACTCTCCTGCCTTTGCTGCCACTGCAAAGTCATTTGAGCGCACCGAACGTCCATATCCAAGTCTTCTGCCACAAAAACTTTGGATATGTGTCAACGGCTTGAGCACTGGGGAATACAACCCAATGAGGGTCCAGCCATCATGAACCAGGAGTAGACAGATCCAAGAACTTTCAATGATACAATATGACACAATCACCATTTGGATCGTAGCCCAAAGATAAGAAAGGTGTAAAGTAATAGTGAAGGTCAGGCCAGTCCCATTGTCCCATTTTGTCCCTAGTCCCACGAAGACCCTTCCCCCACTATCACGTTTCCTTTTTTTGTCTTTGTACCCGCTCCAAGTCAGTGGTGCGCCAATTGTACCACCAATCACCCTTGAATCTGCCCTCAATTGCCTAAAGTCTGCGTCGTACTTCAAGCTCCGTCATCGCCTAACACAACTCCCTCTCCCTTAAAAGATCGTAAATGTAACGATCCGTCAAGGAGTTGGAGTCATGTATGACGATGATAACATTGAGTATGTGTTTGAGCTTCTCCAGACTCTCAAATAAGTCTGAATTAGCTCTATCCACGTACTCAGTAAACTCTTGGAGCAACTCGTAAGAGACACTGCCCTCAAAGGCCTCTTTGAGCTCGTCAAAGAACTCGCTCAATCTATCGAGGTATCTTCGCTTGAGACTGCGTCTGTATCCATACTTGCGCTTCAACCTGGAGAATGTCTCCTCCATCCGCTTTGCAATGCCCAAGTGCTTCATCAAGGATTCAGAGTACTGATTAGCTTCCCTGATGTCCTTGTTTGCTTCTTTAAACAAGGCTGGATACTGGCTCATGAGCGACTCGTAGTCTAAGAAGGTGCTCTTCCATTCCGCGAAGTCGTCAGCGAGCTTGAGAATTTCCTCATTGGTGTAGCCGTTGTTCTTGTAGTAAAGAACAAGCTCTTGAGCATATCCCATAAGAGCCTCCTGATATTTAATGTTATCAAAGAACTCAAATACCTTGTCTCTGAACAGATATGCGTCGTAAGTTGCGTCACTGATCTTTTGACACTTGTTGTGAGCACCCTTGGCCACTTGATCCAAGTTGTTGGTGTACTCGTACATGCACAAATACATCTCCTTCAAGTCCTTGGTAAAGCCACGGCAGGTGTTTGCTCTAAAGCCTTCTCTTGGTTGCGTACACTGGCACGCCCAAGATCAACCTTTCAAATCCAGTTTGAACAGCCTCAAGTTGAGAATATTCAGGCTTAATAAAAGGCTCACGACTAGCCGAGGGAACTCTTTGAGGAAGCATTGGGGGCGCATTTGGTTTCGCCGGAGCATTAGCTTTCTTCTTTTTCACAAAGAGCTGCTTCATAGCAGGAACGAACTTGGAGAACATTCCTTTTACATCCGGCATTCCCTTCTTTTTGGGAGCCTCAGCCTTGACCGTAGGCTTGAATTCAACCTCAAAGTCCATCTCTACTTCAGTGTCAGCTTCCGACCCATCGTCAGCAATCACATTAGTTTCAACTTCAGTAGTAGCGTCAGCCCCAGCGTCAGCTTCTACCACTTCTTCGGCCATAGTATCTACCATTGTCTCAACCTCAGCACCAGAGTCGTCTTTTTCCTCCTTGTCACAAGAGGAAAGAGGAACTGGGTCTACAAAAGTGAGAGTAATATCCAAGGGCTCACTTGCCTTTAATTCAGCCTGATAGTTTGGATCAGTAAACTTGGCGAGCTTTTCTCTAGCCTTCTTGGAGGCTTTAGCTCTTCTGGAGATCTTGGGCATAATTTTCTTGAACATGCCATGTCCCTCGTCGATGATAGTACCTTCAGCAATCTTAATCGACAAGGGAGAAGTGTTTACGGTCAGAGAATTGGTGCACCTTGAGAAGAAGCGGGAGAGCTTCGAGGTCGCAGAAGGGCTTCTGGAGATCTTACAAGAGATCGCAGAAGGGCTTCTGGAAAACATGATTGCTTTACTAATCTTTCGCTAAACTTTTCTGGTTTTGTCTTTTGTGGAAAAGTTTGGAAAGAAAAAAGGGTAGAGAAAAAAATAATAAATTGGGAGAACGGGGGGAATTTATACTTCGCACCCAAAGTTCGTCCACAAAGATGGCACAGCCCGTACGTTTGGGCAGCGGCGCAAATATAAAGGCAAATTCAAACTGCGTTAAACCCACCAAAATAGACCAAATTTGTTTTCACACTCTTTGAAGGGCATTTGGGGTAACTACATAGGTGTTTGAGACAGATTTTCGAGAGAAAAAAGGTCCCACTTAAGCTGTTTTCTTGGGTGCAAAATGCATGTATGTACTGCACAATGATAGATCGCCGTTTGACGGCAATACCGTTCGA
Organism: Clavispora fructus; assembly: GCA_003707795.2. Taxonomy (NCBI): domain Eukaryota; kingdom Fungi; phylum Ascomycota; class Pichiomycetes; order Serinales; family Metschnikowiaceae; genus Clavispora; species Clavispora fructus. Next base: position 71,862 of record PPLK02000041.1, read on the forward strand.
TCCAGTCGGTAAAAGTCGCTTAGACGCGAAGAGAGGAGTATTTTACGTGGTCCAAGTTATTTCATTTGCATTTCAAGGAACTTGTGTGAAAATTCATCGATTCCGTTCATTTCTCACAAAACGCTCTTTTGTGGACGATATTGACCTCGAGAGACGGAGATCAGAACTACTCCCCTAGGGAAGAACAAGTACCGTTTGCTTTTATTTTCTGCTCCCTCTATATTCAAATATATGCTTTTATCGCTTGATTCTGAAACCATTCAATATTAATATCTTCCAAGCTGCCCTCAACGCGGTCCAACTGCACCAATTCGACTTGAAAGCACTCCAATGCTTCGCTTATCAAGTTACTCCACTAATAAAATATCAGATATCCACTTCACCCTCTTTTCCTTGATTTCTTTGTATTTTGGTGTTTGTGGCCAGAGCCAGTCGGTTCCCAAGCCACGTTTCTGTATGCAGGTGTAAATTTTCATGAGTGTGGTGGGGTACGGGTGTCCTTCCAAGAAACATCTGATTTCTGTTCTAGCCAACCTCGCATTTCCACCAAAGCAGAAACCCATACAAACCCCTTGTCTCCAGGATGCCTATTGGTTTCGGATATCGGAAAGTGTCTTCCGGACAGGGAATAAGGCATTTTCATATTCTCAACGCATCCGGTGGCTCTAGAACTTCGCTCCGCCGTGGACTAAATTTACTCCAATCCCCAGAGCTGAAAATGATACTAAAATTTTTGAAAAGCCCGAGCCATCTTATTTTCGTGGCATCCAATGTGGCCATGTTAGCACATTTACAGTTTTACAGCACTATTCGCCGAAAGCAGCGAACAGAAGAATTCTTACTACAGATGGAAGAGCTCGAGAACTATATTGACTTGATCAACGACCTTGATGCGCAAAACGACGAAATCCAGAGACAAATCGCTTCGCTCAAACGCCTACAGAAAAAGGAAGACCAAAAGGTCTCACTGGTAAACCAGAAAAGGCCCAATAACGATTCTACGAGGCCAAATCTTCTTCCTCTGAAAACGGACTTACCTCTATCTAACCAGGTGAAGCACGCACAAACCTTCTTGAAGCAGAGACAGATGTATGCCTCGACGTTTTCGAAGCCTGAAAACATCGCTAAGCTTTTCCCCGAGACGAATTCTCATGCTGTGCCCGAAGAGCAGGAAACATCTCCTTCCCAACTTACGTATTGCTCTGGGATGCAGAACTCACTCATGGCATTGTCAAGTCAGTTGGTTAAATCGTTTTTAATCGAGCTCAATTTACGCCACGGTTTTCACGATCACAACTTGAAGGAGGCGATTTCACCCGACTCATTCCTATTGCATGAAGACTTGTTTGCATTGATGAAGGACGATGAGGAAAAGCGCGAGCTCATGACCAAGCTTTTGGCATTCAGAGCACCACAGCAGAAGAAAAGACATTCCACCTTCTTAACCCATTTGGACTCAGATGCGGTTGCGAAGATGCTGGCCGATTTCAAGCATTCGGGATCTTTCAAAAGCAAAGAGCTGAGAAGACACGATTTCTACGAGTACAAATCCGGACATTGGCTCAACTATGAAGAGTCCGACACTTTCAGCTCAATCCAAGCGTTGCTGCCTCCTCAATTCCGCACTAATCTGGTGAGCAGCAAAGAATATATTCGGAACCTTGAAAAAATCTTTGCTTCGTACGAAAACTCGAGCGGGCCATTGAAGCACATGAATCTCGCGTTGGAGTTGGCCCAGGCCCTTGCATTGGGGGGAGAATTCCTTCCCACATACTCTGTGTTCAAATACCTTTTGGATAACTTGGGAAAATTGGGGTTGTACAATTACCAGTCTCTCGTCTACGACATTTTACCGTCCTTTGAGCATCGCCAGACCGCATTGGCGGATTTCTCCCAGCAGGAATTTGCCCCGAGAAAACCATTTCACTTCTCTGATCTCATCGATGATGACCCTGACTTTTTGGGCAGCTTGATCATGTATCAAGTGCCCCGTAAAGATATGGTTACATTGAAGCAACTCATGGTGTTTTTTGACGTTTCCGAACGGAAAGTTCGCCATCCCTCGTTGCCTTCCTTCATGAAGCCACGCCCGGTGGAATCTGGGGCTGTACTTGATTTGGACCAGTCAAGACTCGTAAGCATTGACACAATCTCGAAGGCGTTTTCTGCGTGTGTGGAGCTTAAACAATACTCCTTGCTCGACACTTTGGTCAACAAATTGATGTATGACGTGGTGAAAACAGCCGAGGGGTTGAAAGTTGCGATTGGTGCATCGGGCGACACCCAGTGTGGCACCAAAATTGAGGACGGTCAAATCTTCAATGAACAGATTCTTCTTCTGTTGGCTAAGGCGTACATCCAAACCAAAGATACTGCTCGCACAAGATGGCTTCTACCACATGTTGGTGCATTCCTCAAGTCACACCAAAGTCCGCAGTTATCTAAGTTGGAAACTCGGCTCAAGTCCGCTTTTACGCTGAAAAATACCCCTGGCAAGAAAAGTACCACGGTATTTGGCCAAAGCATTGAGATTGACAAACAGGTGCAAAAAGGCGCAATGTGCGCACCAGGGAAACCCTACGATCCCGAGCACACGTGCTCAACTGTTTCTGCGATGGCATAAAAGGGAGATATTATGAACGGGTCTTTTTTTTTTATTTTCTCTCCACTATGGTTCTTCGGGCGGTTGTCCCACCGCCAACCGCATGTATATAGTAATCTGCAGGACACGTGGATGAAAAACGAGTGATGAGCATTTCGTACATTGTATTCCACCACGAAATCCCCAAGCGCCAAAATGAAGTTTTTAACCTCCAATTTTGTCAGATGTGCCATCAAAACCTGCGACTCCTCGGTTGAGGCGTTTCCGCTACAATTTTCCGAGTGCCAACTTGTGCAAGAGGAACAAGAATACAACCCGGAATTCATTGTCCACATGTTGGACAGATTGGACTGGAATGCCATTTTGAGGGTTGCCAAGGACTTGGGTAACGAGCTGCTCCCACCTTCCAAACCAGAAAACTTGGATCCGATCATGGAGGATGACCAAGCCATCTTGAAGGAATTGCACACTTTGCTTGTGGAAACACAGATCATCGAGGGAAAGATGACGTGCCGCAACTGTGACCACATTTATCACATCAAAAACTCCATCCCTAACTTCTTGTTGCCTCCTCATCTTTGCTAGACACGAGGTTACGGAGAAGAGAATTCTGGAAGATAAAAGTTCAGACCGGGTCCGGAGCTGGGTCTACCAACATGTACAATACAAGGGAGCGGGGAGACCTCAAGTTTATATCAATAGTACGAAAATATTGTATTTGGATTCATGTATGAGATTTTTTGTTACGGGTGGTGAGTTTGGCCGATGTGTCTTATTTGTATCCACTGACCACTTCCACTATCCGCTGACCACTTACACGATCCACTGACTACAGGTCAGTCGCAGTATCCACTTACCCTCACAGTATCCACTACTCGTTTATTTTTTATCTTCACCATTACATTCTCTTTTCTTGTCATTTTCTGCTCAGTTTGTTCTTCATCTACATACCTCCAGCCATTTCTTCTCCCGCCATCCCCTTTTCGTCTCCATTTGACCTTCATGTTCCGCCAGCATTTTTTGTGCGCTTATCACTATCTCGGGAATTAGCGGCAGACACCCGTGCCTCCCTCTCCTCGCTCTCGGCGAAACCCTTGGGCGATTAGATATTTGTTCTCTAACCGCCAACGACAACACAACCAGAAAATCATGTCGGGAGCTGGTAACAGAGAGGACGTGTTTCCCACACGTATGACATTGGGTCTTATGAAGGGTAAGTTGAAGGGCGCCCAACAAGGTCATTCGTTGTTGAAGAGAAAATCCGAAGCATTGACCAAAAGATTCAGAGAGATCACCCAGAGAATAGACGACTCCAAAAGAAAAATGGGCCGTGTCATGCAAACCGCGGCGTTTTCCTTGGCGGAGGTGCAATATGCCACCGGCGACAACATTTCCTACCAAGTGCAAGAAAGCGTGCAAAAGGCCAGATTCCAGGTCAAGGCGAAGCAGGAGAACGTGTCGGGTGTGTACTTGCCCACGTTCGAGAGTCACCTCAACGAAGAAATCAACGACTTCAAGATGACTGGATTGGGCCGTGGTGGCCAGCAGGTGCAGAAGGCCAAGTTTGTCTACACCAAGGCGGTGGAAACGTTGGTGGAGTTGGCGTCGTTGCAAACGGCGTTCATTATCTTGGACGAGGTGATCAAGGTGACCAACAGAAGAGTCAATGCCATTGAGCACGTGATCATCCCCCGGACGGAGAACACCATCAGCTACATCAACTCCGAGTTGGACGAGTTGGACAGAGAGGAGTTCTACCGGTTGAAGAAGGTGCAGGAAAAGAAGCAGATTGCCATTGCGGCGGAGGAGGCGGAGGAGGCGGCCAAGCGAGCTGCGCTGGCAGCTGGCGACGACGAGGAGGATGATGAGGAGGAGGACGAGGACGTGGAGCCAGCTCCGGAATCGCCCGAGCCCACCGAGGAAGCGGCGCCTGCAGCTGCTGCGGGTAAGAAGAAGAAGAAGAACAAGAAGAAGAAGAAGGCGGCCACCAGCGTGCAGCAGAGCGAGAGCCAGATTGTTGCGGAGGTTGACCAATTGGCGAAGGAGGCAGATGTATTGCAAGACAACGAGGAGGACGTCATTTTCTAAGATGTTATGCTCCAAGCGACTTTCTTCACTTCTGGCGGTTCATTTCTGACTCGATTTCATGCGCCTGCATGCCTAGATTCATAATACATACGTTGTACTGCCAATTGTAGCGACTAATGAGTAGCGGTACTGTGTGTTGTAGCCAGTGCTTTCCATGCTCCCGATCTCAATCTTCTTGTGTGTCATGAACCATCTATCCAATTGTTCTATATTGTCCCCTATTGTCCTATATTGTCCTGTAATCTCCTGTAATCTCCTGTAATCTCGTATATGTTCTCGGTGTAATCAACCAACTACAATGAACATTCATAATCGGGCGTGTGGTCTAGTGGTATGATTCTCGCTTTGGGCGACGACCAGGTACACCTGGTTGACTACAAGCATGCGAGAGGCCCTGGGTTCAATTCCCAGCTCGCCCCTTTTTTTATTACGATATTTTTTGTATACGTTAATGTTTTACGTTCTTCACGTTGTCTTTTATGTTTTTACCTCCGCTCAAGTCGTCGGTAGCAATGTAGCACATCCGGCGGCACAATGTCTCCGCGGCATTTGTGGTGATGGGCGAGGTCGCGGCCGGGATCGCGACATCGGTTCCGGATTCCCATGCGACATGGGCCCCCGCGACATTGGTTCCGGATCCCCACGCGACATGGCCCCCAGTTCCGAGGGCCACCACCACCGCAACACACGGCACTCCCATAGTACCGTGGCCCAACCCGCCTCAGAAACCCGCCCCAACCGGCTAAACCCAGTCCCCCCGAATCCTCCGCGCGCCATACCCCATATTCCGGGCCCCCGGACCACGCCGGCACCGCGGCTTTGTGTAACATTGCGCTGGCAAATGGGAGCGCAGAGATTTGCACATTACTAACCTCTACACCCCAGAATACTTATTCAACACCTCTCCGCGCGCAGCATTAAAAGTTTTTCCCTACTGCTACCCTCCTGTTCCTAAACATCATGTTGAGAAGCATCAGAAATTTCTCCACGTCCCGAGTGGCCAAGCAGGTCATCGGTGCCGCCAAGGGCGAATCCGTCAACTCCACAAAGTACTTGGGCCAAAAGTACCACGTTATCGACCACGAGTACGACTGTGTGGTTGTGGGTGCCGGTGGTGCGGGATTGAGAGCCGCTTTCGGGTTGGCCGAGGCCGGGTTCAAGACCGCGTGTGTCACCAAGTTGTTCCCCACCAGATCGCACACGGTGGCGGCGCAGGGTGGTATCAATGCCGCGTTGGGTAACATGCACAAGGACGACTGGCACTGGCACATGTACGACACGGTCAAGGGCTCCGATTGGTTGGGTGACCAGGACGCCATCCACTACATGACCAAGGAGGCGCCGGACTCCATCTACGAGTTGGAAAACTACGGTGTTCCGTTCTCCAGAAACGAGGAGGGCAGAATCTACCAGAGAGCGTTTGGTGGCCAGTCCAAGGAGTATGGTAAGGGCGGCCAGGCGTACAGAACGTGTGCGGTGGCCGACAGAACCGGCCATGCGTTGTTGCACTCGTTGTACGGCCAGTCGTTGAGACACGACACCCACTTTTTCATTGAGTTCTTCGCGACGGACTTGATGATGGAAAACGGCGAGTGTGTGGGTGTCATGGCCTACAACCAGGAGGACGGAACGTTGCACCGTTTCAGAGCCCACAGAACCGTGTTGGCCACCGGCGGCTACGGCAGAGCCTACTTCTCCTGTACCTCGGCCCACACCTGTACCGGTGACGGTTACGCCATGGCCTCCAGAGCGGGCTTGCCATTGCAGGACTTGGAGTTTGTCCAATTCCACCCCTCCGGTATCTACGGTTCCGGTTGCTTGATCACCGAGGGTGCCAGAGGCGAGGGTGGTTACTTGATCAACTCCGAGGGTGAGCGTTTCATGGAGCGTTACGCGCCTTCGGCCAAGGACTTGGCCTCCAGAGACGTGGTGTCCAGAGCCATCACCATGGAGATCAACGAGGGCAGAGGTGTCGGTCCGGAGAAGGACCACATGTTCTTGCAGTTGTCCCACATCCCTGCGGCCGTGTTGAAGGAAAGATTGCCCGGTATTTCTGAAACCGCCCACATTTTCGCCGGTGTCGACGTCACCAAGGAACCCATCCCAATCTTGCCTACCGTCCACTACAACATGGGTGGTATCCCCACCAAATGGACCGGTGAGGTGGTGAAGAAGAACGAGAAGGGCGAGGACGAGGTGGTGCCCGGTTTGTTGGCGTGTGGTGAGGTTGCTTGTGCGTCCGTGCACGGTGCCAACAGATTGGGTGCCAACTCGTTGTTGGACTTGGTTGTGTTTGGCAGAGCTGTCTCCCACACCATCAGAGACTCGTTGACCCCCGGCACTCCTTTCAAGCCTGTGTCCAAGGACATTGGTTTGGAGTCCATTGCTAACCTCGATAAGTTGAGAAACGCCAACGGTACCAAGAGCACCGCCGACATCAGATTGGCCATGCAAAAGACCATGCAAAAGGGCTGTGCTGTGTTCAGAACCCAGGAGACCTTGGACGAGTGTGTTGAGAACATCAACGCCGTGGATGAGACCTTCACCCACGTCAAGACCACCGACAGATCCATGATTTGGAACTCCGACTTGGTTGAGACCTTGGAATTGCAAAACTTGTTGACCTGTGCCACCCAAACCGCCGCCTCTGCTGCCGCTAGACCTGAATCCAGAGGTGCCCATGCCAGAGACGACTACCCTGAGAGAAACGATGCAGAATGGATGAAGCACACTTTATCCTACCAAGATAAATTTGGTGCTCCAGTTACCTTGGACTACAGAAGAGTCATCAGCACTACATTGGACGAGAATGACTGTAAGCCTGTTCCTCCTGCGAAGCGTGTCTACTAAGCATATTAGACTAGAGGCTGGATTTCGCATGGGTCGAACAAGGTCACGAATCTAATTTATTGCCGAGTGCTTCTGTCCCCATGGGCGGTCGCAAATCAAATATCAAATGCATACTCAGTTAAACGTAATTAATGGCCCCGGCGCCATATGTCGTATCGTAGATGTTCTGTATTATGTCTGTTCTAGAGGAAGTCCAAAAGGTCCAGGCTCTTTTGAGGCGCTGTTGCCGCCGGCGAACCGGTGGAGTTTGGTGTCAAAACCACTGTGGCGTTGTATCCTGGTGGATATTTGACTCCTGTGTTTGGCGTACTAGTGGTATTGCCATGTAATAGATTGGCCGTTCCGCCTCCAAAGTTGGGCTGCATTACAGTGGCAGAAGGTGTCGATGGTGGAAATGCTTGCAGTCTGGCGGAGTTCCAGTCGAGGCTAGTTTCTCTCTTGGACGAAGACCCATCCTGGAAATCCTCAAACTCATCATCAAACGTCTCTTGCGGGGTCAAAGACGCTGCCACTCTTTGGTTGTGAATATTGGTATTTGCACCAATAGCACCAAACGACAATGGCGCTTTTTGCTTTGCCTGTAATCTCAATGGTCTCACTTGCGGTGTTGGTTTTGTGGTCACTGAGTTTGAGTTTGTACCACGAGGAATGCGAGCAGTTGCAAGGGCGCTGGCGTTTGGGGAAGATGGAGTATGATCAGCCATGGCATTTTGAATAGACATTGGCTTCAACTGTGGGCCCTTGATAGTGTCTTCCTTATTTGCTAGTCTGAGCAGCGGGGTATTAATAAGAGAGTCAAAGTTGGTGGAGGAAGGCTCTTGGACATTGTCTAGCGTTTGCATCTTTCTCTCCTTAAGGGTCGATTGGATTCTCTCGACCGAAGCCATAAACTCCAGGAACTCCGTCTTGCTGCATCCAGTACACCCAAACGCTAGCCTCATACACTGAACCAATACATTATCCACAAGAGCCTCCAAATCCAATGCAATATGTTCGCTTTGAGAAAGACGAGTGAAGAAAAACAAAATGGCGCTAATAATGCGCTTATCACGGCTCTTCAAGTTCTCGACCACGGGGAGCAACTGCTCATTGACTATTACTCGGTCAATAATGTTTTTGTCTATCAACATCTGAAACGTTGTGATTGTTTGCAACTTGGTGGAAAGAATCGTGGTGGTTTTGAACACCTGGCAAATGAGGGGAAACAAGGTGTTCTTTATGTATGGGAAATCAAACATTTCCACAACAACATCGAGTTTTTGCAAGAACATTTCCTGTAACTTAATCTGGTCTTCTTGAATATCTGTTTCATTTGGTGCGTAGGTGAGACACAAGCTTGCGATATCCTTGATCAAATCGGTAACTTGTTTCTGCGGCAATTTCTTTGCCAAAATGTGAATATGATCGACGATTTCGAATCTGCATTTCACTGATGCTTTTGCCAATCTCATTAGGGGGCTCGCATCTTCCTTCCTCTTCTTCACCGAGTCTAACATGGTAGAATAGATTCTGTCCTGAAAGGACAACCCAGATAAATCCTCGCCGATCAACATGATCACTTTGAACGCCCGACTAATCAAATTGTCCGTATCTGTGTCTAGCTTCTTCGAAGACAATAGACTGAGTTCAGCGATGGTGGTGTCCACGAGCAACGGGAGCAATTTCGAGTTTTTGAATGCAATAGGAAGCTTTTTAAGAACGTCTTCCTCCTCTGACACGAGTCCAGACAAAAAGATCAACTTCTCTTGCATTGTCTTTGTTGAATATTCATCGATAAACCACATTGTCTTTATTAAGCTCCCGTTGAAGAAGTCCGAGTCAATGAACAAATCAATGGTTATTCTATCGTTGGGATATCTTGCAAGTAATTGGGTCATAGAGATCAAAAGTGATTCTGGAATTTCTTTCAACAAGTACTTCAATTCTGAAGGGCGGTGGTTGTAGAACTTCTGCTCGAACTTTCTAAATTCAGTCTTGAATTCGGTAGTGCTGTTGCTGTCAAAGCAGCTGATTAGGTGATCACCTTTGTTATAAACGTAGTATATCAACAAACCCAAAGAAAATATGTCGTTGGCGGTATCTAGTCTTTGGTTGGTGGAGTCAATAATAAGCTCGGGTGCAGTAAAGTTCAAGTTGAGATTAGCGAAGGGCACAATGGAGGAATTGTTCATGATGTAGAAGTTTTCTCTCTCCAGAACCGACAATTCGCTTAGGTTCTGCAAGAACCGGAATCCGGCGAGTTTCCAGTCGCCCTGGTTGGTGACGAAAACCGACGACGGCTGAAGGTTCAAGTGGATTGTAGAACAAAAGTTGTGCAAAAACTGGAGACCTTTGCTTACCTCCAATAATCCTTTTTGGATGCTGAGTTCGTCCTCCTTGTTGAGATCAAGAGTGACCAAATTGGCCACCACTGGTTCCGTAGCAAAAATGAACTTCAGCTTAGTCTCTTCTAGCACCTCGAGAACAGTCAACACCTGCGGGTGCTTCAACTTGGTCAATTTCGAAACCTCATTCTTTATGAGCTCGTAGCACTCGCTGATGATTAACCGTGGGTTTTTTGTATTGGGGGACAGGGAACACAAGCGCTGTACTTGGGTTTCGAACTTGGACTTGTCGAAAATAAACACAGAGGCAGCTTTTCCAGACTGGCGATGTTTGGCCGGATATACTGCCCACAGGTCGGTACGGAAAGAAGAATTTTCCGAAACGTTGTATGTGCTTCTGATGCCTGATTTGAAAACGGACTTGAACATGGCGTTATATACTGGGATAATAAGCCTGGCTCGAAGAAGACTACTGAAAGGCGGTGCAGGATTGCATTTCGGGTGATTGTCCTGTTATGCCACCAGAGACAGAAGAGGGAGAGAAAATGTTAAGTAGGAAGAGATGATGACAAGTCAGAGGGGGTGACTCACGTGTTTTGATAGTTGTTTTTTTTTTCTTTTTGATCAGAGTAGTGGTGTTCGAAAGTGGTCATAAGATGGTAGCGTTGACTTACGTATATTTTCAGTGATTTCTCAAGAAAAGGACATATTGAATAGGTTAACCTCATCCAGAAAAATACAAAACGGAAACCAAAATTGCGGGAAAACACCCCAAACCCACTATTTTCTACTCCTAACCCCATAAAGACTTGTAACCAGCAAAGTTTTTGGCGCAAGAGACCAGAACCCACGACATCCGGTTCCCCAAGTCCCCAGGTCACGTGCACAACCACCGCACTAGAGCTTCTCGCAAATCCCATGCCATATCATTAGCGCCATGGAGATTATCGAAGAAACATACACCAACTCTGCGGACAGATTGGACAAGCCTTCGCAGTACTTAATCCGGAAGGCTGTCAGAAGAGGTAACTTTGACACCATAACGTTGGCGTTGAGCCTGAAAACCGTGTATGTGGGCAATTTGACCCATTTCACCACCGAAGAACAGATCCACGAGTTGTTTTCCAAATGCGGCACCATCGACAGAATCATCATGGGCCTAGACAGAAACAAGTTGACCCCGTGCGGGTTCTGCTTTGTCATCTACAAAAAAGAGGAAGGGTCGTTGAACGCGATGAAGTTCTTGAAGGGAACGTATTTGGACGGCCAGAGCTTGGAGATCGATTTGGACCCGGGATTCCGCGAAGGAAGACAGTTCGGCAGAGGTGTTTACGGAGGACAGGCTGGCCAGGAGCAGTTGGAAAATGGAAGAAGAGAGCGTGGAGCATTCAGAGGCGGACCTCGCGGAGGATTTAGAGGAAGAGGTAGGGGAAGAGGCGGGCCTCGGGGAGGATTTAGAGGTAGAGGTGGTTTCCGGGGCGGTTTCAGAGACACCTTCGTGCCCGACAGAGCCTAGGGCGCCTTTTGTACTATATATTAATGACCAACACTCCATGTATTTTACGGTGTAATGGGAAGCAAGTTTTATTCTGGGTACGAAACCACCAGTGCTAGGCGATACAGCTGTAGTAGTCATCCACCTTGAAGCCAATGACGTCACAGTAGTTATCTTCGTAGCAGTCGCCGGTGATGCTGGAGTCGTTGGCACAACTGGGAACGTACGGATTGTTCCTGTAGAGCAAATTGGTGTACAACTGGTTGAAGTCCACATCCAGCTGGTTTCTCAACCGTTGCACCACATACTTGTCCCAGAAAGTGGCGTTCAATGGAGACGAGTCTGGCCATTCTCCTTTGGTGTCGTAGGTTGTTCTTGGGTTGTACTCATACAACCATTCGGGCTCACTGGACCCATTGACCCAAGTGGCATTAAGCGGAGCGTAATAGTTGTACGCATTCATAATGTTGAATGATTCATCTTCTACCTCGTAGTATCTCCACGAAGGATTTGCCGGTCCAAGCGGGGTGATCGCTTGCGAAACCCATGCCATATTTGCTGGTGTCAGGTCGTTCGAGTACAACACTTTGAACTGGTCCTTGTGGGTGTGGCCATAGAAAATATTGGCAATAGTGTAGGGAGAGAATCTCTCGACAATCCGGGCGAATATTTCCGACTGAATGGGCAAGGCATCAGTGTCTCCCGCAGGGATATGTGATAAGATCCAAACCCTTTGGCCCTTCTTCTCGGACTCAACCAATTCGTCAATCAAAAATTCCCATTGCCCGAAAAGGTCGGGCTCAGCCTCCATGTTCACATAAGAGTACAAGTTTTTCTGATAGTAGCAGTTGGAATTTAACGAAATCACCTTGAGCCCTCTATCAGTGGTGGTGGAAAACGCAGAATAGTGCAGCTTGATCTCCTCTTGTTCAGACTTGTCGAGCCAACCGTTGGACGTCCAGAGCTCACTCATGAGCTCATCATTCCAGTGGTACACAGAAGAGTTCAACGTGGTATTTCCAAGCTTTTGTGGCGCCAACTGACCGTATGGGAAAGTGTCGTGGTTTCCCAAAGTCGGGAAGATGGGAATGTCGTTCAAGAAGTGCTTCATAATCTTGTATGACCTGACCTCAGCAAACTTGGTGGTGTTGGCATCGCAGTGGATCTCATCGTGGTCCACAATGTCTCCAGTGAAGATGGAAAACTCGTACTTGTTTTCCTCAGCAGTGCCGCTGATGTGGTTTAAACTATGGTTCAACAACACCTCTGGTGGATCACACTCGTAATTGCCAAAAGTCGAAGCAGGGGTCCATGCAAAATTCCAACCCCGAGCCAACGGGAAATCGTAGAATTCACCCGCAATATAGGTGTTGTTTTCGTCATAATGAGCATGAGGATAGAACGAGAGGTTCATGTCGCTTCCCGCTCCAGCGAGCTCATATACCGAGGTAAAGTTGTACGAGGACGTGGTCAAATCAGAGTTATAAGACTCAGGGAGACAGCAAAGACCTTGCGAGCAATTTGCTTCGGATCCAGGTTGAAAGCGGAGCTCATTATGGAAATCCGAAACGTGTAAGACGTTAAAGCGGTCTCTAGACGAGTTGTAAGCGGGTTCTTGGTAATATTTGGCATCCTTGGCGGGCCACATCGAATCCAAATCGATGATGGTGGCCAAGTCCGGAGTTTCAGGTAATGCACAGTAAGAGCCCTTGTAGTGACAGTAGTAATCAAGCGAAATATTGGAAGAAGTATTAAAGTTCTTGATCATTTGCACAAAATCGTTATCAAAAAAGTTTATCGAGGTAGCACCTTCAAACCCACCAGCAGGACCAGAAGCAGCATTGCGACTAGAGTCAGTGTACGTATTTGTGGTGATAAAAAAGTCCACAAACTCACATTTGCTATCCTTATCCTTGTTTTCTGTCAAGCAATATTGGTAGAGCATCAATGAGATCAAGTGCAGCTTATCTGGGTTTTCTGAGATCAAATCCTTGGCATAAACCACCTTGTTGTGACATTTTTGACACAGAGTACCATTATATTTCACCAATTTGTTCAAATTGATATCAATGAAGTCTTGTTCCTCCAATGACAAAGCACTAATGGTGGAATCTAACACAGACCCATACGGTACATAACGTGCGTGAATCTGGTTCTTGATGGAATCGATGTTGTTGATGGTGAAGGCCCAACAAGTGGCGACAACAAACAAGAGAAAATAAGCCCGAGCAAGCATTAACTTGAACCCTCTGCAATTGAACAATTATAATTTTTCATTTCCAGCAGACCATTTCCCTGGCGATATAAATACTATAACAGTGGCCGCACGTGGAGGACCCTTACCTTTACTGTATGTAACGCATTCCCCAACGTGGGCTTATCATGAAGCAGCTCAGCATAAATACCGGAATCATAATAAGTGGGGAAATTGGGGCACGATAAAGATCGGGAAGGGAAGATGTGACTGGGAAAACATGACGCAATTGCACCCATTGGATATTCAATGCAGTTATAGGCGGGACTGCTGGCTCGGAATCAGCATGCGGAAAAGCACATTCGCAATTTTTTCCGAATCGAAAGATCTGGTCATTTGAAAGTGGCATGGTTTATGTCCAATAACATGATGATCTAGAAATGGCTCATTTCAACAGGCTAGTGTTATTGACATGTTGCAGGTGGTGCAGGCGCAGAACGTTACTGTCGCATGCAAAATGGAAAATAGAAAACCGTGTGTATATGGCCCCAGCAGGTTCTCCGCCTTCTGTAGCAATTTTCAGATGTGGGTATCGGGAAACTTAAATAGATTGTAATGAAACTAAGAATGGAAGTCAGACTGCTTGAGTTCTAGGGCACCTTGCTAATTTCAGAGCATTCCAAGTATATTCAAGTACTGATCCACCACTTTAGCCTAGTAGAACAGCGATCACGACCAAAACGTACCATCGAATGTTACCGACGCAACTGCACGGATGTAATTAATTAGTATATTAGAATAAATTAGTAGAGAGAACTCATTAGATCTTGGGAGGCTCGGGTTCACTCAGCGACGATGAACCACTCTTTGTATCTTCCACAACCTCACGCACAACCATTGGCTCTGGGTCGGTCTTGGAGTTGTACAACACAATACCATTTTGTCTGGCGAACTTTCTCTCTTGTCTCTTGTAGAACCACAAAACAACAAGCGTCCACAAACACAAAGCGGTCGCACTGCTGGCGGTAAACGAGTAACCCTTCAAGAAACGAGGCGCCTCAACGGTTTTCCACACGATAACCGACATCCACGCGGTGGAGGATTGGGCCAAGATGTTCATCACCACCAAAATCACCGCTCTCTTTTGGCCATCTCTACGGCAGATATCATTCTGCCACGAGTACAACACTGGAGCCATAGCCCAACCAAAGTATTGTAAGCACCACGCAAACCATTTTGCACCCTCAGGCACGTCCCACACCGCCAAGATCACATTTCCGGTAATGTTGAATACCTGCGAGAGCCAGATCGCCAGCCATCTCAGGTGGAACAAATCAGCGTACATACAAGTGAGGAACAACCATGCCAAACCAAGACCGGGAGTCAAGGCAGTGTAGTCCTGAAGTTGGCCCGCGCCAAACCTGTCGAGAGAATCCAACCACAAAACGTACGCACCAGAAGCACCGTTACTGTTGTTCCAACAGAGCATGTTCCACCATGTCAACACATAAATCTCCCACGAGGTGAAAATAGATTTCCACACGTCTTTGGAAAAGAGAGACTTGAGCACATTAACCTGGGGTCTACCAGCAGTGTTGTTGACCTTCAAGCGGCGACGCAACAATCTGATCTCGTCGTCGGTTAAAAAGATCGAGTAACAGTCGGTTGGAGTACCTGGAAGCATGTAGAATCCGAGGATACCCACGATGAACGAGATCACACCATCAAAGACGAAGATCCATCTCCATGCCTCGATGCCACCTCTGTCTTGGAAAGAACGCAAAATAGCACCCGAAAGCAAACCCGAGGTCAAGATACCGAGGTATTGGCCAAAATAGTAAAACATGGATCTTCTCGCAATCATGGCTGGGTTGAAAATGAAAGTACCGAACAAGTACTGGTATGCCAAGTAAGAAGGAGCCTCAACGGCTCCAATGAAGAAACGAAGGACCTTCAATTGCCCAAGCGTGTTCACCTTGTAGGTACCCACGGTCAACGCAGACCAACAAAGATCCAAAGCTGGCAACACGTAGTTTAATGGCAAACCGTACAAAATGTACATGAAAGGAATCTGGAACACAATGTTCCCCACATTGAACAACACCTGTGTATGGACAAGGTCATTTCCCTTCATGCCAAGCGACGTCAGAAGACCGGCAACGTAAGCATTGTTCAAGTTCGTTTGGTCCAAGTACTTGACCCAGTATGCCATGAACGCGTAGAAGGTCAACAATATGTCAATTTTCCACATCAACTTTCTCTCTGCCGGGGTGTCATTCTCATCGAACCACTTGTACCACTTGTGTTGGGTGCGGGAATTCTTGTTGATTCTGTATTCGTACTCATCAAAAAATTTGTACCACTTGTGGTTGGCCTCATCTCTGTATTCGAGTACCTCAGTTTCACTTTCTTGGGTGTTCTCGTAGTTGCTCTCTTGCAAACCTTCTTTTTCATCAACCTGATCCACGCCAGTGGCATCTTCAGTGATATCCTCATCAACTATTCTTCTGACGGGCACAAAACCCCACTTCAACCGACTAAACGGTTCCTTCAAAAACAGCATCTCAAAAAAATTGCACTGCAACCACACAGTGTATGAATGGCATATTTATAGTCATAGTCAAACATCTGTCGTGCAGTAAGCCACATATAAATTGCCAGTACTCACGTGCACATCTCCGTAAAAAATCTTTCGAGCTAAGCAGATTTCTTATCGTGCATTTCATCATCACCGAGCCACAGTTCCACTTAACTCTTAACGCGTCAAAGGAGTTATCCAAAAGTACACCAGGAGTATCAACATATCATGTGATGTACCCTGAAAACGAAAAAAAAAAAGACCGGGCGAAATTCCGCTGACAATCAGTCAATTCCATCTGCCCGCCTTTGTCATGGCTCATCGAGCCGATTATCAGGCGCAAACACGAACCTGCACACATACAATTATATTCAGTCAAATCTGCAGTGTATGAAATGTGCAGGAAGGTTACGAACGTCGCCGCACATAACGGCTTCCCGTCCTGCTCATGGCCGCTCCGAGTCCAAGCAGTGGGCAGGTCAAAACTTGGCGAGCTCGGTTGTTATATTCCGAGATTTTGTTATTTAGGTGCAGTATCGTTTGCTCCTGCTTAATGGAGAGGTGCGGTGTAGGACCCTCTATTCGTAAAACAGACACACAATTTTGTCGGTCATTGCATATGTTGAGAGCAGCCCTCATTACATACCCCTTTTCAAAAGTTAGTGATGCGTTTTCACAGCTTGGAATTGGTGGGTAAGATGGTGATAACGACGAATCTTCGCCCAGAGCAGCTGTCACGTGATACAATGGTGCACGGGTGTTTCTTCCCCCATAGTGCGCTAACGTAATCGGTGCTCGTTTCGTTATCAACATCTTTCCCCATGTCCCAATCTTCAAGAAAAAAGCTCCTTTTGATGGGCCGTTCGGGCTCGGGAAAAAGTTCCATGCGCTCTATCATTTTCTCCAACTATTCCGCTTTTGATACCCGCAGATTAGGTGCGACCATCGATGTTGAACATTCCCACCTTCGGTTTTTGGGTAACATGACGTTGAACTTATGGGATTGTGGTGGCCAGGATGTTTTCATGGACAATTATTTCACCACCCAGAAAGACCATATCTTCAAGATGGTGCAGGTACTCATCCATGTGTTTGACGTTGAGTCGAAGTCGATTAACAAGGATATCGACATTTTCGTTCGGGCACTCACCAATCTCCAAAAGTTCAGCCCGGACGCCAAGATCTTTGTGTTGCTACATAAAATGGATTTGGTGCAGATCGACAAACGTGAGGAGCTCTTCTCCATTATGATGGAGAAATTGCAGAACATATCCAACCCTTTCCAGTTTAAGCTCGTTGGATTCTCCACCTCGATTTGGGACGAGTCGTTATACAAGGCATGGTCGCTGATTGTGTGCTCTTTAATTCCGAACATGAATTTGTTCAACAGCAATTTACTCAAGTTCAACCAGGTTCTTGATGCGGAGGAGATCATTTTGTTCGAGAAGACCACCTTTTTGGTGATATCGTCGACCGCGTCCATTCAAAAGCAGTTACAGAGGCAAAATGCAAGCGAGCTAAGTGGCACCACAGACTCGTTGGACCCCAAGCGGTTTGAGAAGATCTCGAACATTATCAAAACATACAAACAATCCATTAGCAAACTCAGGACAAATTTCCATAATCTTGTTATCCGTGGATCAAACGGATCGCACTTCTACATTGACGTTCTCACAGACAATCTTTTCATTATGATTGTTCTTAAGGATAGGGATGTCCAGGCCAATGTTCACAGTACCAGAGAAGATTTGGTGATCTTGGATAACATCAAGGCAGCAAGACGCTGGTTCGAAAAGATTGAGAACGGGAAATAACCACTCTAAAAGATTGCTATCCTGAAAAAGAAGCGGGTGAACCTGATAATGGTGTAAGCCTAACGAATGATATTGTCTTAATTAATGTGATAGAATTGGGTGGATAGAATCGGGTGGTGAAACCGCGTCAATCGTCAATTTGGCCATTCGGGTGTTTCTCTCGTTAGCGGAAGCAGAACTGCCCCCAAACCCGAGTAGCCAAGTAGTATAATCAGAATAATACGGTCAACGTCATATGTGACATTCTTCCCATTAATAGGAGCACTTTGGAGTGCATACTAATATAGCCCCAGCGCCCCCAATATAGTGCAAATACGAATAAAACGCCACACTTGGCCCAAAAATCATTTTCCGAATCTTCGCCAATGAGGATAATACACCCAGAAAGCCACAACCTTTCATACATATGGAGGGGAATTGGACTATTGTGAAAAACAGTTGCGGGTTTTGTCGCGTATTGTATCGACATCAGCGGATCGCGAATTTTGAACATCGTTCGTTCGTATAAACGAGTGACTACTAGCGTGTATTCTACTGCTTTCCAAGACCGTTGATATCTGCGTCTGGTTTCTGAACGATTTCTTTTGAAACCTCAGTCTAGCTCTATTCATTTACGCTTTTGTTCCCAATATTTGCTTTGTGGTAACCATCGCCTTGTCCAACAAATCTTACAATGGGAAAATTACTCCAATTACTCGCCCACCCCACTGAGTTTCGGGCTGCGCTCCAATACTTTGTGTTCAAGAAGTCGATGTACCCTTTGGTACTTGATGATGCCCCCGAGTCGTTGAAGAAATGTTACCAGTTTTTGGAACTCACATCTCGGTCCTTCTCTGCGGTGATCAAAGAATTGCACCCGGAATTGAGAGATGCCATCATGATTTTCTACTTGGTGTTGAGAGCATTGGACACGGTTGAAGATGACATGACCCTTGATCCTAAGATCAAGGTGCCCTTGTTGCGCTCCTTTGACGAGAAATTGCTTCTTAAGGATTGGAACTTTAACGGGTGCGGACCAAACGAGAAGGACAGACTTGTGTTGGAAGAATTTCAGTACATTTTGATCGAGTACCACAAATTGAAGCCCGAGTACCAAGATATTGTCAAGAAGATCACCCACAAAATGGGCAACGGTATGGCGGACTACATTTTGGATGAAAAGTTCAACACCAGCGGTGTGGAAACGATCAAGGACTTCGACTTGTACTGCCACTACGTGGCGGGTCTTGTTGGCGAAGGTTTGAGTGACCTTATGGTGTTGGCCGGCTTTGCTGATCCTGTGGTACAAGCAGACAACTACCGGTTGTCGGAATCGATGGGATTGTTTTTGCAGAAGACCAACATCATCAGAGACTATCACGAGGATTTGGAGGATGGCCGCTCGTTCTATCCCCGCGAAGTGTGGTCCAAGTACACCGAAAGCTTGCCTAACTTCTTTAACAAGCCAGAAGAGAGAACGAATGGTGTTCAGTGTATCAGCGAGTTGGTGTTGAACGCGTTGGAGCACGTGCCTGACGTGTTGACCTACTTGTCGTTGATCAGAGAATCCACCTCATTCAACTTCTGTGCCATTCCGCAGGTGATGGCGATTGCCACTTTGGCGGAGATCTACAACAATGTTAACGTGTTGGAGAAGAATGTCAAGATCAGAAAGGGAACCACCTGCAAGTTGATTCTCTACTCCAGAACCTTGCCCGGCGTGGTGGATATCTTCAGACAATACGTGCGCGTGATCAACCAGAAGTCTGATGTCAAGGATCCAAACTACTTGAAGATCGGTATCAAGCTTGGCCAAATTGAACAGCTTTGCGAAACCATGTATCCTACCAAGGGTGCCATTCCACCTCACGTACACAAGGAGCGTCAACCAATCAACGAAAACATCCTTAACAGAGGTACTTTTGACAGAAGTGGAGCAGAAGTGATTGCTCAAGAAGAATTCAAAACCAATAGCACCATTGCCCTTGTTGTGATGTCGTTGTTGGCTATGGGTTTCTTCATCTTGGGTAGACTTTAGTGTACAGATCAATATAAGATCATCGATTCAATTATCGATAGTAATGCTGCTGAATGTTCAAGGTCACAGGGCTACAAGTCTTGCGTGGTGGCATAGGGGCATTACAGTTAGGCTTATCGCAGATCGGGGTTTCCGGTGCGAAACATCTACGGAAGCATAAGTACCACAAGAAATTACCCCGACAAAAATTTTATAGAAAATAATGCTTGGAAACGGGAACCTCCGTTCCAAAATTTCATCGGTGACACCGTTGGTATAGCCATGTCTGGTAGCTGTTTCCTGCATCGTTTCCGATATCACGGACTCCACAGACTCCGCCTGTGTGCATACAGTTTCCCCAGAATTGATTTATATATCCATTAATCCTGCTCCACATCAAATTGGAAATTCCGTATTGGCGCAGATATAAGATTTAAAGGCAGAATCAGCACTCGATTGGAAATCCCGCGTCCCCGACACCAATTTGGCCTGCGTTATCCCATCTACCATGACCGAAATCGAGTTTCCCGTCAAGGAAATCACCTGGTCGGCGTACGAGCAGAAAACCCCCATTCTTCTTCAGGAAGAAAACGGACCATGTCCTTTGATTGCTCTAGTCAACACCTTTCTTTTGGCGGCCGACATTGAGTCGAGAACCACGGCGTTACTACACGACCCGATTTCATCATCTGCACCTGCAGCTTCAGCTGGCCTCAGAACGTTGCTTACGAAGCATGTGGGTGGCCGTGTTCTGTTGGCAGATCTTCTTTCTTCCTTGGGTGACACGCTTCTCGAGATTCCACTGGTGGATCCGGAAGTGGTGAAACAGCTTCTTGATTCACTTCCACTTTTGCACACCGGTCTTACGGTGAATCCCAACGTGGCAACGGGCCGGTTCCCGCCCCACGATTTGTCCGCCACGATTTTTGGCGCCTTTGGGTTGAATTTTGTCCACGGCTGGATCTGGCAGCCGGGGCAGCAGGACCAGCAACTGGAGGAGGTGATTCTGCGGCTCCAAACGTTTGATGCATTGCAGGATTTCATGCTTACGGCAGAAGAGGCGGAAGCAAGGGGAGTGTCGCAGTGGTTGGAGCAGAACAGCACGCAACTCACCCCGTACGGACTCACGGTGATGGATACCGAGATAGACGCTGATAGCGTGGCGATTTTCTTCCGCAACAACCACTTCTCCACGGTGTATAAGGGCGCCAACCATGACTTCTACTTGCTTTTGACCGACACGGCATTCATCAAGCGGCCCAGTTTTGTGTGGCAGTCGATGATCTCCGCTTCGGGCACCGACGATCTTTTCTTCACCGGCGACTTTGTTCCGCTTGACGACGAGCCCGTTCTGGACTCGGACGACTTGGCGGTAGTGAGGCAGTTGCAGGCGGAGGAAGATGCGGCAATGGCGAAGAAGTTGCAGACGACTTATGATTCCGGACGCAGAAAACAGAGGGGAGTAACTGATTCTGAGCAAGCGACCCAGAATTCACCCGACAGCCCACCGAAGGGCAATCTGAAAGTGAAGGAGAAGAAAAAGAAAAAGGAGAAGTGTGTGATTGTATAGGTGGTTCCAGTTGTGGAATACTGGGCTGCGTGATGCCTTTTGGATCCTGCTGGTGTGGTCAGGAGGGTATGGTCTAGTGATATACTGGTGTCGTTCAGTACCAGTATAGTACTATCAATAGTCAATGTTACAATCTGTCGATGGTGCTCAGCGGTATTGCAAAACTATTGTCAATGGTATTTCAGTGCTTTAAGAGTACTTTAAGAGTGCTTTAAGAGTACTTTAGTCAGTACTTTAGTCAGTGCTTCAATACTCAGCACCCACTTCACCACTACACCTGTCATTATGGTCGATTTATTGTCCGAATACACATGTCGCAACTACTCTGCAACTACTCTGCATTCTCCGCCTCGGTGGCCCGATCAAACTCGTCGGCCACATCACCTTCGTCAAAGTCCTCAGCCTCATCCTCACCCTCGTACTCCATCGGATCGTACTCCGACCGGATGGTGTCCATTTTCTTCAACTCGCTGGTGTTGGGCTCGCGCACCTTAAGGTTGATCACATCCACAGTGCTCTCGTCCAAAAACCGGTTGATCTCGGTGTTGGTTGACGCTCTATGCTTCTTCAACTCCACACGACCCGAAATGGGGTAGTAGTAGGTGGCGCCGCGTTTCTTCGAGCCCGGCTCGTCAGAAACAAACTTGAGCGCAAGCTCCTCGTACGCCTTGTTGGAGCGGTGGTATTGCATGTCGTAGTTCTTGGTGTGGTGGAACCGGAACAGCCCCAGCTGGTCGTCCTCGTCGAGCAAGTTCATAGGCTGCTCTCTTTCCGTCGATTGTAACTTCTCCTTCAACTCGCCCACCGCCTTCTTGTCCTTCAACTGGTAGAAACTGACCCATTCGCCGTCTTCCGAGGTGATGGGCTTATACAACGCCGACAGCAACGCGTCGCGGTGGAACTCCGCATCGAACTTTTCCTTCTCCTGTCTTTGCAACACCGCCAACTCTCTGCTGAGCGATGCGGATCCGGTGAACTTCACCGTCAAGAACTTGGTATCCATCATAGACGTATCGGGCAAAAGTGGCCACGCAGCCACCGCCCGCAAGTTCTTTTTGCGCGGATGCTTCAACTGCGCGTATCCAGCCAACGACTGCTGTGCCTGGTCGAAGCTCTGCTCCACGGCCCGGAGCTGGGCGTCCGGATCGTGTTTTTCTTCCTTTTCTTCCTTGGCTCTGGCCTGGGCCTTCTCCTCCGCGCGGTTGGCGGCGTGGCGCTCGGCAATGTACTCGGTTCTTCTCAAGAACGAAACGCCGGGCTCGGATTTGTTGATGAAGGCGATTCCGGCGTCTCGTAAGAGCGCTCTGTCTTTGGAGTGCAACGGCACGCTGTTGTTGGCGAAAATGGCGTTTTCGTTCGAGCCGTCCAAGAAACCGCGGTTCTGGAGTGGGTTCAACGCCATACCAAACTCCTCGTCCACCTGGCCGATGAACTGGACAAAATTCTCTTTGCGGAAAAGCGAACTGAGAAGCTGTTCATTTTCCTGGTGGGGTGTGACGGTTTCCGTGAGGTTGTACTTAAGAAACTTGGGGTTCAACGGTGGAGGGGGTAGGTTGTTGATGTACCGGGGTTTGGAGATGTAGTCCTGTCTGACGGGTTTCTGGGGTTTGGACATGTTTGTGGTTTGAACCGATGAAATTGTTGGCGCTAAGTAGGTGGGGAGTGCGCGACACAAAAGAGAAGGAATGAGGAAGTATTGGGGCTGATATTGGGGAGAGAAAGAGAGAGAGAAGAAATGGGGAGGGAATGGGGAGTAAATGGGGAGGAAATGGGGAGGAAGCTGGTGGGGGTAAATTGGGATGGCGATAAAAATCGTTTTTTGCTGGTTTGGAAAGTTATTGCCGGTATCCGTTTGTCCACATTTACATGGGTGAGACTTCGCGCCAGAATGGTCTCTGGGTTGAATCTAACTCTCACTGCGCTTCGATTGGACCAGAATGCCGTGGATTTTCCTTTTATCGAGTTACGGTGTAAACTTATCGAGTCTGATTTGATTATGTTTCCGCGACGTAGACCATAATCCAAGTACGTCAAGGGATATATTAAGTCGCTTCTTCTAACCAACAGTTTGTCTCACAGATCGGCAGTTCCTGGTCATTTGAACCCCACAATTGTTCTGAACACATCCCGAAAGGTACTAAAAACTATTGTTAACTTCAATCTTGCCAATTGCCATTCCGGTCTTGCCAATTGACGGTCAAATCCAATTATAAATTGGCAATGCCACACTGCCAGTGAGCTCCAGCAAACACAATTACAGCAAGTATCCTAAATGATGTATTCCTAACACCAAAGAATCTAAATACGTTCAACTCTAAAACTTCTTGATGGTGTTGTAGAACGAACTGCCCTGGGTCTTCGCAATGTCATACTCCAACTCAGTAACTTCTCTCTTACCGTCTGGACCAGCAAAAGTGCCCGCACCCCATGCCGAGCCACCGTGAACTTGGGAGTTGTCAGCCATTCCGGCGTGAGAGTAACCCAATGGAACGTAAACCATGCCGTGGTGCACCAACGTAGACAAGGTACTGATAGCGGTGGTTTCCTGGCCTCCACCCAAAGTACCAGTACTAACGAAAATACCGGCGGGCTTGCCGATTAACCCACCGGAAGCCCACAAACCACCGGTTTGGTCCCAAAAACTCTTGAATTGAGTGGGGAAATTACCAAATCTGGTGGGAATGCCAAACAAAAACGCATCGTACTCCTTCAAGACGTCGGGTGTGGCCTCTGGCACATCTTGTCTGGGAACACCGCCCAACTTTTGCACAAGCGACTCTGGTAAAGTTTCAGCCACCTTGAAAATGTCAGCCACACCTCCTGCAGCGATAATACCCTCTTGCTGGGCCAAGGCCAACTTGTGGATGTGGTGGTAGAGCGAGTATGTGATGATTGCAGTTCTAGGGGCCATTTTGTTCGAGGTTTTCTTTTTTTTTTTTTTGATACGGAATATGGGGTGGAGGAACGGCGGTCTATAAATACGGCTACCCCACCGATGTATCTGCAGTTTCATGCACTTTAGTAATGGTGACAATTTTGTGCGTAAAAGTGTTCCCCGGGCACGTAAAAAGTAGTCATGATGCATGCAGGTGCACCTGCCAACGTCTAGCCCCAAGATAAGAAAGTCAGCGACGAAGAAAATAGTAAGGAGAGGGAAGAAAGTTGAAGAGAGTGTAAAAAGAAGAATACCGAGAATAACCATGGTGGAGACCACAATACCAGAATATCTAACTAAGAAAGAACCCAATTTCCATTGGAAACGCGGCAGAATAAGTTCGGGTGCAGAAAATGCGGTTTCGGGATTAAGAGAACGTAGCACAAGAGCATGAGAAAAAAGACCACGTGGAAAATGCCATCATAGAGGCAATCCAAAAAAAAGGTGGATCCACAACGGAACTTCAAGTTTAGTTTATGATTGGTCCAGCTGGTAAAGGTGAGAGAAATAAGGATTGGCGCATGAGGCTACACACACAGCATCCTTCCCTGGCTGCAGGCATAGTGCCATAAATCACGCTTATCTCCTGCATCACCTAGGTTGAACCGGAATCCTCCTGGTACGAAACTACCCGCTAATGTAAAACAAAAGTCAGTATATTCTATCTGTAAATAATCTACGTGTTGTAATCTATTGGTCAGTGTTTTGGTAGATGGTGGGGTCGGCAGAGGAAATCACAAGCACCTCATGCGAGTCAGGCATATCCAATGCCTTCAACAACTCAAAGTCCAAGTCCACTTTTCCCCAGTTCGTTTTTTCGCTCAACGGGTCGTCCTTCGGGGCCTCAGGCAAAATCGCAATGTTTTCTTTGATGCGGGTTTTCGTCGCCGTTTTCACCAACACCACAAAACCCTGGATAAACGCCCACCGGAGAAGAATTTCCAGAACGGGCATGTTGAAGGTCTTCGACAACTTTGTGAGCTCCGGGTCAGACAACTTCTTGCCCTGAGTCAAAGGCGAGTAGGCTTGGGGCAAAATGTTGTGCTTTAGCATCACTTCCCGAATATCGTGCCTGGGTAACCACGGATGCAACTCTAACTGGTTAACTGCAGGCGGAACGGTTAACCCATCCCATTCAAGAAGTTCCTCCAAGTGTTTTGCGCCGTAGTTGGAAACGCCTATCGATTGGATGCGTAAAACATCATTGGAGGGGTTGGAGGCGAATTCCTGTAAAGCTTTCCACGTTTGCAACCGGACGCTTTTGCTTTTCGCCGGAACGTGGATCAATACCAAGTCCACATACCCAATGTAGGGCTTGACCCGGTCAGCAATCTCAGAAATAGCGTTTTTGGCCTCCTGGTAGCCCTGTTGGGTGGCGCTGATTTTAGTAGTGAACCAGATATCCGACCGTTTAGCCTTATCTGGATGGTCATTCAAAAATTGGGCAATGGCCTGGGCTGATTCTGCCTCGTTACCGTAATAAACCGCGGAATCGATCTGACGGTATCCTTGGACCAATGCCTCGTAGACAAGGTCGTGAACCTGGTCCTGTGGAATGTTAGCCACGCCAAATCCCGTTACCGGAATGTAGTGGCCATCATTGAGCTTGTATTTGCTCGCTCTGGTCAATTGAATCGAAGAAATGAGAGTTGTCATGCTGGCGGCGTTTTAGCAAAGAAATATAACAGAAGAAGAAGTTACCAATAGAAAAAGACTGATATAGGGAACGAGGGCAATCCTGACCGGACAAGTGATACATGGATCGGAGTTCGGATTCCTGCAGAAACGAAATGGTTATCTTGCGGGGGTGGAAGGTCATGGTTTATTCCACACGCACGGTACGTATGCAGACTAAAGGTACGGAACGAAGTTGGGCATAACCAAAACCGTTGTTATGTTGCTATGTTTGGGCTGACGGTGGAGCTGATTACGTCAGTTTGCATGTCATATGTCGAGGTGAAAGACACGCATCTAGTGTTGCTGGTAATGAGTGTTACTTGCCGAGTGTTGAGTAGTGCTAAGTGTTAAGTAATGCGAAGTGCTAAAGTAGTCCTAAGTGCTAAGTAGTGCTAAGTGCTAAGTAGTGAGTGGTCGGTATATTTTTCTGTAACTGAAGCCAAGATGGAAGCTGAACCGGACGGTCTTGACGGACCAATGTTTGTTCTGACGACCTTCAAATCCCGAAAACTTGCATCGCTAGACAATTGGTTATGGTGTACCTTGCTCGCCATGAATTTGCCACCAGTCGCAATTTCTCCCGATTGAGATAGCATCACTGTGCTAGGAAAATTTAAAGAATAAAACACAACGAACTACTAGTACTTTAACTGGTTGATACTTTCTCCTCGGGCTCCTCGTCTTTCCGCCCAACCGGTTTGTTCAACAACCCGGGTATTAGCGGGAACACCCGTGCACCACACATTGTCTTATCACCATTATTGACGCTCAACAAATTCAAACTCCATCATGTCAGCACGCAAGAAAACATTGTTGAAGGTGATCATTTTGGGTGACTCCGGAGTCGGCAAAACCTCGCTCATGCAGCAATTTGTCAACAACAAGTTTTCCCACCAGTACAAGGCCACGATTGGTGCCGATTTCTTAACCAAAGATTTGACCATTGATAACAGGACGGTTTCATTGCAAATCTGGGATACAGCCGGCCAGGAGCGGTTCCAGAGTTTGGGAGTGGCATTCTATCGCGGTGCAGACTGCTGTGTGTTGTGCTACGACGTGACCAACGAAAAGTCGTTGAACAATTTGGCGTCATGGAAAGACGAGTTTCTTATCCAATCCAATGTGCTGAACCCGCAGGACTTCCCGTTCATCATCATCGGCAACAAGATCGATGTGGACGAGAGCAAGAAGATCCCATCGTTGTCGAAAAAGTTGTTGAATATCACCAACAACCAGTTGGGAGGCTTGAACTACCCGGTGTTTGAAACCAGTGCCAAGGATTCGATTAATGTGGAGTCTGCGTTTGAAGTGGTGGCGAAGATGGCGTTGCAGCAGGAAGAACTCAATGATGGCGCACGCAACGACATCAATGATGACTACAACGATGCGATCAACATTCACTTGGAGAATGAGGGCGGCGGATGTGCTTGTTAGTGTATATTTAAGATAAAACAGAGTTAATGGGGTGACGTAGGGGTGGCGTAGGGGTGGCGAAGCGGGAAGAGTTTGTGTGTTGATTTCGAGAGACAAAAAATGAGTAGCGGAAAGGGAACTGGAGCGTTGATGCATTGGAGGAATGGTGGTATTGATGGGTAGATATACGGAGAATAGTCGGGTATGGCAGTATAATATTGGTAGTACGGATAATATGAATAGTATTAACGATAACATGGGTAGCAAGGCTAACATTGTAGTATTGACAAGTAGTATTTACAGGTAGGATTGACAAGTAGTATTTACAGGTAGGATTGACAAGTAGGATTGACAAGTAGGATTGACAAGTAGGATTGACAAGTAGGATTGACAGGTAGTATTGAGAGGTAGCATTGATAGGTAGTATTGACCGTATGGACAGCACGGACATATAATAGTACGGATTATGGACAATTATCGACAGTAGCACAAAAATCTCAAATTACACATGTCTACAGCAGATTGAAACAGAAACGGCGTCATCTAATAAGTGTTAGCGTCTAATAATACATATATGTCTAGGTCCAAAGTCTGCGGCCATCTACTTGCTGATACAGGCGCAGAATGCCTTCAACAACATCCCCATAAGACCATTGTCGGAATTGGACAGTTGTTGCTGGTAGTGTGGCTGTTGTTGGTACTGAGGCTGTTGCTGGTATTGTGGCTGCTGGTGCTGTTGATGCCATTCGGTAGGAATAGAGGCGTTCCCGGAGTTGACCAAGTCAATCACCATCACACCGGTATTTTTTGGGTCAATGTGATGGCGCAATCCGCTCTTTTCACACAAGGCATCCACCGCAGGCTTCAACTTGGCCACACCATTGGCCGAGTGCAATCCCTTACCCACTATCACCTTCAAGTGCGACTGGTTCGTTTGGGCACATTGCGCAAGTCTGGATTGGAGAATCCACTTCGCTTCCGTCACATACAAACCATGCAAGTCGATTTCGTCTTCGGCCGAGTCGGCGTTGTTCTCTTTGAACACATATTCCGCCGCTTTGCGGTCGGCATCTATGGCCTTCTGCAACATGGCTTTGGCCTGTTCACTGAGTTCATGGGCTTCCTGCTTATCGCCACGCTTGTATGCCTGTTGCGACTGCTTGGAAAGAGCCGCTCTTTTATCTTGAAAACTGCTGGCTTCAGCACGGAGCCGCTTATAGGTGTTGTCAGTAGCATGGTTGTAGTCTCTTTCTTCAAAGAGAGCGACGCCACGAGTAGCCATGATGAAAAGAAGAAGAAAGACGCAAAAGAGACACCAGAGAAGGAAAGGGAAAGAACACTTAGCGCCAGCAAGTGGAGAGAAGAGTCGAAGATAAAATTACCCGGTGCGGCTGACCACGTTCGCATACAGTCCAAACAGCACTGCCGATAGACGACGCACCCACTTCTTCCAGACCCTGACATCACCACCACTACATGCGAGTTTCAGAGAAATTACTTTCAATACTATACTATAGAATTAGCTGGAAGCTTACTTCTTGGCAGCCTTTTGGGCAGCCTTGGTAACCTTACCGGCCTTGTCAGATTTCTCAACAGCCTTGATGACACCGACAGCAACGGTTTGTCTCATGTCTCTAACGGCGAATCTACCCAAAGGTGGGAAGTCAGTGAAGGCCTCAACACACATTGGCTTGGTTGGCACCATCTTGACGATAGCAGCGTCACCAGACTTGATGAACTTTGGCTCTTCCTCCAACTTCTTACCGGTTCTTCTGTCGATCTTCTCGATCAAGGTGTCGAACTTACAGGCAATGTGGGCGGTGTGACAGTCCAAAACTGGAGAGTAACCGGAAGAAATTTGACCTGGGTGGTTCAAGACAATAACTTGAGCGGTGAAAGAAGCAGCAGCCTTTGGTGGGTCGTTCTTGGAGTCACCACAGACGTTACCTCTTCTGATTTCCTTGACGGAGACGTTCTTCACGTTGAAACCAACGTTGTCACCTGGGACACCCTCAGCCAATTGCTCGTGGTGCATTTCCACGGACTTGACTTCGGTGGTGACACCAGCTGGGGCAAAGGTAACAACCATACCTGGCTTGATGACACCGGTCTCAACTCTACCGACTGGCACCGTACCGATACCACCGATCTTGTAGACATCTTGCAATGGCAATCTCAATGGCTTGTCAGTTGGTCTCGAAGGTGGCTCAATGGCGTCAATGGCCTCCAACAAGGTCTTACCAGAGGACTTACCAGCCTTGGTCTCCTTCTCCCAACCCTTGTACCATGGGCAGTTAGTAGATGGCTCGATCA
>PPLK02000042.1:0-99289 GCA_003707795.2 Clavispora fructus
ATACGACTTTTATAGCCCGTTGGAGGAAGGAAATGTGGAAGCGGGATACTCCACGAAACAGGGGCAATAGTAGACTTGACGCAGTGTGAGGTCGACGGTCCTGTCAGGGATTGCTAACAATTCACGGCTGTCTAAAGGTATTTTGTGTTGTATGAGTTGACTGTCGTGTTTCCTCTGTGAGTGAAGTGACATGCGAAATATCTGTTATCACGCAAGATGCGGCGAAGACGAGTCCGGGGAAAACTTTAGGTGCGCCACTAAATTCTGGCGAATGGATAATGCTGGCAACAATGATAGTGAATCGTTTTGTACCGAACATGGAACGGTCTATCTTGGGACAGAGGTAGACACAGAGGAGGCGAAGCGAATGCGAAGGGCCGGAAACCTGTATTACCACGACCACAGTAATGTCATAAGTGCCCCATGTGGCGTAGTCCCACTTATTACACACTACAGACTACAGACTACAGACTACAGACTACAGACTACAGACTACAGAAAGTCTACAGAAAGTCTACAGAAAGTCTACAGAGACTGGTGCGCGAACAATGAGGACCAAGGCACGGAACGGAAAGAAAGGCGGAACCACAGGAACAAACGGCCCCGATAAAAATAAATCTCTCCCCGCAACATGCAACCGGCCAATGCAACCGACCAATGCGACCATCCCGTACGGTCACGCTGGTCGCTCTGTTCCGCGCCCGCGCTGTTCCGAGTCAAGGCATTGTTAGCCGCATCGGGACGGTTTCGCACCCATCGGCTACAACCCGGCCCCATCAGCACCTGGCCAGGGCCACCGGATACACCCGCACATTGGAACGTGGGGGCCAAACGGAGCAATCGCCAAGCGAGAGCGAATCGAATGTCGTCTCGCAACCCGCATGTCCCAAACCCGCCGCCAGGCGTTTTCCCTCCTGGAGTTATTCCCAAGGCACATGATTCATCGCGCCCCGCAGGGCGCACAGCGGTACAGCGAAAACGCCGACCCGATCCTTCACCTACCACACCTTCACATCAAGACAGCGGCAAACAAACGGCACCGCTACGCCGCCATATACATTGGTTCCAAAACTTTCTCCCACTGCAAATCGCCTCGATTCCCGGTACTGTTTCCACCCCTACTTCGACTCCACCCGCTGACCTGCCGCGACTCGAATGTCCCCCGAAACTTTGGAAACATTGTCGCCGGACCCGGTCAAGCTGAGCCGCGTGCGCCGGTCCAAAGCGTGCAAACACTGCCACAGCCTCAAAGTGCGCTGCACCCCGCTGGATGAGGCCGACCCGGCGTCGCCGTGCGTGCGCTGCGTCAACTCCAACAAGGTGTGCGAGATGGACCTCGACCAGCCGCGCAAACGCAAGAAGCGGGCGCCGGCCAACGAGGCCGCCACCATCGCGGAGCTCAAGGAACAGGTGCGGCAGCTCCAGGCGCAGCTCGTGCGCCGTGGCGCCAGCGATGCGGGCGGCGCCTCCGCCGGCGGTGCGAGCCCCTATCGGGGCAGCGTGTCGCCCGCGGCGTCCAGTGCGTCTGGACGCGATCTCCAGTCGCCGCTCTTTGTGCTGAAGCGGGACTTGCAGAACGAGATTGCGTTGCTTTGTGAGGACCACGTGGTGCTCAAGGACATCACGGACGAGATCAAGCGCAACGCGGACCGCCGGCAACAAATGTTACACGGCGACAAGCCCATCGACGTGGTGTCGCTCGGCGTCATTTCCATGGACGAGGCCAACGTGCGGCTCCAGGTGTACCGCACCCACTTGTACGCGTCTCATCCGCTCGTGTCGGTCCCGGACGACCTCACGGTGGAGTCCATGATCGAGACCCAGCCGTTCATGTTCAACACCATCATGTCGATCTCGTGCATGGGGATGCAAGGGCACGTGGACCCCGAGGTGAGCCTCGCGCTTGAAAACCACGCCGTGGGCTCGGTGGTGATGGAGATCATGGTCGCGGGCGCGAAAACGGTGGAGTTGCTCAAGTGTCTCATTCTCTTGTCGTTATGGTACAACAGCCCCGAGCTCTTCAAGCTGCGCCGCTACCATATCCTCAACAACGTGGCCGTGACCCTCTTGCACGACTTGGGCATCGTCAACCGCTCGTCCTTCTGCTACAACGACGACACCAAAACCATCCACAAGTCCGACGGCCAGTACCGCAGCTTGGAGTACCGCGCGTTGATCATGATCCTTTACTTCAGCACCGTCAACATCTGCTTGATTCTCCGCCGCGCCGTGTTCGTCAAATGGACCCCGTATGTCAACGAGTGCTGTGAGTTGCTCGAGAAGTACGGCAGCGAGCTGTGGCGAAACCTTGCGGTGTTCTCCAGGCTCAACCACCAGTTGGAGCGCATCCACCACATCATCCACTCCCCAGACTCCGCCGACCGGCCCCACGTGCCCAAGTACGTGCGCTCCGAGTTCCAGACCCACTTGGCCGCCATCAAGGCAAAGCTCAACCCCTCCGACCACCAGCACAATGCCTACTACTACTCGGTCGAGGCGTACTTGTTTCAGCCCAACTTTGCCAACTTCCACGTGGCCCGTCCCGGCATGAAACGGTGCTCGGAAAACCTCAGCACGGACACCTTGATCGACGTGGCTCGCTGCACAACCTCGTGCCTTCACGCGCTCGACGAGTTCAGCTTGTTGCTGTCGCCCGAGGTCAGCGCGCTCCCGCTCTTCTACTCCTCGCGTGTTATCTACACCGCGGGCATGCTTCTTCGACTTCGGTACTTGATTCTCTCCTTGCCGTCCCACATCGAGAAGGAGCTTGTGCCTCGCTATGCCATCGTCGCCATCCAAAAACTCAGCAAGCAGGTGATCACCGCGTCGAAAATGTTCCCGGCCAACTACTTCTTGAAAAAGATGACCCTTATCTTGCGCTTGTTTATTCAGACCTACGTCACCCAGGTGCTGGAGCTACTCCGCCACAATGAAACCCTGTCCCAGTTCCAGGAAACCGGCCACTTCCCCAAAATCTACAAGGACGACATCAAACACATGATAAACCTTGCCACCGTCTTCTCCAAGTTGGGCTCCGACGAAAATGTCGCCTCGCCCTTTGGCAAGTCCTACCCACCAGCACCCTACCTCGACATGCTTAGCTCATTGGCCTCCAGTTTCCGCAAACCTAAGCACGTGGACGACGACGACAGCAGGCTGCAAAATAACGGCGATCCCGGATCTACCTCCCCCGAAGAAGAACCAGTGTCCGGTGCACCCAGCAGATTTGCCACGCCCGAAAGACGCTCCCACATTCCCGCCGCGGCCCTGCAACCGCCCACGGCGACTCTGCAACCGCCCACGGCGACTCTGCAACCGCCCACCACGGTACCACAACCGCCAGTCGATCCTGCCGCCAGCGTGGGTGGCGATTTGCTCGTGGATGGGGATGGCGTGCCTCGCGATCCCTTTGGAACCCTGGTACCCAACGGCCTACCTACAGTGGGCCCTAACGGCAATATATTTCCTCTACCACAGATCCCTCCGGTGGATGGCACATTCTCAGACCCCGCGTGGGACTATGCGGTGGATAATGGCGACATATTTATTGACGATGAGTTCTGGAGTAATCTCTTGAGTGCGGACTCGAATACCACCTCGCACAAGTTCCATTTTGCTCAGGACGAGCCGGTGAAAACGGAAAACCTTCTCTTTATGAACTGAGTGGGTGACCCTGTATGGGGCTCTCGTGGACTAACGTGCCCGTCAAATGTTGCACTACAACAAGTGAAACTACATCTTGACGTCAGTTCACTTCTTTTGGCCTGTACTTCCTCTGTATCAATCCCCACGATTTTAGCCTCGATACTGCACACATTCGATGTAGTTGTAGCGAGGCACCGTCATTCATCACCGCCCAGGTGTTTCCCTACCATGACTCCCAATTCCAGGGCTAAGACCGACCGTGCCTTTTCGATACTTGACCTCCTTCGAGTTGGCGCGGGTCTTTTACTTTTCAATGCGCTTGCCTCTTGGTGGTTTACTTCGACTCCCACCTGGGGCCACTCCGGCAAATGGGTTGATCCGCGGTTCTGGAAGTTCAAAGCCCTCGGGTCCAAAGTTCATCTCTCTCTCGACCAATTGGCATTGTTCAATGGCTCTGATCCATCTTTACCCATCTATGTGGCGGTGAACGGCTCGGTGTTCGACGTCAGTGCATCGCCTCGGATTTATGGACCCAAAGGACCCTACCGGTTCTTCAGCGGCCGGGATGCGGCCCGGGCGTTCGTCACGGGTTGCTTCCAAAAGCCCGATGAGTTCACCTATGACTTGAGGGGCCTTGATCCGGAGGAGGCTGCTCGTGACATCGAGAGCTGGCAAGAGTACTACCACCACAGCAGTCGCTACTGGTTCGTTGGAACGGTGGAACACCTTCCTCTCACCGGGGAGCCGCCGAGCGCCTGTGTCCATGTGAAGTTTCCCCACTAGGCGTTTTACTGGGTCACTAACATGGGCATGTGTATATAGTATATAGCAATCAATGCATTTGGGGGAGAGAACACTCGTCTAGTTACAGAGATCCAAGCCAGCCTGCAAAATGTCAAGCAACTCGGTCTGGTCCTCAAGACCCACGCTGATACGAATCAAGTTGCGGTCGACTCCCCACTTCTCCACATCGTCCAACTCCTGGTAGTGCGCCAAAATAGCGTAGGGACACGCCAAACTGAAGTTGGTGCCCAATGAGGGACCCTTATGCAATTGGATGGCATCAAAGAAGATGATGGCGTGCTCGGGTTTGTGGAAAACGAGCGAAAGCAACCCTCCGTAACCGCCCTCGGGCGCCTTCAACTCGTCATAGTACTTCTTGGTGTCGGATATGCTGGGGTAGAACACGTCGCGGATCAAAGGC
This sequence comes from Clavispora fructus, assembly GCA_003707795.2. Classification (NCBI taxonomy): domain Eukaryota; kingdom Fungi; phylum Ascomycota; class Pichiomycetes; order Serinales; family Metschnikowiaceae; genus Clavispora; species Clavispora fructus. The sequence goes on from PPLK02000042.1 coordinate 4,850, forward strand.
GACGCCTGAAACAATTCCACGACGGCCGCAGCATTGTGGTTGATTTTCTTCGATCTGAGCTCGAAATCCCTCGAGTTTCTCTCTAGATACAACGCATCTTCGGCCCAGTAGGTGTCTTCAAAGTTTTGGTTGAAGTACTCCTTCAACTCCAGGTATTGGGATGACGATGGATTTAAGATCAATGACCCACCCATAACATTTGAATCGCCAGAAAACACTTTAGTCAACGACGACACCACCATGTCCGCATATGGCAACACCGAGATGTTCAATAAGTTGCCCACCGTCTCGTCCACCACCACTGCGAAATGATATTTGTCCGCTAAGGCACGGATTCGCTTCAAGTTAGGCGTCTTCAACAATGGGTTGGACGGACACTCACAGAACAAGCCCAAGATGTCCATTTCTCCCGATTCTAACTTCTGCTCCATGTCGTCAAGCGATGCATCGTCGCCAAAACCGAGAAAGAAACATCCGGGGCCAAACTTTCTGAGAATATTCAATGTGTCAACATAGGGGAAGCCAAAACAAACAGATTTTTTTGGCGTCTTGCTGATTCCCATCAACGCTTGATGAGCATTGAAAATCGCGGCCATACCGGTAGGGTACAAGTACACATCCGACTCATCAATATGAGTGCCGCGGATGCCCTGTTTTGCGCTCGTTTCCGCCTCAGACTTCTCTGCTTGACCACTGATACGTCTGCGCAACGCAAGCTTGGCTTTCGTTGCAAACATCAAGTCCAACACTCTTCCATACTTTTGCTCAATGAAATTATTGAACTCACGCTCCACCTCTTCATTCTGCAGTTGCGAGTTGGCACGCATGGATGCAGATATGGATGGAGACTTTCTTTGGATCGACTGCGCCTGTAACTCCTGTTTGAGTCTGCTTTGGGCTCTAAGAGGATCTTTTTTTTCGTTCTCAAACAACTCCTTCAACACGTACTCGGCCATTCGGGACGACACACCTTCACCACTATGCTGCCAGTACTGCTTGGCTATAGAGAACTCCTCGGGTTGGAAGAACAAGATGCCAATGGTGGATTCGATCTTGGACAGATTTTCAATCTCCGTCGCCGGAGGAGGGGTACTCAACTGCAACACTCGACGAGGTGACAGTGGGTTGTCTGATTTGGACTTGATGAACTCTCTGCATCTCTTCGCGATGTTGTAGGAGGGGAAAATCATGCACTTTTCTCCGTTTCTGGCATACTTGGATTCAACTGCCTTGCACAAGTCCTGGATCACCTCGTGGATGAAAAATCTTGGGTATCCTGATTTCATTTTACTCACCACCCAGTCCTGGGATTCCTCATATCCGACGGTGGCTTCCCAGGTTGGTAACGTGACAGAAATAGCATGTGCTGTGTTGTTAGGAATCGATGCACCGATGTCCTGGGATGGGATTTGCATGCTCATGCTGTGATGGTGTAGATAACAAGAGAGATAATGTCAGTTCTGTCGGGCCCGCCGATTGCGCGAATGACTCAGTGTGGCGGAAGATGCGCGCAGCGAGCCAATTGTACACCATTTCTGCCGTTGGCTACGGCTTGCACCGATTTGCGTAATTTTCTCTTCAGCGTGAAGATTGGTGTATAACTTTAGGTTCTCCAATCGACTCGACCTAGATATTTGAGATCTGTCAAACAGATGGTTCGGCTGTGGACGTCAAATTACGTAGTCGCGGCGAATGCGATTTACATGGGGCTAATATAAAATTCGGTATGCAATTTTTGGGCTAATTAGAAGTTTACAACTGGATTACGACTTGATGCAAGTAACAGAACCTTCCTTGAGACGCTTCTCGTCATCAACATCTTTTTTGGCATCAGAAGATGCGGGTGCAACGGCACCACCTTTACGGTTGTGTTGCATGTGCGATTGAACCAAGTGGCCAGCGGCCAAAGCAGAACAAAGCGAAAGCTCAGCAGACAACACTGCAGAGGCAACAATACATGCAAGACGACGGGAGTTTTCACCTGGGCTTGTAGGGTGTGGCCCACGAACGCCCAACAACTCCAACATTGCACCTTGGGGTTCCAAAATGGTACCTCCGCCGATAGTGCCAACTTCGATCGAAGGCATCGACACGGAAATTTGCAAATCGCCGTTAGGCAATTTGTTCATGAGAGTGATACAGTTGGACGATTCCACATTCTGGGCTGGGTCCTGACCACAGGCCAAGTAGACAGCAGTCACCAAGTTAGCAGCGTGGGCATTGAAACCACCAACCGATCCCGCCATGGCTGAACCAATCAAGTTTTTGCTTACGTTCAACTCTACCAAAGCATCAACATCGGACTTCAACACTTTCTGGACCACGTCCTTTGGAATTCTGGCCTCGGCGACAACAGACTTGCCTCTGCCTTCGATCCAGTTGATAGCGGCGGGCTTTTTGTCTGTACAGTAGTTACCGGAGACAGCAATGACCGACATGTCATCCCATCCCAACTCTTCAGTCATATACTTCAACGAGTATTCAACACCCTTAGAAATCATATTCATACCCATTGCATCACCGGTTGTGGTCTTGAAACGGATAAATAACAAGGTTCCGGCAATAGCAGTCTTGATATGTTGCAAACGGGCAAATCTGGAAGTAGAGTTGAACGCCTTCTTGATGGTCTTTTGTCCTTCTTCGGAATCTAACCAGATTTTACATGCACCGGCTCTGCCCAAAGTAGGGAAAGAAACACATGGACCTCTGGTCATGCCATCTTGGGTCAAAATGGTTTCAACACCACCACCAGCGTTGATGGCTTTACAACCACGCATAGCAGACGCAACCAAGCAACCTTCAGTGGTAGCCATTGGAATATGGTATGGCTTTCCATCAATAATCAATGGACCGGCGACACCAACAGGCAATGGCATGTAACCAATAACATTTTCGCAACAAGCACCAAAAACTCTGTCGTAGTCATAGTGGGCATGAGGTAACTTGTTAGTTTCAAGAATAGGAGCATCGGCCAACTTGGCGATTGCTTTACGTCTGACGACCACGGCGCGAGCATTGTCAGCCAATTGCTTCTCCAACGCATACAAAGGCAATTTACCAGCAACAACCAAAGAAGAGATCTCGTTGTTGTTGAGCTCCTTCACCTTACCTTCTTTCATAATCTTGATACATTCATCAATAGGAAGAATTTTCGAAGACGCGGTCAGGTCAAGAACTTCCTCCGAGGTAGAGGCATCATCAGTTTCACTGTCGAAAGAATGGACAATCTTAACTTTCTCAACCACCTTTTCGGTTGGTCTAGTCTCAATCAAAATGTTGGCCGCATTGCGCTGGAATCTGGTGGCATTCAAGAAGTAAGCGTTGGTGGAGATGGAAATAGCAAACCCAAATAACAAAAACTTGGAGATAATGCTGTCCCTTATAGCACCAGAAACCAATTCAAAGGCAGCAATAACAAAGTCTTCAACCATGCTGATCGTGCCGACGGGGATATAGATTCTTGGAGAAAGAACAGTAACAATGGTGCCCTTGCGGCCAACAGTAATGTACTTCGACGCATTCTTCGATAATTGCAAAGGTTCAACGAAAGGAGCATCTCCAAAAGAGGCGGTTTCATACAACCAAGTGCTGCCAATCCAGAACGCGTGAATTGCGATGAAAATACCAAACAACGCCAACTTCACTGACACGACCGAGGAGCCGAAACGAGGGCCCTTGTATTCAGTCTTTGAAGTACGAGCTGCAATGTTGGCAGCCAACAAAGAAGAAACTCCTTCTTCCTCCAACGCATCTTGCAACTCGTGGGTTCTGCGTGCTCTGTTGATTTCGACTTTGAACGCTAACACGGCCGAGTAGAAGGTGTACACGAGCAACAAGTCAAAGAGCAAAATGAATCCGCTCAAGAGACAAAAGTTTCTCAAGCCTTCCATTTGGTCAATGTAGAAGTAGGCAATGAAGAATGCAGCAATCACAATCAAATGGTCTCTGAGCAAACTTACCGAGTGGTTAGCAATGACAGAGGAAACAATGGTCTTGACATCGTCTTGGTTAGAAGAGGCCTTGGTCACAGTAGAGGCAATGGACACTTTGTGCTTAAAGCCAACAACCGCAGTCAAGAAAGGAATACCCTCCGTCAAACTGAGCAATGGAACTTTGGCGTTGAAGAACTTGGTGGTCACGGCCAAACCAAACACAAACGCGTACGCAGATGATACAATGGTGGAGAAGGCGAGCCAGAACTTGGAGCCGCCAACCTTCAAGTCAACGAATACCTTGAAGATGGTGTAGGCCATGGCAAAATATGCGACCGCGATCAACGAAATGTCAAACTTCTCGGCGCCTTCCGTCAATGACTTGAGCTTGCTGACACTACCTTTCACGTAAGAGATGTAACGACGCAACATGTTGTTGCCGGTAGACTTCCAGGTGACTCCCTCGTAGGAGAACTTGGCCAAATCAGACAAGGTCTGGTCGGCCGATTGGGATGGCACAATCAACACGCGGTCACTGGAAACACCGGGGAAAGTATTTTCGATTTCAGGAATGGCGTTTTGGCTCATACGCTTAAACACCAACGGGATGAGAGTGAATTGGTCTGCATCCGGGTACTGGGACACCTCAGCGAGTTCGACCCAGCCGTGGTAGTCGGACGAACCCGGCGGGTGGTAATACGACACCAGTCCCGGCTGGTCAAAAGACTCGGGAATATACTCATCGACAACGGCCAAGTATGCAATGGAAGCCAAAAGCGACGTGATAATGGTGAAGTGGATAGGTTTGTGGGCCGATATACTGGCCACCGAGGCGGTGAATCTTGTGACGAAATTAAGCATCAGCAAGGCGTTCTTCAATCGAGACACGGGTATGCGATGGGCAGGCACGAGGTAAACAAACAGAAAAGATGGGACAGACCGACAAGTCCAGAACGATTATTTTTCGGTGAATATGTTTCTTTACCACGCACAGCTGGATGGTTGAATCTGGCCAATGGAGTGGGTTGACTTGGACGACTTTTTTTTTTCGATTACAGTAACGCCTATACGAAGAGGCGCGCAGACTACAGACACGTCCACTGAGCGGCACGGGTGTGGTCCCATTCTCCGCAGTTGGTGTTGGGTCCAGCCAGAGGGCCAACAATATTTGGGAACAGCAGAAATTTATTTTATGACCACGGGTTTGATTGGGGTGATCCAACCTGGTCCCTCGTCACTACGCGGAAAGGGGTTCCTCGTTGTCAGGGGGTCCCATTGTGCTGGACATAATTAGATGAAGGAGGTCACATGACCTGGCCCGATTGAGTGTAAACGACGATTTCACCACCCTAACTCTCACGTGTTTGAGGTCCTGGTGTGTATGCGACAAGAGAGAAAAACATAAACGCGATCAAAAAATACTCTGCGTCCTTAAATGGTTATGCTATTGTCCGTTTTCTCGGGATTTTACTCTTGCATATTTTTGGTCTATCGGGCGTCTCTCTACCTAGCCGCCAATAGATAATATTATTTGTCGCACAGGAGATAATTATGCACCCCTGGGTTGAGCCCTGGCGCGAACGCCTCGAATACCAGATTGAAAACTCCATTGTGAAACGATAGCAACTTCCTCGCTATTGAGAAACGAGAAAAAAATACCAATGACGAAGTTTCGGACCTGAATCTGCCCAGAGAAGTTTCTAATTTTGTCAACTTTGACGTCTTCAGTATTTGATTTCATCGTTTCGATTAGGAATGGAGATTTTGCAGCCGCTAGGTTGAACAAGGTATAAAAGATCTTGACAAAAGCCGTAGTCCGTCCGAGATTTCATCATTATACCCATAGCACAAGATGAAGCTTTCTTCGATCTTTGTGACCTGCTCCCTCGCTTTGGCTGCCACTGCTCGGGCTGTTCCTGCCCTGGTGTATGATAACGCTGCTTCTCTTTCCGCCAGAGACATTGACCTCGCCAATGAGCTTATCGCGGATTTGGAAAGCTACAAAGCAAAGAGAGATGCCGCGGGTGCTGATGCTGTTGAGATTCAAGCAAGAACCTTTGGCATCATTCCTAAGATCTTGGGTGCGATCCAAACATCCTTGGGCCCTTCCATTATTGAAGGTTTGACGAGTGATTCAAGCTTACAAGCCGATTCTTCGAAGCAATTCTTGTCTTGCGTTCAAAGCGGTGAGATTTCGGTTGAAGTGTTGTACTCTGCTTTGGTTAAGATCGGATGGTGTGAACAGATTATCACCTAGATTATCTCCAACTGTAACTTCTACGTCGAAATCTATAAATTGTCCGTCACCAAGATTGTGAACTTGAGCACCAAGATTCAATTGAAGCTTTCTGGAAAGACTGTCTCCCTTAGCAGAAGGGAGGATGATGCGCAATTGATTGAAGGCATTCCTTTGCCTGTTGTCGCCAAGAGACAAGCCCAAAGTATTGTCATTCAAAACTTATTGGGCTCATTGTCTTCCTCGGGTTTGTGCGGCCAAATTGTCAAGCCTTTGATTGTGGACCCACAGTTTTCCACGTTTGGTGTTTCCTTCATCTATACGTTGATTCAGACCAAAATCATTATTATCAACGACTTCATTTCCGTTTTCTGTGAATCCGGTTTGGTTACTTCTCTCTTCGAATGTTTCTTCAGAGTCGAGTCCTTTAAGCTTTCTATCTTCAATGCATTGGTTTCCTACTGGTCTCACTGCGGTGGAAGCACTATTACTGGTACCCCAACTGGTTACACTTCCCAACATTTGTCGTCTACTAGCATCCCAACGTTCACTGAAACGCAGAGCACTGATATCCCAATCAAGTCTTCTGATGTTCCAAACAGCAACCCTGTGATTCCAACCACTGAGTCTAACTCCAAATCCACTCCTGTTTCGGGCTCTACTGACTCCACTTCTGTGACTATCCCACCTGCTGCTTCTACTCCGGGTGCTTCGACTGACTCTACTTCTGAAACCGTGCCTCCTGCCACTGAAACTGATTCAACTCCAGGAACTACTACTACTTCTTGTACTACGAAGACCAAGCCTCCTCACAAGACCACCACTTGTACTGGTGAGGGCTGTACTCCAGCTACGTCTACTCCAACTGGTTCTACTGAGTCCACTTCTGAGACTGTTCCACCTGCTACCTATACCTCGTCCACTCCATGCACTGGTGAGGACTGCACTCCAGCTACGTCTACTCCAACTGGCTCTACTGACTCTACCTCTGAGACTGTTCCACCTGCTACCTATACCTCGTCCACTCCATGCACTGGTGAGGACTGCACTCCAGCTACTTCTACTCCAACTGGCTCTACTGACTCTACCTCTGAGACTGTTCCACCTGCTACCTATACCTCGTCCACTCCATGCACTGGTGAGGACTGCACTCCAGCTACTTCTACTCCAACTGGCTCTACTGACTCTACCTCTGAGACTGTTCCACCTGCGACCTACACCTCGTCCACTCCAGGAACTACTTCTACTTCTTGTACTACGAAGACCAAGCCTCCTCACAAGACTACAAAAACCACAAAGAGCAAGCCTCCTCACAAGACCACTAAGACTACTGAGACTACACCTTCTACCTCTGAGACTATTCCACCTGCGACCTACACCTCGTCCACTCCATGTACTGGTGAGGACTGCACTCCAGCTACTTCTACTCCGGCTACTTCTACTCCAACTGGCTCTACTGAATCCACCTCTGAGACTGTTCCACCTGCGACCTACACCTCGTCCACTCCATGTACTGGTGAGGACTGCACTCCAGCTACTTCTACTCCAACTGGCTCTACTGAGTCTACTTCTGAGACTGTTCCACCTGCTACCTATACTTCTACTACTGAGTCTACTCCAGTCACGTCTACTCCAACTGAGTCGACCACAATTACAACTCCAGTTCCAGGAACCTCTTCAACTCTTCCTGTTCAACCATCTCAGTCTACCTGTGTTTGGCAATGTTACTGTAAGTAATGGGGCTATTCGAAATCTGGTGAGATCTGATCATATATACTTTCCCATTAGAGATGTTTTGTATTCGATTCAGGATGGAGACGTTTTTAATCAGCAGGAACAGTTTTATTCCTTTCGCTCGTGAATTTTGACGACGATGCTGATATTTTTTTGTTTCTATTCTATTAATAAAATTTTTGTTATTTTAGTGTGTCTGCGGGAGTGAGTATTTTCTAGATGATTAAAAAGCAAACCTGATACAACAGTCGACGCAAGAAAGCTCCTGATTGCATTAAAGTTTACTGATTTAGTTTTCTCTGCCTCTTTTTTCTTTTTAATATTTTTCTGGTGCTCACCATAATCAAAGAATGCCTTACGAATATTATTCAAGATAATTTGAATCGACATTACTTCAAGAGGTGGAATTTCTTTGAAATTGGGAGGTTGTCAAGCACGATCACCGAGTTCAAATCTAACGAAGGCACTGTTCCAGGGAACGATTCTGTTTATTCTAACCTTTTTAAAGAATTAAAGCTTGTTTGCATTTTTTTCTCTATTTTCAAATTATTTTCTTTTTTTTTTCCGTGGGAAAGAGAATTCTTCGGATGGGGTTTCTTTGGCACCATCTCAACATTCTTTCACCTTTTTGACAAATGTATTCTTTCCAAGTAGGAACAAAGAAATTACTGACAATACAAGAATGTACAATTCTGTATATATAAGTTCCTGACTGATCTAATATGTCCCCCGATTTACGTTTCTATCACATTGTGATAAACTTCTTGGAATATTTCCGATTGGATTAGCCGCGATACATCACAATAGAGGTCGAGGCTCTGAACGCGCCGTTTAGCTACCAAAGAGCCTTTGTGCCTAAACTTCCGTGGTTGATCAAAGTTAGGAGAGTTAACATATACTTTATTGAAATTTTTATATCGGAGCAATTCATCGCAACTGGAGACGAATTTCCTCGGGAACCTGCTGGAATAGTGACGTAGATACATAACTTGGTCGTGTTAGATTGGTTACAAAATTTTGAGTTCTTAATCGATTTGCACAAGTATTGTCATGCTTTCCAGGTGCTTCTGTTTTTCTTTTCGACTCCTATTTGTGAGCCTACGATTTAAGCTGCAACAGCCGAGAATCGACGTAGTCGCGCAGACAAAGACCTCGCAACCTGCACATGCAACGCGTTCGCATAAACATGTAAAAACAAGTTATTGACTTCCTCTGTAGTAATATTTACAGAAGTGGATTATGCCAGGGTACGTTGGAAGGCCAATTTTTCTCACTTGCAACCGCAATATTAACACAAATAGCGAAGTTATCACTCTTCAATCAGGCCAATGTGGCAACCAGGTAGGCATTCAATACTGGTCCCAGTTAGCCTCAGAACACGGAATACAGCCAGATGGAACCTCCTTAGAATATCCGAACGATGCTGCCCAATTTCAAACAAACCATCCCAGTTTCATCTCCACTAAAGAAACCAATCGGCAAAGAACTGATCGAACCGATGTATTCTTCACTTCCAACGATCAGAACAAACATACGCCTCGCGCGATCCTAATAGATTTGGAGCCATCAGTCATCAATAGGGCAACCAATGCCATGCCTATGTTCAATCCTCGTAACATACACTTAAGTGATACGGGGAGCGGGGCTGCCAACAATTGGAAGCGGGGATATAACTACGGGAGAGAGCACGCGGAGGAGCTTATGAATTTGATTGATCGTGAAATCGACAAATGCGACAACCTTTCTGCGTTTCAACTTTTTCATAGTGTTGCGGGCGGAACAGGATCCGGGGTGGGAAGTTTGCTTATGGAGATTTTGAATGATCGGTATGGAAGTAAGAAAATTCTTAGTACGTTCCTGGTATTTCCCTCCAGCGACAAAACGTCGGACGTGGTGGTTCAGCCCTACAACACTGTTCTCACTTTAAAGAGGCTTATTGATTTTAGTGATGCGACATTTGTATTTGATAACGATTCGTTGAATACCCTAGAATCGACATTCTTAACCCCCGACCCGAATCAGGCATTGTCGCTGAAGACCGCGTTCGACGGCGCCAATAAGCTAATTTCCTTTATCGCGTGTGGTGTATCGAATCCATTGCGATTTCCTGGCTACATGTACAGCTCATACGAATCCATTATTTCCACTTTGGTGCCGACTCCTGATTTAAAGTTTCTTTCCTCGTCGATTGCACCATACTCTCAAATCCCAGGCACCAACCTGGCGCAAAATTATGTGAGCTTGAATGAGTACGATATTGTGTTGGAGCTTCTAAATAACAAGTACAAGATGAACCGAGCAAGTGATGTGCCCAAATACATTTCAATGTTCGATTACTTGATTTCGGATTCGTTAAACCAACAAGAGATTAGAAGAGGCGTCGTTCGGGCACAGCAAAGGGTTGAATTTGTCCCTTGGGCCTCTTCAACCATAAATGTTGTAAATGGTCGAAAGTCTCCGTTTACGCCGAAGGCCGGCATCAGTGGTTTCCAGATTTCCAACAACACATCTAACATCAATATGTTTACCAGGATTCTTAGGCAGTACGACTTACTCGCTAAAAGATCGGCGTATCTCAACTACTATACCGAGTCTAACGATCCGGCAGAGAAGACCGAGGTGCTTGAGATGTTCAACGAGAGTAAAGAGAGCATTTTGAGTGTGATTGACGAATATAAACAGTGTACTTCCATGTCATATCTCGAAGACGATATCTTGGACGAAGATATGATGGCCTGAGTGGCAATTCATTGCTTCAATTGCAACTTGCTTACTATTAGCCGGCACTGTTAATACAAGTCAAAGTCCGGATACTGAGGCGCACCTGCGGCTTATCTTCCCGCTTGTATACAGGAAGGAGGGTTTTGGTGCCACACAGCTCCACAACCACAACCACACCCATTGCATCATTTTATCTTTAGTGCTTAAAGGGCGTCATTTTCGTATAATTTTATTTATTCAACAATGTCTCATTTAATTTCGGAAAAAGCGAAATCTCGCTCGAGAATCCACTTTGCTACCATAAACTTGGATGGTGCTCCAGAAGGATATGAGCGACACCCTGAGCCGATGGTGTTGGATTTTGGTACCCCAAATTCGGGTTTTTTTCCTGTGAATAGACTTGAAGCCCACGTACTTGATTACCCTCTTCAAAAATCACAAGATGTGCCTGTGGGTAATGCGTCTTTAGAGAACTTGAACTCCGCCAACGGATCAAATGGAACATTGATTGATGATCCAATCCTGAAATTAACTGTGGGCCTGAAGTCGAAGAACAAAGTTGTGATCGAAACACACAGCACCGATCCAAAGGTGATTGATTTATCCACTGGTTTGCAATACTCAGCGATTGATGGAATTCCCCAGTTGCTTGAGTTTACCAAAGATCTCATCACGAGGGCACATCCTCCTGGGTATGATGATTGGACTACCATTATCAGTAATGGTGCCGGTGACGGGCTCAATAAAGCAGCAGATGCGTTTTTGAATCCTGGTGATATCATTTTATTGGAAGAATTCACCTTCACTCCATTTTTGCAAAACATATCTAATGTTGGGGGGATTCCCGTTCCAGTGAAATTGGATTTGTCCACCGGAGCTGATGCTAGCAATGGAATTGATCTTAAATATTTGACCGATTTGCTTGAAAACTGGGACGAACGGAGACCCGACTTAAAAGGTAAGAAGCCGAAGGCTTTGTACACCATATCTACCGGGCAAAACCCAACTGGACTTACCCAATCTTTGGAATTCAGAACAAAGGTGTATGCTTTGGCTGAAAAATATGACTTTGTCATAATCGAGGATGATCCTTATGGGTATTTGACATTACCTCCTTTTACTGAACCAAGCAAAATTTACCACTTAAAGGACTATTTAAGTGTAGAAGACTATCTCAAGGACCATTTGGTTAAGTCGTACTTATCTATCGACACATCTGGTCGTGTTTTGCGTATTGAGACCTTTTCAAAGCTCTTTGCACCTGGTTTGAGATTGGGTTTCCTTGTTGGCCACAAGGATGTTATCGAAGCCATTGCTACGTACGCGAATGTTGTGACACGTTCTTCTTCTGGTACGTCACAGTTGCTAGTCAATAATGTGATCCAAAAAAGCTTCGGGGGTGTTGATGGGTGGTTGGAATGGATTTTGAAGATGCGACACGCGTACAAGAACCGCAGAGATGTTTTACTTCATAATTTGTACCAGCTGGAAGGTTACAGAGCAGGCTACTTTGACGTGATTGACCCACGCGCTGGAATGTTCGTTAGTGTGTTCATCAACTTCCCTGAGGGCACAAAAATTATTGAGAAAATCGAGTTGCTTCAGTGGAAATTCCGTGCTTACGGTGTTCGTGTTGTAACCGGATACAAAATGGCTGTTGATCAGAAATTTAGCGATAGTCGTAGTAACTTCTTCCGCTTGACATATGCGCCTGCAAACAATGATGAGGAGTTGGCTGAGGGAGGTAAAAGATTTGGTCAGGCGGTTTATGATTTCTTCCAGAAGAACTTGGAGTTCTAAAGCCTATTTCCCATAGCTGTGCTTCTTTTTGATTGAACATAATGTATGTATTTGAATAAATTTTCTTTGTGTATTACGAGAATACGGTCCCGCCCTCTTAATTTTATTCATTCCTTTCATATACCCCAGGAAATCGCAAATAGAAAAAAAAACGTCAAAAAATACAATAAAATAAATTGCACAAATACAAATCAACCCCGTGGAATAGTTGAAAGTACACGTAAGAAATCATCCAAGATTTGTGATCGTTTTCAGATTATTTGATCCAACTCTCAAATTACTTTTGAAGAACGTAAGACGCAGATACCTGACGGTACAACCGGGCCCAGAAGGTCACATGACCGATCTCACACATTTTATATCACAGGGGCTCTTTCGACACTTATCTTAATCCACTAATTATAAATATTCCAGGATGTCGTTCAATTTCGCAAAATTTACGGATAACTTGAAAAATATTGGGGACAAGGTAACTACTGAATTCAACAATGAAGTTTTGCCGTTCGCCCAGAGAACGAGCCGCATGGTCCAAGAAAAGATGGGCAAAGTCGACGTCGATGAAATCAGTCAATTGCCATCTGAATATACTTCTTTGGCGGAACGTTGCAACAATATCGAGAAGTTGTATAAAAATACCTTGAAGGTGACCCAGAATTACGAATCTGAGTCCTATGATTACCCAACCAATTTACAGGAGTCGTTTTCGGAGTTTGGTAAGAATATTACCAACCGCGTCTCAAATTTGTCTAAGGCTACAACTCCGGCTGAGGCTCTGGCCGCTTTGGTAAACCCAGTTAATGGCGAGTTCAAACCCCCTAAGACCATGTACCACGCCCTTGCAAGAGCTACTGATGGGTCCATCTTGGCGTCATCAGCTGAGCAAAACCAGGACCCATTGGTCAAGGCCTTGGATTTATACTCGTCCAACTTGAACAAGATTGCCAATGCTAGATTAGGTCAAGACCAGTTGATCAAGTCCAAGTTCAATGCGCCTCTACAAACTACATTGAGATCTTTAATTTCTCAAAGTGGTGCCATTCAGAAGAAGGTCGAACAAAAGAGAATCGATTACGACTTAGCTAGACAAGCGTTGAAGAACTGCTCTAATGCAGCAAAGGAGCCACAGTTGAGAGTTGCTATGGAGAATGCTGAAGATGAGTTCGCTAACTCGGTGGAGGATGCTCTTAGTGTGATGCAAAATGTCTTGAATCAATCTAAGCCTCTTGAGGAATTCTTGGAATTGATAAAAGCACAATTGGCTTATCACAAATTGGCTAGCGAGTTGCTTGGAAGCATGGTTGGTGGTTTTGAGAACTTGATCGATGAAGATTCTAAGACAAGCAAATCGGGAAATGCCAACTCCCCAGAGTCGGGGGAATTTGACATTTAAGCTATGTATTGTAATCTGCAAATTTGATATTGTCAATTGTTGTAATTATTAAAGTCTAATATCTAATTATTCGCCGAGTCTCAACGCCTGCAATCTAATGTCGGGGGCAGACTGGTCATCAGCAAATCCAAAACTACCTTCTAATAGTTTAGCGTGGATCGATTGCAACGCTCTAATAGTATCCTTAGAATTGATGACAGCCGATATGTTAATTTCATTTGCACCCTGACTGATCATTTCAATATTAATTTTTTCATCCGCCAAAACTTTAAACATGCTACCTGCGATGCCAATGAAGTTGACCAATTGTTTACCCACCAAAGACACAATAGCCATGTCTCTGGTGACATCAACGGTTCCCATCAAACGCAATTCCTTTAAAGCATGTTTCAAATAAGGTTCTTGGTCTGATTGAATTTGCAATGCCATAGAAACATGGACCTCAGAGGTGGAGATCAAGTCCACCACAAGCTTGAACTTGTCCAAGGTGGTGAACAAATTTGCCAAGAAGCCATGCGACAACGTCTTCTTGTTTGAGTGAACGTTAATAACGACAATTTCTTGCTTAGCAGTAATCGCAGTTGCTGATTTTCTCTTATGGGTTTGAATGTAGTTAGAGGATAACGTTTCATAAGCGGCAGGAGGATGTGGTGGGGTTTCTTCACCCTTTCTACCGATGTTATCAGGGTAAATAATGGTTCCCTTACCAGAAGGATTGTCAACATTTTTGATCCTGATCGGGATCTTAGCCCTGATAACTTGCTCCATGGTGAACGGATGGATAACTTCAGAACCGTAATAGGTCAACTCAGCAGCTTCATCAGGAGTGACACTTTCTAACAATCTTGCATTGGGAACTTTTCTAGGGTCGGCTGTGAAAATACCATCCACCTCTTTCCAAATTTGCAATTCCTCAGCTTGGACACCAACGGCGATCAAAGCAGCACACAAATCAGTGTAACCACGACCAACACCATTGAGCAAACCACCAGGAACAGTACCGAAATATCCGGTGAAAACAGGAATAGCATCTTTTGGAAAGGACTGTGCGGATTTTCCCAACTCCGTGGCCAAGAACAGGTAAAAGCTATCATCAAAACCTTTAGAGAAGTCAATATCCATAGGAATAATGCTTGACAAGTCAACGTAAACACCATTCAAACCATGGTCTTGCATCAATGAAGCCATAAAACGACAGGACAATTTTTCACCAATGGACATGATACTATCGAGAGTCCTTGGACTGATTTCACCAATAATCTTGGAGGCATGTAATAGTTCATGGGCTCTAGCAATTTCAAGTTTTGTTGACTGGATCAATTCCTCTTGAATCTTTGGATCGGAGATTCTGTCAGTAGCATTCTGAACGTGGTCATCTTCGATGACCTGCAAAAGCGTAGCAAAATCGCCATTTTCTGAGGCGATATCGGCCGCTTTTAGCAATCTGGAAGTGGTACCTTCACTTTTCGAATTGGAGGATCTGGCAGAACAGACAACAGCAACTCTGTTATTATCGCTGAATTTTTTCACGATATTATCGACAATGTTTTCTGGGAACTTTCCAACGGAGGTTCCACCAAACTTTTGGACAATCCAACCATTGGTAGAAAGCGATTTGAAATCAAGAACTGAGTTATAAGATACAGCGGAATGCTGTGGAGAGGGAGACGACATTTTATTATAGTGCTTTAATGCAAATCTTGGTTCCGAAATTCGTGGTAGAATAAATATCAACTCTATGTCAAAGTGTTCATATGAGTCAGTGACTCAAAGTCTTCGGGCCTGTATCGGTGTGAATTATTCGAAGTCACGTGCAAAATTGCTTTTTTTTTTTCGTCTGTTCTTTGTGTGTTCTTTGTGTCCAGAGAGATTTTGTTCCAGTCGCGCTCGTACAGCGACAATTGGCCCACAAAATGAACCACCTCGAAGGGTTTGAAAAAGGCACAATATTACTTTAAAAAAATAGTGCTGGGAAATTGTCTCAATTTAATGAAAACTCGAATCTAATTTTTGAGTCGGTCCTTCAAAAAATTTTGGTTATAAAAAAGAAATCAAAAACTAATCTGGGCCTACTGCTGGTCACGGAGATCATCAGACTACCCGGTAGTGCATAAAATTTTAATATGGAGTGATGTAAAGATGAGTTTCAATTCCACCATTTTCTTTCCAACTGCTAAATATGACAAAAAGAGAGGCGGAAAAACCCGAAGGAAACCAGGAACCGAAAAGATTAGACACAAACTTTTCTCATGAGGAGATTCAGTCATTCTTAAACGCTAAGATTTTTGCTAACGACTTTCAAGTCAAGTTGGAGAACGATATCAAGAACAGTCAGCCTTACCGATGGGGAACTGTCACCGAGCTCATGGATGACACTTTATTGAGAAATGTCCGAAAAGAAGTTTTGTCAGAGATTGCATTCACGAAGAAAGAGACTGATATCTACAAGGTTTTCCAATCTGGAGATTTAGCCAACTTGTCTGGGCTTAATTGGGACGATTTATCTAGATTGCCTTCGTTATACAAATTGAGGGCTGCCATATATTCGCAGCAATTTAGAGACTTTATTTCCAAGGTGACCGGTTGTGGAAAATTGAGTGGAGTTAAGACCGATATGTCTATCAACACTTACACCAAAGGGTGCCACCTTTTAACTCATGATGACGTTATTGGCTCGAGAAGAGTGAGTTTTATTCTCTATTTGCCCGACCCGGAATTCACTTGGAAGCCTCATTATGGAGGTGCCTTAAGATTGTTTCCAGCGGTCGTACCCAATGTTCCAGAATCTGACTTTGGCGCCAAATTGGTTCCTCAATTCAACCAAATTGCGTTCTTTACTGTTCAACCTGGGTTGTCATTCCACGATGTGGAAGAGGTACGTGTTGACAAACAAAGATTGTCTATCCAAGGTTGGTTCCACATCCCCCAAGACGGGGAAGATGGCTATATTCCCGGGGAACAGGAAGAAACAGAGGCCAAAAGTACTTTGCAACAGTTGCAAAGCAAAGAACTTCAAGAATACGACTTTCCTAAGCCTTTCAGAAATGATATCCCCTCCGAAGAACTCAAGATTTACCAGTCAATGGACACTGAGTTAGATTTCTCTGAGGAGGAACAAGAGTATTTGGGGCAATTCATCAATGCGACGTACTTGACCAAGTCTACGGCGCAAAAGTTGAACGACTCTTTTTCAGAGGAATCAGTGTTAGAAATCAAAGAATTTTTACGGGATGAATATGCTGAGGTCCTTAGGGAAACTCTTCGCAGAACTGAGTTGGAAAACAAGGTACCAAAGACCGCGGGAGAAATCAATTTCCCTTGGAAGTGTGCTGTCCCTCCACACAAGCAGAGATACATGTACATTGACGGCAAATCATCGTTTGCGTTGTCTGAGAAGTCAATCAAACACGTTAACCATATCGGACAACAAGAATTGCCGAACTTCGAACTCACGAAACAATTGAGCGAGCGCGAACCGGAGCAGAAGATCTTAGAGTTGATGGGATTTATGAAATCTATTGCGTTCAGAAAGTGGTTGATTTACGTCACCGGCTTGATCCCGACTAGTGATCAGATTGTTGCAAGAAAGTTCAGACCCGGACAGGACTTCATCTTGGCCACTACTACAGACAAACAATTGGCTAGAGAATACAACAATGAAGTCAACGTGTTGTTGGAGGCTACGCTAGGACTTACACCTACGGCGAACAATCCCAAAAACTGGGAATCGGGAGAGTTTGGAGGATACGAGTTGTGCATGGCTTTGAATGGTGCGGAGTCAGATCAGGAGTTTGAGGACGACGATCCGGCGGTGTACAAGACCAATGACCCAAATGACGACTCTGTGTTGTTTACCAGCCAATGTAAATGGAATACATTGAACCTCATGTTGCGTGATCCGACGGTATTGAAGTTTGTGAAGTATGTGAGCATTAACGCGAAGGGCTCCAGATGGGACATTAGTGCTCAGTGGAACGTCAAGTACTTGCAGGAAGACGAGGATAACGAAGAAGAAGAACAAGAAGAAGTGAAGTAAACTTCGAATGATTATATAAAGAATGAACGATAGCGATACGATCAAAAATAAGCGCAAGTAGTGGGGTGTGGTAGAGCAGGTGGCACAATGGGGTACCTCGGCCTGTGTACCATATGACTGGTTGTGCGGAACAAATGGCAACGGGTTAGATCAATAGTATCGAATAAAGCCGAGCGAGTCGATTGATAGGAGCGGACACCCCCGCGAATGGCGCCGAGTATCCACAAAACACCGGACTTTGTGTGCGTTCTAAGCCTAACGGCACTTGTTGCCCCATTGGGTTTCAATATGCGATGGTCCGGGTAAATGCATTACCTATTTGAGTGCGAACTCCCGCGCCCGTTTTGCGCGGTCCTATGCGCATACGCCAAATAAAAATACTTGTCTTTTCCTGATTCATTTTTCACCATCTAACATGGCTGACTCTGAAGTTAACCCCTTGGTGATTCTCGCGTCTGTCACCACGTTCATCCTGGCGTGTGTTGCTTACTACTATGTTCAACAAAACAAGAAGAACCAGCCAGTGTTGCATCCCACCGAGTACAGAAAGTTCCCATTGATCGGTAAGACCAGAGTGTCTCACAACTCGTGTGTGTACAAGTTTGGGTTGCCAAAGTCCACCGACAGATTGGGTTTGCCAATTGGCCAGCACATTTCCATCTCCGCTGTGATCAACGACAAGGAGGTTGTGAGATCTTACACCCCCATCTCCAACGACGAGCAATTGGGTTCTTTCGACTTGTTGATCAAAACTTACGAGAACGGTAACATCTCGAGACACGTTGAGTCCAAGAAGATTGGCGAGCACATCGAGGTCAGAGGCCCTAAGGGCTTCTTCACCTACACCCCGAACATGGTCAAGAGCTTCGGTATGGTTGCCGGTGGTACTGGTATTGCGCCAATGTACCAAGTGTTCACCGCGATCTTGAGCAACCCTAAGGACAAGACCAAGATCTACTTGGTCTACGCCAACGTTTCCGACTCCGACATTTTGTTGAAGGCGGAGTTGGACCAATTGAAGGCTGAACACCCAGACCAATTCTTTATCCACTACGTGTTGAACAACCCACCTGAAAACTGGGAGGGTTCTGTTGGTTTTGTCACTCCAGAAATTATGGACAACCACTTGCCAAAGCACACCGAAGACACCAACTTGTTGATTTGCGGTCCTCCATTGATGGTTTCCGCCATTAAGAAGGCGGCCCAAACCTTGGGCTACCCTAAGGCCAAGCCTGTGTCTAAGTTGGGCGACCAGGTGTTCGTGTTCTGAGGATTATATTCTCAAAGTGTTCGACCCGACCTATTTAGAAATAAAATACCGGTATATCATTTTTCGTTGTTTGACCTGCTGTCGTTTATCGTATATGCAATGATGCTTCCGGATCCCACGCATGGTTGCACTCTGCGCGCGTGACGCCCATACAGAGGATCAACCGGATAGTGGTACATCTTAATCGCCTTCTGCATTCTTCTCCTATTTCTTTTTGCTATCTTTCCTCTAGTCTTCTTCTCAAGCTTCGCTCTGGCCACTACAACTTCATCGGAGGAATGTTCCAGTTGATTCCTCTTTTGCTAATATTTGCCATGGCATACGGTTCCGCTCTACCCCCTTGGGAACTACCGGACTCATACATTCTGGATGCCCTCACGGACGAGAAACTTGAGATTCAAAACGTTTTGAAGTCTCCTAATAGCTTCAAGAACTTGCCGCCATTGCTTAAAAATCCCACGCAAAGCCAGCGAACAATCAAGAATGGTGAAATCCCCCACTATGTTATCGACTACGCACCATTGGTGCACCTTTACTCCGAGGAGAGATACTTGCCATATGATGTGGCCGATTTCGTCAAGCATTTTCACGCCACCTACCAAAATGGCACTGTTATCCCTGGTACCGAGAATGGCCAGCTTAATATCTCAAATTTGGGTGATTTGCCCAAATCACGTCATGTGTACTTGACGACTGATGAGGACTTCGATGCCGATCCCTATTGGATCACCGGATTGAAAAACAAACCTTCGTTGTTGACGGGAAAGATAAAAGATGCACCGGCAACGATTATCGTTGTGGATAAGGGCAACGGCTGGGTGGATGCGTTCTACTTTTACTTCTATTCCTTTAACCTTGGTCCATTTGTCATGGGCTCGGGACCTTGGGGCAACCATGTTGGAGATTGGGAGCATTCTCTCGTTCGTTTCCATAATGGCAAGCCCGTGATTGTATGGATGTCAGCCCATGGCGGTGGTGGTGCGTACTTTTACCATAATTTGGAAAAGTATGAACTAGATCCCAAACATCCCATAATTTTTTCTGCTAGGGGAACACATGCAAACTACGTATCTGTCGGAACCCATCCCCACGATCTCCCTTATCAAATTTTATGTGATTTCACAGACAGGGGCCCTCTATGGAACCCAACTAAGAACTATTTGGGATACACCTACGACGGGAAGCATGTTTACCCCGCGGAAAATAATGCTAACCCCAAAGATATTGGTAGAGAGATTCGCTACGGTAATTGGCTCACTTTTGCAGGTCATTGGGGAGATCACCAGTTGCCCGACGATGATCCTCGCCAAAAATACTCGTTTATCTCCGGACACAAATATATAGACGGTCCTCGGGGACCGTTAAAAAAGAACTTGTTACGGATGATTCCATGCGAGAGACACAAGTGGTGGAATTTTTGGAACGGGTGTAACGTTCGGGAAAACATTAAATGGGGGCTTGGGGTGGAAAGCGAAGGCTACAATTGTGGTAATATATTTGTCAAGGTACGCCCGCGGTTTATTAGGAATATCCTCCAGAAGATAACATGGGGAGGCTGGTTTTGCTTTCTGCTGGATTTAATATATGGTTAGTAACATCTGTACCTAATGCCTGTACATGCGCGAAGAAGAAACGTGCAACAACATCATTTTATGTTCAATGCGGCGTTTTCTCGATGCCGTGCCTTCGCAAATGCACTCCAGACTTTTAGACAAACCGACCGTAGAAGACAGTACAACGGAGACGGTAAGAAACTCCGGAGAACTTTAGATTGGAAACCGGTTTCTATCATTTTTCATGCCCCCTATATTTCAACTTTGGCGGCAGAAACACTTAGACTATTGTGGAGAAGACCTGGCACTGCAGGAAATACATATCATGTGACATGCAGAGTCACAATCTAGCACTACTCGATATTTCAATTGGTTAATTCTCGTACCTTTCTCTTTCTGTTTCCGTCGTTGTCATGTCAAGCTCAAAAGGAAACTCCTATATGGAAGATTTCTCGGAAAGATGTGAGCTGGAACCTCAGTTCGAGAGTGATAGTCGCTACGAAACCGAAGCTCATCTGAGATGGCAGAATTTCAAAGACTCATTTAAGCGAGTCTCGATTGAAGAGGACGAAGAAGTGATGTATGGTACCATGACAGACATCGAGAAAGCCAATCTCCTAACTTCAAAGTCTCCGTTGCAAAGAAAACTTAAATCCAGAAACATCACCATGATTGCCATTGGTTCATCCATTGGTAGTGCGTTGTTCGTTGGATCGGGCTCCGCCTTGAACACCGGCGGCCCTGCTGGTATTTTGATTGCATGGTCGATTACAGGAATGGCAATTTTCACCACCATGCAAAGTTTGGGCGAGTTATCGGTTGCTTTCCCTGTCAGTGGTGGGTTTAACCTTTATGCCACTCGTTTCATTGACCCTTCTGTTGGGTTTGCGGTTGCCTGGAACTACTTCATCCAGTTCTTAGTATTGCTCCCCCTTGAATTAGTTTCTAGTTCTATTACAATGGAATTCTGGGACAGTTCCATCAACCCAGACGTTTGGGTTCTCATCTTCTATCTTTTCGTTTGTTCCATTAACATGTTCGGTGTTCGTGCTTATGGCGAAACCGAGGTGTTGTTTTCTGCCATCAAAGTAATTGCAGTTGTCATGTTCATCATTGTCAGCATTGTTTTGGCTGCTGGGGGTGGCCCCAACCATAGCTATGCTGGAGTTAAGTACTGGTATGACCCTGGTGCATTTGCCAACGGTTTTAAAGGGTGTGTTTCTGTTTTTGTCACCGCTGCTTTTGCTTATGCTGGTGTTGAGCTTGTTGGACTTGCAGCCGCTGAATCAGAAAACCCAAGACGCACTTTGCCACGGGCGATCAAGCAGGTATTTTGGAGAATTTTGATGTTTTACTTGGTTTCTCTTACTTTGATTTGTTTCTTGGTCCCATACAACAGTGACAGATTGCTAGGAGCTTCCAGTGTTGATGTCACCGCATCTCCTTTCGTTATCGCCATTGAGCTGGGAGGAATCAAGGGTCTCCCACATGTGATGAATGCGGTTATCTTGATTTCAGTGATTTCTGTCGCGTCAACCAGTGTCTACGCCACATCAAGAACATTGACCTCTTTGGCAGAACAAGGATTAGCCCCAAAAATCTGTGCCTATGTCGACAGAGCGGGAAGACCATTGGTCGCTATTGGAATTTCCAACTTATTCGCATTGCTCGCTTTTATTGCTGCGAGTGGTAAGCAAGCCGAGGTATTTGACTGGCTTATGAGTATTTCTGCCTTAAGTTCGATTGCCCTGTGGATCAGTATCAACTGGGCTCACATTCGTTTCAGAAGAGCGTTGAAGGTGCAAGGCAGAGACACCAATGAATTGACTTTTGTGGCCCAAACCGGTGTGTGGGGCTCTTATTTCAGTTGCATTATCTTTGTTTTGGTGTTGATTGCCCAGTTCTGGATTGCGTTGTATCCAATTGGCGAATCTCCTAGTGCGGAGGACTTCTTCATGACTTACTTGGGTGGAGTTATCTTGATTGTGTTTTACATTTCCCACAAGGTTTGGAAGAAAAACTGGATTTTGCAGACCCCTGCTAAGGATTTGGATATCGACACCGGTAGAAGAGAAGCTGATTTGGAACTTTTGAAGGAACAAATCCGCCAAGAGAAGGCGTTGTTGCGCTCCAAGCCCTGGTACCTGAGATTCTATAACCTCTGGTGCTAATTCTCTCATCACATTCCATTCTTTGGCCAGGACCGGCCGTTTCATATTGCCATTAGTTTCATACGTTATTAAAATAAAAGGTACGGTGTAAACTGACTGTAAGCCCCAACCGCACGAAAGAGTTGACAGGTAGGTTTTATCACATACGATTTCGCGCGCACTTCCACACTTCACGCCGCATTGATATACCCATATAAGCTATGTCCAACAAGGGCAGCAGCCACATCCGCCTCGGTGGTATGCTAAAAACATTCACCAAATCTTCCAAGTCCGCATCTGATGGAATCAATCTGTTGTTTAATTCGCGGGCGGTCGGCCGAAGGAAAGACATGTCCACACTCCTTCTGCAACTTCGAAATGGATCATTGACTGCAAGAGCAGCGACAGCATCAGAGATCGTTGATAATGTCGAAAAGTATTCCATAACTTCCTTAACGGATGTGTGGTATCTGGCGCGAGATCTCTGTGACGCAAAGAACCAGCCCTCTATCAGAAGAACTGGTTTAAAACTAATGATATTATGCATCAAGAACATCACGGACTCGGTTAGCAAAAATTTGATGTTATTCAACGATTTAATGACATTCTGTGAGATGAGAGATACCGATGTTGATCCCGAGTTCGACTTGTTCTTGAATGCGATTCGAAGCCTTACCGATGACGGTAGGGATATCCATGACTTGTACATATATGACCCCAGCAAGAATTGGGGAACGTTTGTCCTTCAAAGTTACTCCATCCTTGGGAAATCCAAATTGAATGACCCGGCGGACCAGATATCGCAAAACTTCCTCACGTTTACGAATTACTTGGGTAACTGTTTTAAACACAGCTTCAACGTGATTGACGAACAATTTATCACCTCAGCGTTGAACACAGCCATATCTGCATCAGAGAATACGGAAGACTCGAAACTTTTAACTGCTCTCCTTGACCTTATAAGTAAAACGCTGACTTATGGATTCATCCCACAAGATATTTATCCTAAAGTTGTTAACTATTTATGTTGCACAAGTGTTAATTCAGAAGAGATCCACGCTCACTGCTGGCATACCCTTAGGTCAATGTATAATACATTGCCATTTATGGTCGTTAAAGCAATTTTTGATATTCTTCAAGATCCAGATTTCCGCCAGGTTCTGTCGTGGGAAGACGTATCACATGAAAAGAATTCTTCAAACACATTGACTCGTCCCTACAAGGTCATATTGGGGGCCTTAGATCTATTGGAATTGATACTTATTGAAGGAGGCTCAAGTGCTGACCGGGTCGACTACATTGATACTTTGATCATCTCTTCGTTAATTGATTGCGCAAGACAGAAGAGCCCTGTCATCAACAGTGGGTTGCTTCGCATAATAGATCATATATTTACTGATACCGAACTTTCAGCATCCATTTTTCCTTTCCAGTCCTGGTATTCTTCAGGTAGGTCAATATTTACACTATTATCAATCTTTGAAATTGATCTGGAACAAGATAAAAATTACTGGAGATCTCTTTGCTCTTCCATATACGACTACTACAGCAACGGATCACTTTTGGCGCCCAAGAACAAGATTATTGACATGTTTTTGAAGTATCCTCGTGTGATTCCAGATCACATCGCTGAATATGTATTGGCATATTACGAAGAGGAAAGACTTTGCGCGATCATAAACCCATCATGGAAAGAAAATTGCAATAGAATTCTAGATTGCTTTTATTATCCTTTCGAAAGCCAGTTTCTTTCATCCCGAATTCGTATAAACGCCTTGAACACGATTATGCATGGTTATGAATTTTCTTTTACGATTGCAGATGATTTTAATTTAGACAGATCTGTGGTTCTTGATGTATTTAAAAATGCAAAGAACGAGAGTAGTACTGAATTACTTCATTTTGTCATCAAAACTTTTTTATCCAGTTTTCTACGAAATTCATCGTTGACGTTCTTACGTTCAATGATCGCCGTGTTTTTGCCCATTTTAGAATCGAAGAGAAAACAAGAAAGAATCATGAGTATTGTTTCGTTGAGCTCATATGGCTCAAATTCACTTCATCCTCGAGGGAGGTCAATCAAGAGCACACCGGATATTGCAGAAGAGAAACCCCAGTTTGGGTTGGAGTATCTCGAATTAATTGCTAAAACATTTTGCAAATTTTTTGTTGTCTACTCACAAACAGATTCTGCGAAAGCCAAAGAGGTTTACGAGTTCTTATTATCGCTTCTTCGGTTTTGCCTCAAGAACGAAGCTTATGCGCCACTGCTTGCAATTCTCAAATGCTTTATGAGACTTCGCGTTACTTCAGATAAGATAATCTACTTTATGAACCCGGGAGATATGGCCGGAATTGCGACAGCACTCAAACGGAACAAAGAGAGCAGTAATTACCAAGAAGATAGCGGCTTTTGGTGGACATATCCAGAAGAATGCGATTATCTCCCAGGGGAGTATTTTGGCCGTTTTAATAAAAGCCTTAAAGCCTTCAATCCGGACTCTTTGAATCTCCAGATTGGACAGAATAATGGAGACACTTTGGATTTGTCCTCTTATATCAAAATTCTTGTCACTATTTTGGAAGACTTTTTTCATTGGGAATTGTATTCATTTTGTTGGTCTCACTTGTGCTCTCAACTCGGAAACAGAATTTTTTTTAATGGCCAAGATAATTATATTTTCAACCTTCACGGGGTATTATGTGACCAATTGACGTTGAAACTACCGAAGAGCTTCTCATTTCCATCTAGAGGACCCGTTTTGACTAAACTGGATTTGCAAGTGGTCTATATTAGGACAATGTCTGCTTTGATAGGGTACCACGACGCTTTTCGGAAGGCAGAAGAAGATCAGATAGTCAGTTCCCTTCTCTTCAGCTTAGATTCATGGAACAAAACCGCAATTCCGAGTATCCATTTGTTGAGTGTTTGCTGTTATGAAATTCCATTATCTATTAAGAAGTATTTCACTGCAATCTTGACGAGATTGCAAAATGGTGTTACCAGTGCTTTTGCAAGCTCTCCAGCCCTTGAATTTTTGATGTCTTTAACTGATGTTCCATTATTAATCTCCAATTTTACTCTGGATGATTTCAAACGGGTTTTCGCTATTGCTTTCAAGTATATGCAATATTCTCTAGATGCAAAACGTCGGTTGTCTTCACAAGAAAGTGACGAAACATCCGTATTGCAAAGTCATGGAATTGACGCCGAGGTGGACAACAAGACTTCTACAGAGGCGACTGAAACCACTCCGACCATCAATGAGTATCTTCTTGTACTCTCGCAGATGGTGGTATGTCGTCTTTTCTTGAAGATTAACTTATTCGACCGGAGGCAATTCAGTGGATTTTTAATCAGAAACATTATTTCATCCAGCGGATGTGAGATCACTAACGATCTAAATGAGCGCACTGTCGCATTCTTGGATTTCATATACAGATTCACTTATAGTGATATCCCTCTTAAAATTGTCACAAACTCCAAGCGTTCAAGTGCTATTTCCCTGGTCAGTAGCAAGTGGATTGTTGGAAAATCTATAGTGACAATTGATGCAGAGGCTACTACGGGTGCGGCTACAATCACTCTGAGAGGACCTACAGGTACGTCCGTCTATGACGTGAAGTTGGACCCAATTATGCTACCGGTAGCACTAGGGCAATACACCCACAAACCAATATTGCTGAACGCACATTACTTGCTTCAGTTGTTCAAACCACTAGACCCTGGGGATACGTCCAAGCCAATTTCTTTGTTCGATGATGCAGCCACAGACCGAGCCATAAGCACATTGGACAGAATAGCGGTTGTGTCTCACCACAAGGCAGGAATCATGTATATTGGACCCGGCCAGACGAGAGAAGATGAGATCTTGGGTAATAGTGTTGGATCGGACGCTTACAACAATTTTCTCAACGGCATTGGCCAGTTAATACGGTTGAAGGACGCAAGAACGATCTATGTTGGTGGGTTGGATTCGGAAAATGGCACTGATGGAGACTATGCGTACTTTTGGAGCGACCATATCGCGCAATTAATTTTCCACACCACCACGTTGATGCCTAACCCAGTTAACGACAAATATTTCTCATGCAAAAAAAGACACATTGGAAACAATTACGTCAATGTGTTCTTTGACGAGTCGGGGATCAAGTTTAACTTCAATGTAATCAAGTCGCAATTCAATTTCATTAATATTGTCATCTCGCCGCATACGTTATCGAATGCATATGCAGTCAAGAATCGAGAATGCGAATTTTACGTGGTGAAGATTTATCGCCGCAGTGGTGTGCCAGGGATATTTTCAACCACGCACCTCAAGCTCATTTCGCGGGAACAGTTGCCGCACTTTGTGCGAAATACAGTGATCATTGCCAATCTATTTGCCCATGTATGGCATTATTCGGTACGGGGAGATTATACCACCAACTGGGAGTTACGGGTGCGCCACATCGATACCATCTGCAAGAAAGCAAGTGAGAGTCATTTGCCACTTGAGCAGGAGCAAATGAAGCAAGGGGACCAAACCGATATTACCAAAACGGGAATTTCTGTAGGGGATAACGCTTACACCGACATGACCAAGTCGTTCTTGCAACAGCTCCAGCCCAGCACGTTCATCTCGGTGCCGGTAAACCAAGCCATTTCCAAATTTGACTATGTCTCAAAAACCGACACCGGAGCATATTCGTCTTTGGAGTTCAACTCTTATGCATGATTATGCCGTACCTCACGTGCGATCGCCTGGATAATGCAATACACCTTGGTGATGACGATATACGCAGTACACAATTACTAATCGTGGCATGTCCCGTCCATGCCCTCTCCAAAGCCACCGATTCGACCGATGCGGAGAGAGGAAATGAACGGTATTCGGGGAAACTCGTGTTGTCTCATTTCCACCCTCCCTTAACCATTTCTGCGTCGCCGGTCTTTCATAGCTGCGGATGCTCCGCCCTAAAATGAGATAGTCTTCGTTGCCGAATACGCCACTAATTTAGCCCGGCAACTAAAATAAAGAAAAAGAAAAAAAAACCATCAGGCCCGTGCGCCGACTCTTCGGATTAACGGGGAAAATAGATGTTGTTCCGAAAACAGGACACCAATCATGCCGGGGCAGTGATGTGGGTTATCTGCAGTCAAGATGGTTGTGGCGCTCTAGGCCATATACCGCCAAGGTCTCGTCCGTGGTGCACCACCCAACTGGTATAAACCACCATTTCTTTTTTCCAACCTGGCTCCACCGAAAGCGGGAATCATCGAGGTCGTTGCCACCCACCTCATTCGCTATAATGGGCTCCCACACTATGGCGTTGCAAGCGGTTAAGTCTGTGCAAGCCACTTTGGCCTCCGAGAGAGATGCGCTCTTGAATCTCTCTGCCCAATACCTGAACAAAATTGAGTGCCAAATGGAGTTAGTGGATGTGTTGTGGTGTTTGTATGATACAACATTGAGGGGCGGCAAAATCGTGGCTGTGGGCGTGGGCAAGTCGTTCAAAATCGCCACCAAGAGTGTCGCGACGATGAAGTCGTTGTCCATTCGGTCGGACATTCTCCACCCGACAGAGGCGTTGCACGGCGACCTTGGCTTGATCAATGAAAATGACTGTCTTTTCTTTTTCACCGCAAGCGGCAATACTCCCGAGCTTTCGGCGCTTCTTCCTCATATTGCGCCCCACATTCCCATTGTACTCCTCTCGTGTAACCGGGACTCAGAACTTGCAAATCATCCGCAGGTCGACCACTTATTGCAGGTGGAGTTACCAGAACATTTGAAGGAAACCAGTTTGCACGGGTTGCCGGCACCAACCGTGTCGGCCACTTTACAGCTTGTTATGGCGGATGCGGTGATTTTGGCGTTGGCCGAGATGAAAGAGAATGACAAACTCAAGCGCCGCCAATTGTTCTCGAAAATGCACCCAGGCGGATCTATCGGATCCGATTTGAGCCACTTGAATGCGGCACTTCCCCCATCCGGTACAGTGCCCAGATCTTCCTCCGGCAGCTATTCTTCGTCATTGTCGTTGAACCAGTTGCGGGAGAGCATGGATGGAATTTCTCTTAGTATTGATCGGGCACTCTTGCCAGTGGCACACCTGGATTCAGATAACCTGAGCGTGGAATCTACTATCGCGGTACCGTTGACTCCGACAATTACGCGGCACAATCTGATGGAGAAATTCGATCTCAGGGTGATCAAAGCATGGACTGAGGCAGATTTTTTTAAGAACATCGCGTTGAACGACTATATCATCTATGAGGATGCAAAAAAAGATACTTTTGCGTGCAAAAGTACCGACCTTCGATCCTGGTACAGAGCTCAAGTGTCACAGGACATTACAGTTGCTCAGAACTTTGAGCACATGCTCAAGCAGTTTCATCCCATTGTAAAAAACTCTTGATATAGGCTGATAGCTTTGAAACTGCTTCTTAGTTCACCATTAGCTTGCCCGCGGCTGCCGTTGGCGCTGTCGACATCAACTATATTTCGAACATTTAATTATTTATATACATCCATACAAACTATAGCCCAAATGCAAAACGCACTCGTTATATGTGAGCAAATGCCGAACGGGGTCAAGCCAGGCATGCTTTTTACAGGAGTTGGTATACCTGGCCTTCCCCGGTTATATGTACCACTGATGTCCGACACATGTGAATTCAGTGTGTGAATGAAATCTCAAGAACGGTCGGCATCCACTAGCGCCGTCTCTGCAACCGCAATCATCTTTTCAACAGATGCAAGGTGCTTCCCATAATTATTCTTCATCGAAAGCTGTTTCAAGTACTGTCTCAACTTCACCACTAGATCCCTCTTCTCCTTGCTCTTCGCATCAAAACACTCAACAAGCTTTTGGATGACGTAATTCGCATATTGGTCCTTCATCATCAATGCTAATGGAGAGTCATCCTCTACGGTTTCCTTCTCCAAGTCTTCATTGCCCAACATGACTTCCCGCCATATTTGTTGTCTTTGTTCCAAAGTTCCATGTTTGATGCATTTCTCAATGACGTTAGACGCAAACTTGTGCTTCGAAAAGTTGACGATGGAGCTGAATGCAACTTTGAGAATTTCTGCCTTGTCACTTTGACTGCCCCGCTCCAAAATATGTTGAATCACATAATTTCCGTACTGATCTTGAATCAAATAGAACACAAATCTATTTAACTCGGCCAAAATGTTTTTTTGATCTTCGATATCAGAATATTCCAACAATCTTTGAATAACTCTGCATCCATAGGGGTGTGTAGACAAGTGATAGATATGACTTCCCAAACTATCCAAAATAAAGCGCACATTCTCAAAGGGAATCTTTTCAATAGACTTTTGGATCACATGGTTTCCATTTTGGTCCTTCGCGCAGGTGAGAACATGATCCTTCAATTCAGATACAATTGAGATCTGGCCCTCCACAGGAAGCGCTTCTAATGCTCTTTGTACCACTCTGCAACCGTACATCTGCAACGAGAGATCGTAAATGTTGCCGCTCATGTACTCCAATAAAACCTGCTTTTGAGTGGCAGAGCCATGCTCAAAGAACTTTTGAATCACATAATTGCCAAACACATCTGTCATCAATTCGAATGAAATCTCGCGGATTTCGTTGAAGACAATTTCCTTCTCCTCTGCAGTAGCCACAGGCAACTTTTGTTGAATGAATCGAGAGCCATGTTGGTCCTTCGTAAACTCAACTACATGTCCATGAATATCTTTCAAAAAGTACTCTTTCCCCTTAGGATTAGAGCGAACTTCCTCCAATAATGGAGACCGATAAATGTGGTGACCACCCTTTCCAGCTCCACCATTATGTCCACCTCTACCTGGCTTTCCTCTCTTCCCCGAAGTTTGAGTTTGCTGCGGAGTTTGAGAAGAATATCTAGGAGGCGCAGGGGGAGTTGGAGTTAAAGCACCATTTGAACCTTCATCGAATGATGGCGCTGGGTGTATTTTGTTTTCTGTTACTGCCGTACCTGGATCATTATCTTTTAAAGACTGATCACCAGGCGATATAGTCTGAGGCGACTGTGGGTATCCAGGATAAGGATTAAAAGAATGGAACACAAATCCCGCTGCATTTGGATGGGGTGGACGGCTCATTAAGCCAATCCCAGGGATCCCCGAGTTCTTTGGTGGCAGTACTGACGACTCCCCATTAGCTTCGGATTTTTCAACTTTTTCTTCGGTTTCAGCAGGTATAGCCTGGTTAGCCTCCGATTCTGCAATAGGAGCACCGGGATTCATCATACCATACATTCCACCAGCCATAAAATTCCCCATCATAAATGGAGGGGGGTTGATTGGAACCATCATTGGTGCCTTTGCGTAAGGGTTTGGGGGCATTGGGCCTCCAGGTTGAGGAAACGATGGTGAATCGAGGAAATAATTAAATGGCGCTGAAGGAGTGAACACCGTCGCAGTAGCAGGATTCCAAAAACCTTGAGGCTGATTGGCATTAGCTTTGAGAGCTTCGGGACCAGCTAAATTATTCACATTGGCACTCAAATCGGAATTCACCGACATGGCAACCGAAGTTTGAATTGGCGAGTTGTTGTTGTAGTTATCGATCTTCTCGCTAATAGATTGGTGTCTCGAAGTGCGGGGTTGAGGCATGTTCAAGTTTTCGTTCAAAGAACCGTGAGGGGATACGTTAAACTGCTTCAAAGTTGAGTCATGGTTGTTACTTCCCCTGCGGCCAGTTGCATCCAATGAGAGAGTACCCAAAGTGCTCGATAATTCAATATCACGAGTAGCATCTGCCACAGACGAAAACTTATGGAGAAAGCTATCTTGCGGAGTGTGGATATTAGCAATACCACCATTAATAGAAGCTGTTCCCAATTGAATAGGGTTTGGTTTCGACGAGCCAAACGTTACCGGAGCATGTGGTCCTCCTGTACTTGCTGTATATGGAACATGAGATAAGCCAGACTTGTAGTTAAAAAGATTCGACTCAAGCTCTTGTGGTTCCTCAAAGGAAAACCGTCTAGTCTCGAGTCCGCTGCTTGACGACCCCAAAATCTTGGCCACATTGGGATCAACTTGGTCGAACACAGTGCGGTAGTTTGAAGAGAGATGAGGACTTGCAGAGTCCGAAGTATTGGACCAAATAGTTTCAGATGGCATGTATGTACAAGGATTGGGTTTTTTTCTCGGAGTAGCCACTCAGGAGAGGCTGAAATAAAAAAAATTAAAAAAAACTGAAAGAAAGCGATAGATATTCCAGTTTGCAAAAAAATCCGGGAAGATTGAATTTCGGAGTTCCAAATTCAAACTTTACTCTCCTTTAGAAACGATTTTCCGGTTTTTTTTCGAGTTGCCTTCAGGACGTTCTGCTCTCCACAAAACAAACTATTCACTCGGAGAGCAAACTGAATTCGATCGGGAAATAGTTGTCGAGAGTCCAAGTTTCAAACACGAAACAACACTCTTTGAAACTAAAAGCCGGTGGGATGTCTCGTTCGATAGTAACTGGCGAAACGTTCTATTGAATGGTATGCGGTAAAGTTCCCTGATTTGTGGTGAACGGTTACCTGCTTTACCTGCAGGCGCAATCTCGCCTGATACCACAGGCCGGGTGTATAGTATGGAACAACAAAGGCAAAAAATTGTACACTCCAGTAATTGTTTTCTGATTCACGTTCGTTTCAGAAAGAGTATTTGATCTAAACGGAAATTTGGGACAAAGTTATCTTAGCCTTAGAAGATACATGGGCCATGCTAAGGATAAGAGTAAAAAAAAAAAAAAAACAGTCTAGAAACATTGCCTAAGGGCCGTGCGCAAATAAGTGGGAGTAATAAAGCAGCATGCACCAAAATAATAAAATTACGTAAATTATTCTAGGAGGTGTTGGCGGGATTAAAACATGTAACTAATACGTAGTTTGGTATTTAAATCGGTGTATTAGCGTAGTTCGGATTTTTCTGTGGACCCAGCTACTCGTTAATACTCTGTTAAACGGTAATCTGTACATGACTGGAAATCTCATTGCGTCCTCCGCAGTACCAACACTCTTTTACACAATGGATAAACTTCCTCCTGGAGCTTACAATCGGCTACTAAATCTCCTATACAAAAAGGCGGTTCCAGAAATAAACACAAAATTGCCTATTGTCAAGCGGGTATTATATGATCAAGATCCCAATGAAGAATCACTGAAATCTGCTCTAGATGAATTGATGGAACGCCTGTGGAGACAGAAACCAATGGAAACTGCAGTTGTCGACGTGAAAACGGAATTTCCAGAAATCAAAATCTCCAATATTTTACATTTCTCTTGCAAAAACTCCTTGGCTGGGCGTATGGACTTTCACAACATCTTTCCCATTAACAGAGAGCGCCAATATTTCTTGGACCAAGAACTCAGAAAAGGATTGCTGTTCCATGTGGTGAAGGCAAGAAATCCTGTTAGTTTAATTTTCAGTGGTCTGTACTACTTAGTGTTTCCCAACGTCAATCAAGCATGTGTTTACTACTCGGAGACAAAGGAAAAGCTAATCAATGGCTTCAACTTGAAGTTTGAATTTGTGTTTCCGACAGAGAAACATTTGAAGCGCATGTCTTCCCCGTTATTCGAAGCATACAATAATGCAGCTGTGGAGAATTCCTTTAAAGCTATAGATCCAAATTCGGTTGGCGTGGCACCCATTTCTGACATCTTTCGTCATTCGACAGCAAAGAGCCGCATTATTGGCGAGCTAGAATTGTTAGAAACTGACCGCACTCGTTATATGAATAATGTGAAAGATCCGTTGTATGATCTTCTTGAGCTTTACATGGATGTCCCTGGCCGATTCAAGCAAGTGCTTGTAAGAAATTATCCTTTTGGGCTCTCTAAACCTGCATTGCAGAATCTTCTTTGGGATTATCAACTTGCATCAGCGGAAAACCCATTGGGTTCGATTGCGCATATTCATTCTGATCCCGTCACTCAAACCACGTCTACTCTCTTAAATTTCCGAGACGAAGCGAATGCGAAACGGTTTGTTAGGAATCATCATGGTAGACGGTGGGAGAAGGTCCTGAACCGAGATGATAAAGCGCTTTACGAGCCCATCCTATGTGAAATTCTCGATTAAGCCAAGTTAAATGCAATGCGTCATGATTATGTATATAGATATCGGGAATAATAACCGCTAATCCAGGAAGCTTTCTAAGCTTTTCCAGCCTGATCTCACCAACTCAAATTTATGATTAACGTGCCCACTGTCAGCTACTGTGGAGTTTTCCGTAATCATGTACTTTTCCCAAATTTTTTTCTGTTTCCAAATGATTATTATACTGTCGTCACCCGACCATCCAAGTATTCCCGTATCATTGTTTTGCGCAGAAGTGTCATCTAAATTCGTATGATATTTGTTCGTGTTAAGAGAGCAAAATGACCAGGTGGAGTTGAAGTAGTTCGGGATTGGAATAGGTAAGGGAATGCGTTGAAAGAAATGTCTGCGGTTCGTAGGCGGTTCTTTCACTGATTCATCTTCGCCAAATGGGTCCACCAGCTTTTTATCATTTCGAGGACCAATGGTGAACACATGTAATGTGTTCTTATCGGACAATACCGCTAGGTTAGTGTCATTATGAGAAAACTTCATGGAAGTAATCATTGCTGGATCAAGTCCTCGTCTAAACTCATACAAGAGAGCAGTGGTGGATGTAGAATGGACCCGAATAATAGTTCCGGTGTCACTAGCGGAAGCGATCAACGTTCCTGACCTATTCAACAAAAGACATCTTACCTTCGATTTATGAGCCTTGATGATGCTCACAGAATTCTTTTCCTGCCCCTCGGGCGATACATCCACGAGCTGGATCTGGCCCACGGTTCGGCCGGGAAACGCCAAGATCTGGGATTTCGGGTTATCTTTATACGTAGAATTCATTTTACCATCAAATCCAATGGGGGTGGTGTTTTGCGAAGCAGAATGGGCCGATAAATCTGCTATACCATTTTCATTGGGACTTGTTTCGTACGTGGCGAATTTTCTTGGAGGAGCAGAGAACTCGTAAACAACAACCTGGTTGAGAAGGACAACAATGATTCTTATGCGAGACAATAAAACATTGAGCACCGGGCTCATGAAACTCAAACTCAAGCTTGTCTTGCGTTTCAAGTCATCCCAGATAATCACCTTATTATTGGGGAACTTAGGGTTCTTTCCTCCCCCGACCAAGGCTAGATAGTTTGTCCGGTGAAGCATTGAGATGTGACCGATCCCAGACCCCGACAGATTTGTACTATTAAACGTGCGTTTGACTCGAAGGTCAATGGGGTTGGTGTTGTAGACGAGAAAGCCTCTTTCGTGAGCAACGGAAAAGCATCCCTGGTCTTGGTTGAATGTCACATCCAAGACATGCATTTCGTTGTCTGACAGGTTGGTGATTGCATTATGAGTATTCATGGTTCATTAGGGTATGGGTCGAAGAGACGCAGGGGTGAGGGGTGATGTGGTGACGGAATCAAAACAACAATAGAGAAGAGACAAGGGATAGACGGATGGTTTCAGAATGTGGAAAAGTCCAAATATTGGCCAAGGCACAAACCGTTGTCCACAGAAAAAGCGATCCTGTTGTGTTTGGTGGAGATTACTCCTGAATGCTGGATTAAACTGACGTGGTGGAACTACGTGGTACAGTATGTAACCGAAGGGTGTGCGCAGGACTATCGCCTTCACGGGAACTGGAACGTGATATAATAACAGAGTGTAAGGTGACACAGCAAACAGTAGGGAATGGGCTTCGGGTGCACCAAATTTGTTTTTTGTTTTTTTTTTTTTTTTACAGAAAGAAAGAAATAGCCCTTCGTCTGATTAAACTAGTTCACGCAGCCGGCAAATATATTTGCAAAGGCGCACCGGAATAGACGGGAAACAACCGTTGAGATTGCAAATTGTGCGACTCACATTTACATGCCCAGGATACTCAGTCACTTTCAAGATCCATCACTTCTTCATCACTCGACACTTCACCGCGTTTCAATTCTTCTGCCATAATAGCTGCATCAAAATTGGTTCCAAAAGAGCCTTCGGCCATGTGTAATGGCTTTCCTAATGGGTTTCCGGTCTTTCCACCCATAGGTGTGGCCAATTTATTACCAGATAAATTGGGATCAGCGCCTAACGCTTCTCGCTTGGTGGAATAAACGCGTGGCCTGAACTTATTAAACCTCACAGGTATATCAATGTCCTGTGGACCCTTTTCTAGTAGAAAAGACGCACTATCCTTGTTTGACTCTAGTGCTCGTTTTAATAAGTCAGATGCAACTGGATCAGACGGTGAAAGCGCCAATGCGTCATGTAAAACATTGATTGCCTTAAAATTGTCGCCGATTTTCAAGTACAATAAACCCATCGAGGAAAGAATATTGCTGTCATTTCTGTGGCTCAACTTAAATGCTTGGTTGAAGCAATCGAGCGCTTGGTATGGTTGGTTTGACCGACGGTACACATGGCCCAAATTGCAATGGATGGATATCCAAGTTTGTGATTCGGAATTCAAGTATTTTGCTGCTCCCAACGCTTCCTGGAGATATGACTCTGCCTTTTGTAGCGCATTCTTGTGGTAGTTTATCACACCGAGCTCGTTGAGGAGAAGAGGGTCAGTATTGCAAATTTGATACGATGCCAAAAGGTATTCCTCCGCCAAGTTCACGTTATTCATCTGTAAATGTTGCATACCCAAAAACAAGTTTGGCACATGGGTTCCGGGGAACAACCGGGCGGCAAAGGCATAGGCACTTATGGCTTGTTCGTGTTCCCCTTCCAATGCGAAAGTATGAGCAAACCCAATCCAAGCTTGCCCGCTGCTTGGATCGAGCATAGTAGCCTTACTAAAGAATTTCCGTGCCTCGATGATCTTGTTGATCGAAAGGTAGTAAATACCAATAGCCAGCCATGTAAGGGGATTCGTTGGATGGGACTCTGCGAGTTGATGCGCTTTAAGGAATAATTTGTTGCGTCCTCCTAGCTCATACAAGCAACTCAAATAGTTGGACACTAAACTTAAATTACAAGGATCCTTCTCCATGGCCTTGGTGCACACGCTCAAGCATTCGTCGTAGTTGCACTGGATGTAGAGGTAGTCTGCTCTGCTTAATAGCAAGTCAGTGTTATCACCCAACCGGTATTCCTCTCGAAGAATACTCTCGGCCTCCTCGAACTTGCTAGTGTTTAGGTATTTGCTCAACTTCGACGTGTAAAGGAGTTTAATGAGCTCGTCGTTATCATCTTCCTCGGAGTACTTTAGCAGGTTAGCAAGTTCCCATTCTTCACTTGGCGAGAGGTAGTTATTCTTTATGAGCTCATTGAATGCTTCGTAGCACTTGACATCAACCATTACCGCCTCTTTTAATGCTTCTTTAGCTTTCTCGAAATTGTTTTGATTCACAAAGACAAGTCCGCGGAGGTAGCACATGGATGCCTCGAGCAGCACACCACCGTCCGAGTTTCGTACTTTGTAAGTTTGTTCTCTGAATGGATTGGTTTCCCCCAACACATCAAGCGCATCGTCCCATTTCTCTAATTTGATGAGAGCGTACGCCGCAAGATAGCGGCAGCTGAGAGATTGCATAAACTGCGGGGTTCCAGCGAGCAACAGATGTGTTCGGAGGTAATCGCCTCTGTTGAAGTATGCCTGGGCTAACCAAAATGCATCATTGGCGTCGTTGGTGAGAGAGAGAATCTTATCGCCGATATACTCCGCCGTGTCATAGTGGTGCTGCATCAACGCATCGTGGCGCCACAATCTGAGCTTCTCCGCCCGTGACAACGGTTCTTCGGGTTGAGGGTACTGTGGTTCCTTCTCGTGGACTCCATTGGAAATATTCCCGCTGGCATTGTCCATATTATAGAACAGTGACAGCAGTGAGCCCGGGGTCTCAAAAAGGTTATTTTGGGGATTGGGAGGAGTGATGAAAATATTCCGTCGCCTGTTCATGATTTGCGGCGAGATGAATAACGTCGAGTTGTGTTGCAGTGGGGTTTTCTGATTCTGAGCCATGGTTGTGGTTAAGAAGAAGGTGGTTCGCGTTGTGGGTCGCGAATCTGTGTTTAGGGTGCAAACGATGGTGAGGTTGATCCACTACAAGAAGAAAAGCGTGTGAAAAAATGTTCCTTTTAATTCAGCAGAACTCCTGATAGAGCATTCAAGTTGGAGATCTTCTTATCCCGATCATGTCACGCTGTTCTTGCTCCACCACGGCTAAGATAGCTTAGTGTAGTTCGGCCAGTGTATAGGACGATAAAGTACGCCAAAACCCAGGGTGTCCCATAAAGAAAGTTTACTGTTTAATAAACCCAAAAACCATTCTCCAGAATTTGCTGATCGTTTACTAACAACCTCAAGCCAATTTACTAAATCTCTTGGTTGGTGTAATTCGGCTACGAGGCAGTGGAACCCGCCTATGTGCACACCGCAGACACCGAGAGATGAGCAGTATCAAAGCTCATAAGTATTTTCAACCATATTCCAAACTACATAATGTCGGAAACATCAAGACCATACACCCAATTTCGAATCATGGTTGGTTCGTACGAACACAACTTGTTGTGTTTGTCCCTTGTGTTGAAGCCAAAGAAGGAGCCTCTCTTCACGCCAATTTTTCACTTCCAAGCCCACTCATTGTCAATCAAGTCTATCGATATCGCCAAGCGCTATTTAGTCACGGGGTCGAACGATGAGCACATTCGTATTTACGACTTGCAGAAAAGAAAGGAGCTCGGAACCTTGTTGAGTCACCAAGGCACTGTTACCACCTTGCGTTTTTCCAAAGAGACACAAGAGAAGCAAGAAGCGCACAAATCCGGCAAGTGGCTCTTATCTGGATCTGATGATGGCCGTATTAACATCTGGAGAACTAAGGACTGGGAGTTGTTTGGCACCTTAAAGGGTCACCAAGGCCGTGTCAACGACTTGGACATTCATCCAACTGGAAGAGTCGCGATCTCTGTATCGACTGACAACACCATTAGATTGTGGAACTTGATGACCGCGCGGAAAGCTGCTATCCTTAAAATCAAGGGAAGAGACCACTTGGGTCAAGCGGGCGAGTTTGTCAGATGGACCGCTTCCGGTAAGAACTTTGTCGTTGGTTTGTTGAACCAGCTATTCATCTACGATCTTGGCGAGGAGGCTCAAATCCGCAAGAAGATCCAGTTCAAGACTACGTTGATGTGCGTTGAATTGATTATGTTGGGTGAAAAGGAGTACATTGTTACTGGCCATGGTGATGGCTCTATTGAGTTCTTGGAGCTCAGCAAGGCGTTGGAGGAAGAAAACCCCAAGCCTGAGTTTTCTTTGCGGGGCCATTCTAACCGTGTCAAGGGTATTTCCTTCTTCTGCAACGAGGAAACCAGCGATATCCCTTACTTGATTTCTGTGTCTTCTGATGGTAAGATCGTCGTGTGGGATGTGTCTGAGGGTGTCAGAGACCAGGTGGCGGTGTATGACAGTGGAGAAAGGCTTAATTGTGTCGCTGTCTGCGGCGAGTCGGTCGAGAAGGAGGATACCATGAAGAGAAGATATAACGAGATTGACGTTAAGGACGTTAGCGAATCGGAATACGAAACTGACGGTGAGGAAGTGAGAAAGATCATGTTGGACACCAACCAAAAGAAGAGAAAGAGAGGTAAGAAGAGCAAGGGCGACAAAAGTAAGGTCTCGATTACTCTTGAGTAGTACTCTTAATAATGAACGAACCCGATGCCATGACTACAAAGTGATAGCAGATACTAGCAGTAATAATTAGTGTACATATAGAGAGACTAGTCCAATCTAGCAACATGGTGGTCGAACAACTTCTTAGCTCTGGTCCAGACAGGAGCGGTATCTCTCTCTCCCAATTGCAACAAAGATGGGATCAAGTCTCTGGAGAAGAACTCGGACGCCTCTCTTGGCAACAAGGAAGGCAAA
Source organism: Clavispora fructus (assembly GCA_003707795.2). Classification (NCBI taxonomy): domain Eukaryota; kingdom Fungi; phylum Ascomycota; class Pichiomycetes; order Serinales; family Metschnikowiaceae; genus Clavispora; species Clavispora fructus. The sequence goes on from PPLK02000042.1 coordinate 44,577, forward strand.
TGGTCGATCGAACACACGGACAACTTAGGGCCTGCGGTGGTTTCAACCACAACAGTAGGGTCGTTGAACACGGTGGCAATGGTGTAGACAGGGATAGGGTTGTGGGGGTTGGTTGTGTCAGCCGAAACATCCACAATAGATCTCAACTTTCTCGACTCGCTGTTCAACAACTCCTGGCTGATGAATGGCGGAATAGGTTGCGACAAGTAAATGCAGTTGATGAAGATGTCAGACTCGACAATTTCCTTGAATGGGCCACCCTTAGCGGTCTCTGCCATGTCCCACTTCAACAAGTTCTCCTCTGGAATACCCACCTTTCTGAACAAGTCAAGCGCACCGGAACCACATCTGCCCAAAGCACCGATCGTCAAACATTGTGGGTACTTGCCGTCATTCTTAGTCAAGGCTTCATTCAACTTACCCTTAACGAATTGAACCAATTCCGTCTCGTTGTCGTAAGGAGTGACGCCTGGCAAATTGCTGGAGTCTGGGTTGGTTTGCTTGAACGCCCAGTCCAACACACCAATGGCTGCACCGGCAAAACCAGCGTAGAATCCAAAAGCGGCAACTCTTCTGCCTTGGTCATTCTCCAAAAATTCCAAGTCGTACAAAGTACCTTTACCAGCGGTGAATCTCTTCAAGACATCTTGCCAACCCGCTTGATCCTTGTAACAGTGGGCAAACTGGATGTGCTCGTGGAGAAGGGGGAAAGTGTCGGTTTCTGGCATCTCCTTCAAGCCAAGGATAATGCGATTGGTAGGAGCAGACTTCCAGGAGCCAGCTGGGACAATCGTAGCACCCACAGCAGCGTATTCCAGCGCCTTGAAAATAGATTGTTCACTATCTTCAACATACACTTCGAAACCAGCATCTAGCAACTGCTTGGTAGTAGTAGGAGTCAAGGCGGCTCTAGCCTCCAATGGCTTGGTCTCAGCTCTGAGGTGCAAAATCACAGGGTGGGCCATTTTTGAATTAAATATATGGAATGAAGATTTAGGCCCCCAAACTGAGAAGCGGCCATATATATAGGCTCTTAGTCCTGCAGCCGCAGCAGTGGCATTTTTTCCCCAAGGTGACTCAGGGGTGTATATGCACTACTTTTGGTTATCGGTCTGTATCGCAGTGACTAATATCGATTTGTCAAACGGACTTCATTTGGTCGATGTGGGAAAGGAGGGGAATCGGTATGGGTTCTTATTGTAATATAAAACACTATCACAAACGGCACTATGGCGCAATTTCATGGTTATGAGTTATAAAGCATAGGCACTGAACGGAATTCATCTATATTGGTTTAATCTTATCTACGTATGAGTCATTGCACGTCTCCAATATCTAGAAATAACAGTGGAGAGGCTTTTATCGGTGGTCTTGTCTTCCGTGTCATGGTTCTTGACGATATTTTAGAGCTATCGTTCGGATCACCCAATAGGTTATGATCTCGGATAATTGCATTGTCCAGCACCAGTTTATAATCGCTTGATGGTATCAAGAACGTATTGCGCCAATTTTGGCTCGGCAGATCGCCACGAATCCTCTTCAAAGGCTTCTCCGTAAACCTTGAACACCTTCTTCATAGTTGCAATTTCCATCTCATCGGATATAATATTGCTCTGCGCAGCCCTTTCGAATAGAAGCTGGGCAAATTCGCGGTCATTGCCATAGAGACTTGCAATCATCATTGCTTCAGTAAGGATTCCCGAAGGAGACCGTCTAGTGCTCTCGTTGACTTTTTTCGACACTTTGTTGATATACTCGTTGTAAATCTCTAAATCTCTGCCTTCAATTCTGCTGCTCGCGAGAATAAGATGAGCGATAGTCTTCACGGGCAACTCATCAACCACAATCAAAGACTCTGCAATTTTAAGCAAAGTAGGATCGTTCTTTGCAAATGATTGGTAGCAAAACGCTTGAACGAGTTTTGACTGAACAAATTCAATGCCCAATTTCTCGTGTGATTGATAATGATGGAATTTTTCAAGTGCCACGTTGATTTGGTCTCTATTGATACCGTAGGTTACCATTAACTGGATTCTAAGAAGAAGAGATTCCGCATCTCTTTTGTCCACATCCAATTGATGTTGGTTAATGTAATCCAACACCCGATCGAAAAACTCCACTTTTTGTGGGTATAATTTTCTGTCTTCGAGCCCTAGAATATCACTCAAGGTATGCTTGGCCAAAATTTGGGGGTTTTGGTTGAAAACAATTTCGGCAAAGTGCAAAAAGGCTCCATTTTCTTTCACATTGGCTAGTTTGTGCTTATTAAGCCAGTCGGTGAAACCATCGAGAGTGATAGCGGGGGTTGAGGCATAAGTGCCCTTCTCAATGACATGATCTAAAATGGTATTCACATGATCCGTGACCTCAGTGATACCGGGAAATTGGTTCAAGTGGGTAATCGCTTCGTTGATGCTTTCACTGGAGAGCTCAAATTCACCATCCCGAGCTTCAGACTTCTCTCCGTGCAACAATTTCTCCAAAATAACTTTACGGATTTCATTACTGACCGATCCAGCTCCATGCTTCTTCAATAGGTCGGTCAGAGAGTAAACTCTGCCGGGGTTACTTCTTAATAAGGAAACCAAGGACAGGTCATTCCACGCATGAGAAGGTCTCTCCTTGGCCAATGTGAAGTAGATGGAAAAGTCTTGGGGTAGAGTGTGTTGCAATATTTCATTTACAACATCATCTGAGCTATTGGGGTTGAACAGTTCCTTTAATGCGGTGAGTTCCTCTGGCTTGAACTCTTTGGACTTGATAACGTCTCTAATTGTATTAAGGTCCACATCTTTCCCGGTTTTCACCCTCTCGAGTAAATTCGCATATGTCGAGTTCCATCTGCGGCCCAGTACATTGCACCTTTGTGTGAGAAAAACAAAATTAGACATTGTTGCTCTGAGTTTGGGGTGATAAATTCAATAGTCTGGATCTTGAATTTTTACATGTTCGCGGGCGAAAATAGTCATAGATTCTTTTGCGTCAACCAAACTGCGAGCCACAGATCGGAACAACTGATTCCCAATGCATTAAATTCCATATACTGTGGAGTTACGTAACGGTGTAAAAGTATTCTATCATATTACCAATAAAGTCTAGGCAAGCTTCAAAGAAGATTCCATATTTGCCAACATGCCCATGGCCGGGAAGTATTCGGTCCATCTGTCATTGACATTGATCTTCTCGACATCGTCGAACTCTGAGTGAGAGTTTAAATACTCGTTGAAGTCGATCCAAGTTTTCTGCTTCTCGCATTCATAACTCCAACTGGCCTTGTATGCTCCACCCAAGGCACAAGCATTTGGAATCTCAACCTGGTAATTGCCGTTGGTAGCACCCATGATAGAACCCATCTTCAGAATAATACTTCTATTGCGCGAAGCACCGCCAACAAAGTAAAGTGAGTTGGGTCTGGATGTCAAGGACGAGAAGTTTTGAAGTTTGCCATCAGTGTAGATTTCACCAAACTGAGAGGTCAAGTCGTTGTACAACTTTTTCAATTCCTCATCTTGGGACTCGGGTTCGGGCGTTTTGCCGGAACTGGCCAACATCGGACCCGCTCTCATTCTGCAACTGATGGTTTGGGATTCAACGATCGACTCAACATCCTCATCAATGGGCCATGCCTGCACCTCTTCTATTTTACCTGCTTTGAGTTCGCATCTCTTGATCTGGGCCGGAGCATCAGGGACGATCTCACCCAAAGGAAAATAAATGCCAAGCTTATTGTTGAACTTAGATGAGCCGTCTAACAATTCATTGAACTTGTCCCACGAATCGTTGTCCAAGTTATACTTTTCGTTCAACAGGTTGCGAACATTTTCTCTAGCCAAAGCGCCGTTGCAGTAGCAAATCATACCCATGTACGCATTTTTCATGGTGGGATGCTTGAACAAGTGATACTGAGAAGAAGGAACATAATTTTCCGTCACCAAGAGTACAGTTGTGGAGGTACCCAATGAGACCAACACGTCATTTTGCTTCAACGGCAACGAGATGATGGTGGCGAGATTATCACCCGTGAAGGAGTAGATCTTGGCATCATGGGCAAAGCCATAGTTGCGCACGAAATAAGGCGAAATGTTTCCTAAAGCCTCGTATGATACGGGACTCGTTCCGCCCAACTTTCTCTCCAATTCGGCCACGCCCACTTCAGTTGCCTTGTGTGGCACTCCATCCAACTCCGGGTGCACTCCCGCCGCCACCGCCAACAACTCCCGATCAAACTCGCCCTTGGAAATGTCAAAGAGGTTCATGCCACATGCATCCGCCTCTTCGATTGGGGTAATTTCGCCCAACAACACCGACGCGACAAAACTGGACACGATCGAGATGCGGTCGGTGTTTTCGTAAATGCCGAGTTCAGGAGACACCGCGAGCTTCCGGATTTGCAATCCCGTAAACCGCTGGTGCGCTCTGGAGCCGGTGCGGACCGCGAGTGCATCTGGTCCGCCAGCGACTTTCTCAAAGTCTTTGGCTTGTTGGCCGGTGGAGTGGTCTTGCCAGTTGGGCGACAAGTCCCATGAAAACGCGCCGTGTAACGCCTCCGAGAGCGACGAGGCCGATTCCAACGCACGCAACTTCTCCAGCGCCGACTTGGCCCAGAAAACGGAGCCGTGTTGCATTCCTGAGCCGGAAATGCCGCGCACCTGAGCAAAGGGAAAGTTGTCTGCCTTCATCTGGCCGAAAACGTGATCGATGGCCTCGAGCCACATGTGAACCGGGGAAACGATTTCGCCCGTGTCCAAATTGGAGCGCACGCCCTTGTGGATGCGATATTTTTGTTTGTAGGCAACGTCAAACTCGACGTTGTAGGTTTTCACAGCCTCCAAGCGATCGTTGGAGACGATGATTTTGAGCTGTTGGGTCGACAAGTCGAAGCCCAAGTAGTAGTTGTCGTGTTCAAAAGTCATACTTCACTTTGAGCCACAGAACAGGGTTTTGGTTGTAGCGGGACCACGGAGGTAACACGGCGAGGAATACAACGGCGATTCCGGCGGCGGCGGCGGGCAACGAGTAGACGATGTTTCCGGTGAAAATTCCCACAAGAACACTGAGGAAAGCAACGGAGTAGACAAGGTAGGGGATCAAGCGGTCGACTTTCTTTTGGCCTTCGAAATCAATGGGAAATTCAATGTACGCGCTAAGTTGAGAGCCGATATTTTCCATGGCAAAACGGGGGACGGGGACGGTTTAAATAACTGGGGTATATGTGGGGGCGCAAGTAACGACCAGTGGTCGGGGCAACTTTGTCTGTCTGCAGGATGCTATGTGGCATGACGAATGTGGAAACGTAGCCGGTGTCCAACGACCAGAACCGTTGAAAAAAAAAATCAGGTACTGTCGGAAAAACCGGGCAGTAGATGAAGAACGGAAAGAGAGGTGGCTATAGTGTGGGGTGCATGTGGTCTACGGGCGGGGCGGCTATAGTGTGGGCATTGGTCTCATCAAACGTAATAAATAGGTGCGTATTCGCACGAGGCCGTAGGAGGCGCGGGATGACAGGCGTCGGGTGGAAGGGGGCCCTTGGGGCGTCAGAAGCGCCAAGGGAGTGGAGGCGACTCACATCTGCACCGCCGGGTTGTGGTTTCTGTCCACGTAGTACTCGAGGTCGTTGCTCATGAGCTTCTCCTCGAGAAAGTCCGCCACCTGGTTGTAGTGGTCCTCTTGGATGACCGACATCATCTTGCTGTGGGGGTCGATCTTCTCGAACAGAAACGAGTAGTCGTCCTCCGAGTACACCGGCAAGTCGTAGAACTTGAGCGCGCCCGGGCGCTTCTCGAGGAACAGGTTGTTGGTGGACACGGTGGTGGAGCGGGTGAGCGACGCCATGAGCATGTTTTCGTCGGCCTCCGACACCGACGCGGACAGCAGGAGCAGAAGCGACGCGGCGTCGAGCTCGTCGTCCACCTCCTCGTCGCCAATCTCGTCCACCATCTCGTCGGCCGAGTCGCCGGCGGCGGACGCCACGGACGCGGGCGCACTGTCGTTGTCGAGGTTGACAAAATCAAAGAGAGTGGTGGTGTCGGTGTCGCGCGGCGCGTCCAGCGCCGTCTCGGGCGACACGCCGGCGTAGGCATCGGACGGGCTGTTGTAGGCGGATGGGCTGGTGTAGGCGGATGGGCTCTTGTAGGAGAGCTCGTTCATGTCGGAGATGAGCTCGCTCATGGGGTCGCCAAGCTCGGTGAAGAGGCGCTTGCGCACGGTGGTGGGCGACTCGTACATGCCGGGCGCCGGCAGGCTGGAGCCGGAGCCGGTGGTGGAGAGCACCAGTGCGCGCAACGACTTGTAGTCGTGGATGAGCGAGAGCAACGACGTTTTGAGGGTGTAGTTTTCGCGCTCCACCGCACGGATGCTGGCGTGGAGATCCGGGGCGTCCAGGACGCTGGCGGCGGGCGGCGGCGGCAGCAGCAGCAGGAGCGGCGGCAGCAGCACCTTTGCCGGTCTGGGTTTGGTCGAGGCCGCGGGTGGCAGTTTGAGGGGGAGCTTGGCGGGCACCTTGGGCGCCGGCTTGGCGTCCTTCTTTTTGGCCTTGGCCTTGGCGGCGTTTTTCGGTCTGGGCGGCAACACCCAGTTCTTGGACGTGGTGATGGTCAAGATGGGCTGGGGTTGGGCGGTGGCAGAAGGTAGTGACATGGTGCTATGGGTGCATGCTATGGTCGCGGGACAGAGGCAGTCTTATAGTGATTTAGAGACAATCCGATGTCCATGCAATGACCCAGGGGGCGGGGGTACGAAAGCGAATATATCGGGGTGCAAGTGGAATGGGCCGTGGGAAAGGGCAATGGGGACGCAGAGAGGGCCGGAGACGGAACACTGGGCGATCTAAACAACAATGGCAATACAGAGACGCCAGGACACACCGAAAGATGGGAGACACCGAAAGATGGGAGCAAAGATGGGAACCCCGAAAGAGCGCGGTGACAGAAAAAAAAAATCCCGCGTACTACCGAGTCCGCGATGTAGCGGTATTATCAAGAAGCGCCCGCGGTAGCGGCCTATATATAAAAACGCCAATTACGGGCCAGTATTTTCTATGCATTCTGCACGCACTGGCGCACGGACGATGCCGGGTGCGTCTTTTCCGGGGGTGCCGCAGCCCCTTGGCCGGCGCTTGTTTGGCGGCCGCGGTTTCTGGTGCCGTGGCGCCGGTGGGGGGGGCGGGCCCACGCCCACGCGGGCGTCGCTACGCGGATCCGGAAACCAGTGCTAAACACCGAGCCACTCACGCACGAGCCATTACGGCGCGCGCGGCCCGGATGTAGGATTGCGCATCGGTCGAACCTCCGAGACGGTTGATGGGGCAGCAACCATGGCAGGAAGGCGCGGGAGGCGGTGGGTCTGGGGTCACGGGCCCCGCGGATGGCCGTTTGGTTTTAGGGGGAAGCGTGCCGGGGTGTATGTGGGGCGTGCCGGTGGTGCATGTGGGTGGAGGTCAATGGACCGGCGGAACTGGTGTTTGGGTGTTCGCGATGCCGGGCGACGAGGTCCGAGCCCGTTCCGGCGCGCAACGTCGACGGTCTCGGGGGTCGGGGTTTGTGTCGGTGTTTCCCTGGCGTGGTTTGGGCCGCTCGCGTCGGCCGTTGCTTTTTTGTTCTCGCCCGTCTCGCTCTGACTCTGTCCCGGTGTGCTATCGGGCGTCCTGTATGGCGCATGGGCTAATATCCGCGGGCGTGTTGTCTCATCCGCACGCCTGCACAGCGTTTTCTGGGGTAGCCGTGGAAATGTTCCAGTGTCGGTGCAGGCGGAGGTGGGTGTCGGTGTCGCTCTTGTGGTGTGGTCTTGTGGTGTGGTCTTTTGGCGGCGTGGTTTTGGCGGTGTGGTCTTTTGGCGGTGTCGGTCGGTGTCTCGTGGGTTGTTCTGTCGCGGCGGTGTTTTGCGGTGATTAGCTTCGCATCGGGGTTTGCCTCGCAGTCTCACCGCGACTCACGCAATCGGGGCAATTCGTCAAACCCAACGGACCCGGCCTGCTGACACAAGACAATCCCAAATAGTGGATAGACAGCCCGACCGGATTTGCCGCTTGCATAGTGCGGTGTGCTTGTATGATTCGGCGCGTCGTGGCCTTCCCCACTGGACTCCATGTTTCCCGATCTGGACCGGACCATTTCATGTCCGGGCACGTCGATTTCGCCATACAGGTAAACCCTGCACTGTATCATTTTCTCCACTGTATCTTCTACATCTCCACTGTATCTACATTTTCTCCACCGTATCTTCTACATTTTCTCCGCTGTATCTACATTTTCTCCACTGTATCTTCCATCAACGTATCCTCTACATTGCCTGTCTAACGCCTTGCCCTAATGCCTTGGTGAACGCCTTGACTTTACCCCCTCTGCGCCGCTGCCAGTGAATTCCTTGCATTCATCTATATTCCATGTACCTCCCTACGGCTCACTGCTGCACTGGCATCGACGTCGAAGGCGCCAACACCTCGTCCACGTTGCTGGTTCTCCAGAACGACGTGATGGTCTTGGGCTGGGTCAAAAACGTCACGCCCGCCTTGCCGTAGAAGTTCAAGTCGCCCAAGAACGAGCCCTTGTTACCCGTGAAGGAGAACATAGGCAATGGCACCGGGATCGGCACGTTCACCCCCACCTGGCCGCACGCAATGTTCTTGGTGAACTTCTGCGCCGCCGCGCCCGATTGCGTGAACAACGCCACACCGTTGCCGTACCGGTTGGAGTTGACCAACTCGATCGCCTCGTCAAACGTCTCCACATTAACCACCGCCAACACAGGTCCGAAGATCTCCTCGTCGTACGCGCGCATACCTGGCTTCACGTCAGTCAAGATCGTGGGGCCCAAGAAGTTGCCCGCAGCAAACTTCGCGTCCGCGGGTCTGTAACCACGGCCGTCCAAAAGTACGGTGGCTCCCGCCTTCTCCGAGTCGCCAATGATCTCCTCCGCACGCTGCAACGCCTCCGGGCTGATCATGGGGCCCAAGTCCGTGGCCTTGTCAAACCCAGACCCCACCACCAACTTGGCCGCGTCCGCAGCCACTTCTTGCACCCACTGCTTGGTCTTGTCGCCCACGGTAACAAGCACCGATATCGCCATACACCGCTGGCCCGCAGCACCAAACGCCGCGCCGTTGAGCGCATTGACAAAGTGGTTCTTGTCCGCATCGGGCAACACGATCATGTGGTTCTTGGCCCCGAGGTTGGCCTGCACCCGCTTGCCCAACGCACTGGCACGCTCGTAGATGTACTTACCCGCATTGTCGCCGCCGACAAACGTGATCGCCTTGATGCGGGGGTCGTCGATAATCTTGTTCACGGTGTCGTGCTTTCCGTGCACAATGTTCAACACACCCGCAGGGACGCCGGCCTGCGCCGCCAACTCGGCAATCACCATCGCAGCGCCGGGAACCCGCTCCGAGGGCTTGAGCACGCACGTGTTACCCGTGACAAACACAAGCGGCAAGCTCCACAACGGCACCATCGCCGGGAAGTTGAAGGGGCAGATGGACGCCACCACACCCAAAGGCTCGCGCACCATCTTGGTCTCCATGTCGGTGGCCACCTCCAACGTCTGGCCCATTAAGTCGTTGGGCGCATTGCACGCGGCCTCCGCCACTTGCAATCCCCGCAACACATCGCCACGGGCGTCGGCAAACGTCTTGCCCTGCTCCAACACGATCATGCCGGCAAGGCGGTCGTGGTTCTTCTTCAACAACTCAACAAACTTGAACGCAATGCCCTGGCGCTTGATCACCGAATAGTTCTTCCACGTGTGGAACGCGGCCTCGGCCGAGGAAATGGCCTGGTCCAACTCCTCCGCAGTCGACTGCGGCACCTTGGAGATCACCTGGTTGGTGGATGGGTCGTGGATGTCGTACCACGTCGTGGCGGCGGATTTGACCAACTCATTGTTGTGGAACGAGGGCGTCAAGTATGGCTCGGGCGTGCCGTCCAAGTGCAGTGTGGGGTAGTGTTCCACGCTCGAGTTGAGCGGGAGAGTCGTAAGGCTCCGGGCGGCGCGCGAGGCAACCCCGGTTTTTGCTGCGCGGGACCAAGTTCTCAACATCTGAAACGGTGGTTCGCGATAGGTGGAGCAAAAGTAGTGCGGAGTTGCAGTGGAGCAGAAGCGCCTGGGTCTTATATAGCTCGGGCGCGGCAATGCGGTTCCGCTTTTCTGTGCCGACGCGGAACCCCATTCGCGACACCGTCCCCGCAATGGAAGAACACACGCTGTTTTGCGGGTTTAGCCGCAGATTTTTCGTTTTTGGGGGGAATTCCTCGAGTGGAGCGGTTTAGGGGCCGTGGAGTCGGCAATCTTGGTTTGGGGGGCGGTGGTTCTTGAATGGAGAGCGGGATTGCTCGTGCGCTACGCTACGGCTTGCCTAATCGGGTACGGCTGTGTGCAGTGTTATCGGCTCGCACTTGCCGCACATGGAAAGCGGTTTCACATAAAAATCGAAAAATCTATTCAACGGATCCCGTAACCTGCTTCAGGTCGCCTCTGACTCGGTGAAGTTCCAGGAGTGCAGTGGGATAACCCACCTCGCCTCACCACCCACCTTGACTCACCTTGACTCACCTTGACTCACCAGGTCCCTGTCGGTTGACTCTGTTGTGCGACTCCAACCCATTCGGTGCAGGCCTAGGCTCGCCAGAGATCGTAGTACAAGTCGAGCAAGCACGACGTGCTCCACGCCTGAGTGGGACTGGAGTCGTTGCAGATGGCACCGTCCTTGTTCGACAACTCCGTAAGCCCGGCCCATGGACTTTCCCGGATCCACTTGATATGGCCCCGAATACGGCTGTTAAGTGCCGTCAACACCTCAATCGATGGCGCCGCATTCATCCCCATATCCGCCTTGTGGTGAAAGAAAAAGAATGCCCGGATAAAGTAGCCGAAACACCACACCCACTCCGGGCCCTGGTGATAATTTCTGCCCTTCGACGTGGCAAAGTCATCGCTGTCCTCCGAGTTGATGTAGTATGGCCGGTAGTTCCAATCCGACGGGTCAAGCGTCCGCATTCCCACAGGTCCACGGATAATGGCGTCCGCCTTGTTCACCGCACCTAGCGCCTTGTCCACCGAAAACAATTCCGGCGCCACACACATGGCAATGGCGAAATTGGGCCGCAACTGGTAGTCCTCGTACTCCTTGCCCGACCGGTAGAGATCCTTGTATACGCCTCTGCGGTTGACCACACCGGGGTTGATCTGGTACTTATAGTCTTCACCTGCATCTTCGGGCACATAGAAGCACTTCTCGAAGTTGGCCTGGATCAACTCCTCCCATTGCTTCAACCCGACCTTGGTGCCGTCAGGCTTCTCCACCTCGGTGTATTCGAACAAGCCCTTGCCATTCAACTCGTTGACAAATCTCAACGTGCTCTTCAAGAGGCCCTGAATTTCCACCGCAGCACCGTCACGGGGCGTGCCTGGAACACCCTTGGATCCCGCACGTTCGCTCTCTCCCATCTTATCCATCCAGGTGCCACAGTTCCACTGTGAGCCACCGTGCACAAGACCAGTATCCCAGTCAGTGAACACCTCCACATTGAATCCTTCGTCCTTCATCTGCAGATCAAGGTTAGGTCCAGCATTGGCTTCTCTGTACTTGATGCCCTTCGCATGGCGCAGTAAGATCTCGTAGAGTACGTCTCTAATTGACGTCTCGTAGCTGAATGCCCTCTTGTCGTCCCACGTAATGTACGTGTCGTCGAGGGGAAACCGTCTGCTGACCTTTTCATTCAAGATCTCCTCGCCATTTGGGGCGTTCTCAACGTACTCCTGGACTGCCTGGGCAAAGAACCACGCCGCATCTCTCGCATTGTATCTGGGATTGCGACCAGCGTCAAGCAAATTGGGAATTAATCCGTGCTTCAATGTTTTTGCAAAACCAAGAATGTGTTGCTTGGCATCGTCGAATCTGCCCGGGACAATCAACAATCCTCTGAACGAGATGAAGACATCTCTACCCCAGCATCTCATGTAGTCATTACTAAAATGAGGAAGACCAGCAGCGAGCGATGGCACCTTTTTATCTGGAAGCAACGAGGTATTGTTCATGTAACCACACATTTGGATCGATGTTAAAGCAATACTTTGGACAAAGTTAGTAGCACACTTGATGTTATCATCAAGTTGGGCTAATGCTCTGAACCGAGCAGCTTCGTAAGCGACGCCAATAACAAGGGCAAAGTAGTGTGGTCGCAAGTAATATGGCACAACACGGATAGCATCCATTCTCGACTGAAGCCAATCTCGGAACTTGGCCACGCCGGGGGAATCTTTGGCATATTTTTCCAACCGGTTGACAACGTAATCAGCTGCCCATAAACCATTACGTAAATGCTCGCAAATAGGGTGAGCAAGGTCGTTGTTCCAAATAACATCCTTGAGCACCAGTATCCAGCCTTCTAAACCAGCATAAACCAACTGGCCGTAGCCAGGAATTCCATAAGTACCATCAGTCCCATGGCTGGCATCTCTTTCTTCTGGTTCACATTTATATAACACTGCATTCAAGTCATACAAATCAAGATCCAACGAAGCCTCAATGGCGCCTTGCTTCACAAACAAGTCCAACTTCTCATTTGCGGTTGGAATCTTAGTAGAAAACACCGCGATGGATCCAGGAGCGAAATTGCCGTTAAGCTTGATAATAGAACCCGAATCAGTACGAACTATTTCGGGAGATTCGAGCGCCACAAGAGCAGTAGGGATTCCGGTAAGCTTTTTGTCGTCACGCACAAAATCTCCCGTCTTGTTAAATCTGTATCCAAACTCGAACTTGACATCCGTTCCTTGCAAATCGACAGGAGTCAAAGTTTGGTCTTCGTAATAGTTACTAAACTTGCTTCTTGCAATCAAAAACCAGCCCTCACCGGTGCGAGTGTTGTACCTTTGAATAGTGATATACTGGCCCTCGTGGTGGATGTACATTTCCTGTTCGGCGTATGCATCTTCCGACTCTTCTGCAAGGGTTTTCCTCACTCTGTTCAACTTCAGTTTGGCCTCCAGAATTCCAGGATTACCTTCGTAGGAGTACTGTCTCTTTTCTCCAACCACATCGAGAAGTTCAGGGTACGCTTCATCATAGCCGAAAACTGTTCCAATTGCAGAAGAGCAAAATGCGACCAACGCTGCGGTAGGTAAAGTGTCCTCAATGGTACGGATCTGAGCAGGGGTTTGGTTGTCGTGGGTGCAATCCATGAACAATGCATGCGGTGCCTGTGCCGTGAGCACTTGCGGAATTTCCAATTCCGAATTACTACCCGAAACACCGCCCGACTTAGGTTCTTTTCCGGCTGGGTAAGCGAATTCGTCCAATGGTAACCAGGAGAGAGAGCCAATTGGTCTCCCTCCGTGTTTGTGAACCAATCTGGATAACTCCTCCACACTCCAAGCTTGCATCGCCTCCCTGATCAAAGAGTTAATGCCAAGCTTCTCAACAAATATCTTGTCCATGGACTCAGAGCCGGTGAACAACTCTGCAATGATGTATAAGTTTGGGTTGACCAACCTAGCTGCATCCAATAATGCTTCGCCAACGTGTAAAGGTGTAGAGTGGCAGTTGTCCAAGCGGAAACCATCAAAGATCTTAGCGCAGTCTTGAGTGTACTGAATCATCCGTTTCCATAAATTAGGGGAATCCTCAGGACCAGAGCCATATCTCAATTTGACACAGTCACTCCAGACTATGACCTCCCTGCGTATATAGGCCTTGGACTGGTTGGAAGCAAAGTCCACAAGAGGGTCACCGCCCCAGATCCAACCGTTATTGGCTAAAGACCATTTCTTGCCGGTTTTGTCCTCGAATCTTGTGAAATAAGCTTCGGCGATTCTGTTCTCGCTGGTGACAGGACCCAACTTAGGCCCATTATCAGCCAATCTCAAAAAGCGAATTCTATCCTTGAGCTGATTTTTGATCGATGAAATGTCACTATCATACTCGGCGTATAAGTTCAAGTTGATTTCATCGACAATCCTGGCCGCCTTTTCGGAAATATCTTCAAACAGGATTTCCGCCTTTTCCACCAATGTTAACAAAATGCCCAAAAACTTAGATGGGTCCAATCTGTTAGAGAATCTCCCCTCCAATTTTGGCTGTCCGCCAACGCTGGCAAACGACACTACAAACTCGGCCAATTGCTTCAAGTTCGACACATCCACCGAGTCAGGGATGTCTTCCGGAGACACCGACTCCTTTTGGTAGAGCTCTTTGATTCTCTGAGTCAAGTCCGTCTTTTCAAACACGTAGTACTGCCACAAATTAAGAGGGCCTAAAACATGCTCCTGGACACCGCCGATAATCCGGTCCAAGTCCGCTTCCGACTTCAATTCGGTGGGCAAGTTCCACTCTGCCAATCTGTCACTGAAGTCAAAGAGAGCCTGGTCCAACTCAATTGCCGCCTGTAAGTGGGGTGCGGTTTCGGCATTGTAGCCCGCATCCGGACATTCACGGATCCACGCGGAATTGTCGGCAGTATGGTTAAACACCACGTCCGTCATGGTCAATAATCCATTGTCGGCTGTCACCTTCTTGATGACAGACAGCGCCTCCTCATTACTCCCAAATAAATTTGGGTCAAATGTAAGCTGGTCATAGATGGAGTAGGGAGAGTCCGACAGACCGCGCTCCTGCAACGGAGTAAAGTGCACCATGTTGTAGCCCTTCTGAGCCACATATGCAAAGTACTCGTCCCACTGATCCAATGGGCCAATCCATTTGGATACAGCGGTCTGGATGTTGACCGAGTTGAACGGAAGGTACTTGGAGTTCACAAAAAGCTGCGGCGGCACGTTGAAGTAGAATTGCTCCGTTTGAGCGGGAGTTTTTTGTTCTGACTCGTAGCTAATAGAAAACGAGTAAGTTCCGGCTTTGTAGATCGGAACATCCACCGAAATGTCCTTGTGGAACGAGCTGGAAAGCGGGTAGCCATAAACCTGCTCTCTTTTGAACGGGGTTTCGCTGTCTGGGGGAACATTGGTTTGGAAAACTCCATTGCGACTAACCTCCGCCGCCGCATTGAGTATGACTTTCAAGTGGAATAACGGCTCGGATGGGTTATGGGTCGGTTCTGGGGCTACTGCTGGCAACAGCAAAACTCCATTTGTGGCATTGTTCGTGTTAAGGGGTTTGCCGGAATTGGAAAGTCTAAGAAGAACGCATCTGGGTGCCATTGTGTACGAAGGTGATGACACGAGTCTAGACGCCGTATATTAAGCTGAAGGGGGAAAAGATTGGAAAGAAGGAAAGAAAAAGTAAGTGGAGCAACGACTAATTCGTTGGTTCGGGATTCTCATGCACGTAATTCACACTTAAGCGGAGGTGCTGCGCAGGGAAGAACCAGCCCACAGTAGTATAATTGCTCCATTATTTTTGGCCTGCCATTCGAACGCGGAGCAAGCGGAAAAAACACCAAAAAAATACGGGAATTGGGAATTTTTAAAAGCCAACACCGAAACATCTTCTGTAGGGAGTTCTGACTGTTATCTCAACCCACTGTCCCCAACAAACTTTGAGTGGGGTAATGAGGGGGAGATACGAGGAACATATGTCTCGAGTGAGGCAAAAAAAGTAGCTTCCCCACCAGGACTCGAACCTGGAATCTTCTGGTTCCAGAAGTGGTTACTTAATCGTAGCCAGACGCCTTGACCATTGGGCCATGAGGAACGAAGCTGAAAGATGTTAATTTATGAGAATCACGTCCTTTGATATTGAGAATCATTCACTTTTATTGTGAAAAGGAACAGAAGTACTCTTCCCCAAAACAGCAAGAACTCTATTCATTGGTATTCCTTACCGCAGAAAAGATTCGCGCGTTAGATTTGTGGGGCGGGGAATGGTATACAATGTCATGCTCGCACTGTCAAAATTCGAAAACACACCGAAGGCCGATATTTTCCATCTCCAAATGTCTGACCAACCGGATTCCATCTATGAGTTCGTGACCGAGGAAACTTTAGAGAACTTTAAAGGTTCGGGTACGGAATCTCTTCTTCAGATCCTACAACGGCCAGATTTATCTGCTGAACGTACTGCGGACATTGCAAGTGGTGTGTTCACGGAACTCCTTATGCTCTTTGATGCTGAGCAGTTGGATATCGAATCGATTTCAGAGTTCTTGGAATTGGCTATTACCGATGAGTCCAAAGCTGCTGTTTTTTGCCAGGTCTTCGATGTTTTTCCTCATGGTGAGCGTTTAAAGGAACTTTTGGTGTACCTCTACGAAAAGAAGCAGATCATCAAGCCGGTTACACTTGCTCAATATCTTGATCCAGAGTTATTGGTTCAGCTGCTGATTGTTCCTCGGACTTCTCTCTATCGACAATTGAATACTCACAAAAGAGATGAGTTTTACACTCAAAAGAAATTCAACTTGTTCCACGAAGAGTTCGAAGGCTACACAAAATTGATTAATGAGGTGTACGGTGTCTTAAAAAGTTCAGATAAGATGTTTCAAGTGGCATTCACTATCCAGGCCGTGGAACAGATGATTGGACATTATCGCTTAGACCCTAATCGAGTTCTCGATGTTCTTTTGGATATCTTCATTAACTGCATTGTGGGCAACCACAAGTTTGTGATTCAATTTTTGAAAGCATCTAGGTGGTGGCCTTCTACTAGTGGTAATTGCAATAGCCTTGACACATTAAATGTTGGTGGTTCGGAAACTGCGGCCAATTGTTTGGCTTTACGGCTCGCAAAGTACCCTACCGACAAAGAATTACCCGTGACTCTCAAGGCCACAATCGCAATTTTAATCAAGGAAGGCTTCATAAGTTTCGGGTCTCTTTACAACTTCTGGAGACGTGCGCCCGATGAGATGGTGCACTTAGAGGAAGTATATAAGAAAGAGTTGGAAGAAAAAGTATTCAAGGCCAGCGCAAGTGCATTGGCCCTTGCCGCTCCCTTGATGGATGATGAGGCAGAAGAAAATACTTCCAAGAGCTCTGGTCCTTCGGACGAGGCAAGGAAGTCTAATGAAAAACACACTTGCGCGTCTCTTATAAAGCATAACTTCGAAGTACAGATGCTAAAATCCTTCTTGGGTAACGGGCTTTATTGGCCTGCTATTTACATCCTTTCGAAGTATCCATTCCTTGTTTACGTTGATCCTGAAGTACCTGAATTAATGCACCGCTTGTTAGCCACTATCATTCAGTCACTCTACTCCAGCATCAGTCCTTTCACTGAACTGGAATTGGCAATTTTTCAACAAGAAAAATCTATTGCAAACTCTCGGCCAATGAATAAGGTTCAATATGAGGACCCAGTTGTGGTTTCCGTGTATGGCTCCACGCCAACAGTGAAACCCTTGGGTAACAAGAAGTTCATATACTTCTATACTGAATGGAGCGACAGTGTTCCTGTGGCTTCCTCTGCTGAAGATTTGCTAAAGATTTCTCGTGATTTTATAAAATTTTTCGGCGTTGAATTGGCAAGTGATCTTGGAAATTTCTCCAAGTTGTGTGACATTATCGTGACTGCCCTCAAGGCTGATGCATCTGCAACTAATTTGGATAAATGGTTTACTTATTTCCGGAATTATATATTCCCTGCAATTGGGTCGATTTCCAACAACTCAATTCCGGTTGATAAAGCTTATGAGGTCATGAAGATTTTCAAACCGGAGGAGAGGTTCAATTTATACGGTGAGTTATATCAGGTTCTTGCCAAAAATAATCCTCATGTGAAAATTTTCTACGGCAAAGCTGAAAAGGCCACTAAAGACTTGTTGAAACGTCTTTCGAAGGAAAACGTGCTGCCCATGATGCGTCGGTTAGCCAAAATTAGTTTTTCAAATCCACTTCCCTGTTTTTTAACCATCCTTCAACAGATCGAGAGTTATGACAATCTCAATAACTTGGTTGTTGAGGCTGCTGGATATTTCAATGAATATGGCTGGGATAATTTGACCCTTGCCATTTTGATGAGACTTTCAGCGTCCGGGAGAGCTAGTATCCAAGCTGATGGCTTAAATGAACGTCAATGGATTCAATCACTCGCTTCTTTTGTTGGCAAAATTTGCCTGAAGTACCCTGAGAAGGTTGAATTGCAGGTTATTCTTCTGTACTTATTGAAGTCTTTCCATGCTAATGAATCATCAGGTTTGCTTGTGCTCAAAGAGATGCTTTGTCATATGGGTGGCATTCAAGCCATCACGAATTTAACACATTTGCAAATAAATCTCATTAACTGTGGGTCGTGCTTGGAGAAAATTGTTTACTCAACAATTGGAGACGAGAGATTTGAAAGACAAGTGTCAGGCAAGGCTCTTTGCAAGACATTGTTTGATCATGAAATAGTTAATGAGTTGTTGGTTGTATTATGCAAGCTCAACGGTTCCCTCATTTCAGGGTCAGACCTTTCGCATCTTAAAGTGCTTGCTAATAAGAACGACGATCTCGATGCGGTTTTGCACCTTTTCTGCACTTTAATCAGTGTATTTGGAGATCGTGATTCATCAAAAAAGCTTATTTCGATTTCGTCCTTGGTGGAAGATTATGGCGTTCCTATTCCTTGGGCCTTTGAATTATGGAGAAATTATCTTGGATCTGATGAGAGCGGGGAACTTGAGGCAATTTTGGCGTCGAGCAACAACTCAATTGGTGTTGATGTTTCAGCTAACTTGTTTGTGAACTTCTGGAAATTAAAATTGTACGACTTGAATTACTCAGAGTCACTTTACCAAAGTGAGCTCGATAAGCTAAGAGGTAAAGTTACAAGTCTCAAAGAATCTATTAGTTTCGCCAGAAGAGACAAAGACACAACCAAAGAGAAACTTATAAAGCTCACTTCCAATCTCAAGTTAACAGAAAAATTCATCACCAGTATCCCTGACGAACAGCGTGCTCATGCGGAGCACAGCCGATTGATGGTTGAGGTTATCCTGCTGCAATCTGGTCTGTGGTTTGCCAGTACTAATATCGATCAATTGAAATTGATCACTGCGAACTTCTTACAAAATTGCATTCTTCCTCGAGCTATACATTCTTCTTTTGACGCTACGTACAGTGCGGAATTCTTGTTCACGCTTCATGAATTAAAAACGGCGAACTTTTCCTTATTGCTTGCATTGAATGGATTATTCAGTTCCAAGTTGTTGTTCGGAACTTTATTCACGTGTACTCCTACCGAAGCAGAGAATTTGGGTATATTCTATTCTTCTCTTTTGGCGAAATTGAACTCATGGACGAAGGCAAGTACATTTGAGAGCGAAGTATCGCACGGAACTTTGTTTACAGATGAGAACCCAGCTGGAGTATCTCTAAGCGAATTTCGATTGACTGTGTTCAACTACCATAAGGATCTTTTAGAAGACGTGACTAAATCATTGGCAGTACAAGAGTACATGTCTAGAAGGAATGCTATCATATATTTGAAGAACCTTTTGGGTATTTACCCTACTGTGGAAGACCACTGTGAAGCCATTACCGAAGCAATCGAGAACGTTGCGAAGAACGACTCAAGAGATGACTTGAAACTTTCGTCGAGTGCTTTGATCGGACATGTCAAGTCTCGTGCGAGTACTTGGATCCATATGTGGGACTTTATTGACATGGACGATGAGTCGAAAGCGAAACAAGTGGAAAAGCGTGATGTGATCAAGCAGGCCCGCGAAAAGGCTCGTCAGCTTGAATTGAAGGCAAAGCAAGAAGCAGAGAAGAAGGCACAAGAGGAGGAGCTGAAGAGGTTGAGAGAACGGCAGGAAAAAGCGGCACGGGAACGTGAGCTTGAACGATCTGCTCAGGCCCAGGCTGTATCCACGTCTATCAGCTACGATGACGCCCAGCCTAGATCGGAGAGAGCACACGCAAGAACAAATGATTCTGCCCGTGGAAGATACGACAAATATTCGGCATCGGCCAATGATCATGCTTCTCCTCGTCCTGTGGGACCACAAGATGGGGGTGCTTCGACTACTACAAAGTCTTCACGTGATTCTTCTGGTGTTAAGGCAACAGCTGTGTCCAAGCCTTTGGCAAAGCCTCCATCGAAGTCTTCGCCAAGGCCCTCGCCTAAACCAGCTTTGGTGGAGTCTTCTTCAACGAAGGAAACTCCTGGGAATTCTCGAGGCTCCCCATCTACCCGTACTCCAGTCAACTCCAACCTGCGTCCTCCAGTCAACTCCAACCTGCGTCCTCCAGTCAACTCCAACCTGCGTCCTCCAGTCAACTCCAACCTGCGTCCCCCTAATAATTCAAGTACACGCCCTCCTGCTAACTCGAGCGCATCTCGGAACACTGAAAGACCAAGCGCCCCTACTAATTCTGCTTCTCACTTCTCGAAGTCACACAGAGATTTGCCAAGAGACAGCAGGCCAAGACAGCCTCAGCCAGCTCAAGATGACCTTTTCCTGAAGAGAGTCGGCGCTTCGAAGACCGCACCGCCACCTCGCTCGGTCAACGCTAACATTAAGGCCAAGATCAGCGAAGGCAAGAAGGAGTACAGGGAAAAGAATACCGCTTCTGAGAATACCAGAACTCACTCAGTCGGATCTGCGTCACATTCCAATACCAGCTCGAGATCGCTGACTCCTGCGGCTATTCCTCCACCATCGACCCCTCCTGTGGCAAGCAAAAGGGCCCCATTACCTCCTCAACAAGCGCCACCCAGAGGTGGCTATGGAGGACATTACAACAGCCAATACAGAGCTGGTTCCGGAAGCCAGCAATCGTCGGGCCCGTTGCCTCCTCCAAGTCTCCCGCCACCTAAGTCGGACCGTCCCGGTGACAATGGCCGCTACAGAAATAGCAACAAGAGAGGTTACGAGGGTAACAGCCGCTACGATAAAAGACAAAAGTACTGATATGAGTGCATAAGCAGACAGTAAGTATTTCAAAGAATCCATGTATTAATCGATAATTGGCCTAAGGTCACACAGCGGTCACTGCAGCAGTAGCTGCAGCAGCTCCATGTAAATCAACGCATCCAATTCCAGTTCGGTTGTTTTGATTTCCTCGAGCATTCCCGGCGGTTTCTCCTCGTCGGGTGACGTGACATGTACCTTTTCCGGTACGTCTGAAGCGGCGTCGAAAAAATCGGTGTCGTCCAAGTCAGAAAAATGGTCCAGCACGCTCTCGTTTGCGTCGTCACTAGTGTCGGCGCCAATCGACTTTAAATAATCGTCCATCTGCTCAATGTATCTCTCGTGCCGTGCAAGGTGCTTGACAAACGCATGATGTCGCGTGAATTTGCGCTGGCAGTTCTTCTTTGGGCATATGTAGCTTTTGGTGTAGTTGTCCAGAATCATCTTAATTAGCGACTGGTCCGGGGCAGGGAGTGGAGAGGAGGATTGGGCAAACTCCAGTTTGGGGCGGCCGCGTACGGGCGAGAAGTGCTCTTCTCCCGGAACAACCCTGCCTTCAAACAGCGGATCGCGTTGCATTGTCTGAAGCGATGGAGACTTAGTGTACTCGAGGATCTTAGCGAGGTCGGCAATTTCAGACGGGACGAGAAATCCTGACGGGTATACACCGTCATGGATATCGTGGTAGTGTGCAATTAGCTCCGTCTTGGTGACAAAGCTCGCCGCGACACAGGTCTGACACCGCCACAAAGCCAGCTTTGCCTCGGCGTCGGAATGGGTGAGTAAATGGGCTCTCAACTCCGTTTCGTTTTCGCAGCTCAAGCTGCACACGTGGCACTTGCTCTTGGGGTGTTCCTGGCGGATGTGGATCTTCAACAACGCCGCCGATGCGAACATCTCGAAACACCCGGGGAACAGGCACAGTACCGATTGCATTTGGCCGTGCTGGCGCATTTTGTGTTCCGCCACTAGCGTCTTGCGCTGGAACTGGCGGTTGCAAATCCCACACGTGTACACCTGGTCGTGGACCGTGTCCGTGTGGTGTTTGAGTGATTTGTGGTGGAAAAACGCCTGGTTGCAACCGTCGTGGGTGCACTTGTACTTTTTGGTGTGAGTGAGCTCGTGGCGGCGCAATAGCGGGCGTGAAATGGCTCCCTTGCCGCAGATTTTGCAGTGGAACGGTTTCTCGTCATTGTTCTGGTGGGAGTGTTGGTGGATTTCCAAGTGGTTTTTGCGAGTAAATGTCTTGCCACATCCTTTGACCTCGCACACAAACGGCCGGTCGTTGGTGTGTGTCCGCTCGTGCTGTCGTAGTAGTGAAGGTCTATTGTACGCCTTGGTGCATCCGTCAAAGGTGCATAAGTACTTTTTTTCTGGCATCACGGATGAGTAGGTGATAACTAATCCGGGGCAGTACGCGTATGCGCGACACCCAAACATCACATTGGGAAAGCCATCACCCACTCACCAGTTGGCACCAGTGGTCACCAGAGGTCGCCACAGCGGCACCAGCTCAACCGCCTAAAGGTATTACAAGGCAAAAAAGAAATCTAGGATCCTGGAATTGATGAAGGCGCCGTCATGTCGACATTGTCATTCCCCTCTCTCTGTTAGTGTTGCTACCGCAAAGATTAAACAAGAAATCCGTGATAGTTTAGTGGCTAGAATTACCGCTTGTCGCGCGGTAGACCGGGGTTCAATTCCCCGTCGCGGAGCTTTTAGCGCAAGTGGTTTAGTGGTAAAATCCAACGTTGCCATCGTTGGGCCCCTGGTTCGATTCCGGGCTTGCGCACTTTTTTTGTTTACCTTTTTCTGCGACAGTATTTTTGTTCTCCGAGGCGAAGTGTGCGACAAATACAGGAGAAAACCATCTTGATCTACACAGCCCAAGCTCCACCTGCCGCCACTTGTTGTCAAATACGGTGGTTTTCAGTGTTTTCGCTCGCAGGTCCCACTTTTTTCCTTCGTTCTCCCTAAAAATGTCCCTTCTGTTTGCCCAGGCAGCGCTTGAAGCGCTGATTACCGATCTCGTCAAGAGAAGTGGAATGCCTACCGCAACAACGACCAAGTCCACTTCCACGTCCACCTCCACCTCTACCACGGTGGACTATACCACTCCAGCCATCACCGTTCCCCCTAGCTCCAACAATCCATACATTTCCCGTACCAGTAGCCCCTCGGGCACTGTGTTTATTGCCGTGGGCGCGGTGGTCGGGTTCATTCTTGTGGCATTTCTCTTGTTCTACGCGGTGCGGTCGCTTTTGGCGTCCAAGATAGCCAAGAGATCGACTGTGGGAGAAAAATATGCCTATGTAAACCCTGCCAGCAACGCTCTGGTGCCCAACTTTAACAACACGGAATATCATGGGTCGGTTCTTAGTGTGCCGCTTTTGAACGGCGGTCTGCGCAACTCGATTTTACCTGGCGACAGTTCGCCACGGTACAACGACGTGGATGCGACCAGCAACCACGATGTGACGCACATGTTTGTTTCGCCCACGAGACAGGTGATGAGCCACAGCCGGCAGAAGTCGCAGAACTGGGACGGGTCTGTGAGCACTACCTCGTTGTACGGCAAGCTGGGTGCAGGCTTGACCCACACGGTACCAGCCTCTTCTCGTCACTCGCAGGTGGTGCCTCACTTGTACCTCAACGACAAGTTTGACGACAGTGGCATCTTTTCGGTGGACTCGAGTCAGGTGGGCGAGAGCTCCACTACCGATCCGCTGTCCAGGCGGAAGCAGGTGCCCAGCATGTACTTGGACGACTTGATCGACAAGTGAGGGCCTCTTTGATCCTGGATGATCGCATTTGCATGGGGTTATTATGCCCTATTGGAGAGTATGCTGGAGAGTATGCTGGAGAGTATGCTGGAGAGTATGCTAGAGTATATGTTAAAGTATGTGTTAGAGAATGCTAGTGATTATGCTAGAGAATCCCATGGGTTACGCTAGAGAATCCCATGGGTTATACTAGAGAATCCCGAGAATTTGTTGAGATTATGCTACAGTGTATGTTACAGAATATTCCAATAAACATGAAAGACAATATACTAGGGAATTCTCCGTAGAATATATTGAATTTGGGTACTATTGTAGCTGGGAACCGGATCTCCGTAGGATAAAAGCGACCACATATCTCATTTTGTCTCCCTCATGTGTATCTCACCTTGTCTCCCTCATGTATGACAGGAGCGCAATAAATACAGGCGCGGCATTAACCAAAACAGATAGTGAGATACTTAGGGAAATGCGAGATTCATACAGATCGGGATATACAGCTAATGCAGGGGCTATGGTGCCAGGGTTATGGTGCCAGGGTTCTGCTTGCCAGTTTCAGTGTCAAGGCATCACTGGAACTGGAACTGGTGGACTCTCGATGCGGGTGTGGCAACGGCCGGACCAGGCTAGAAAATGTGCAGTTTTGACTGCGGCCAGATACACAACCCCCGGAACCGTTTTCCCGGATAAACACACTAATCTTTTCCATCAGATGTGCAGTGCTCTTATTCGCGGAAACCTGTTCGCGCCACCCCAATGGACCATAATAATCCGATGGATATGCAAGTCCAGCCCCTGGTGGTGAATGTTACCGATGTGTTGTACACACCACCTAAGCCCTCCGTGTGTGTCCTGTGTATAATCCGGAACCTGTGCTCCTTTATGACGGCTTATCCGTGGTAGGCTTGCGGCGCCTATCTCCACCACATAAAGTTTGGCCGATAATAACCCGGTCTTGCCGTAATGAAGGATACTCCCTAGCTATGCACTCGAGCGGCATAGAAAAGGAAAAACATCTCCAGCATATCAAGTAACCCCGGTTCTCAGGTTGATGGAATCCGCCATGTTTTGTTTAGCCGCTCTCCGGAGATACGCAACTGAGATGCATATGCACCCGGTGTATTTCCACTAAAAGCAAGGCAGGGACTGAACCAAATCCCTCCGATCGGCTACCAGCCCCGATCTGAGGCATATATGCCTAATCTATATAAAGCCCAACCACAGCAACTTCCGACCCCCGACGACCGAATTTATCTGTTTCGCCGAAAATGCTTAAAATGAGATCTGGGATGTTGGGCTCTAGCGCCATACGTTACTTGTCATCCGCCTCCGTGGCCAGAAGTGGTACGATCGACCTATCACAAGCACTCAAGCAGATGAGAAGCCTCCGAATCGAGCGGGTGCCCGACCTTCCCTACAGGGAAATTGTTCCACTTGCTGCTGAGAGCCACAAAGGAAAGGCGGAAATCGATGAGGACAAAGCCCCGGTGGTGATGGTCCACGGCATCTGGGGCCATGGTAAGATGTTCGGCAGTGTCGGACGTCTGATCGCCTCCACCACCAAGAGAGACTTTATTTCGTGCGATTTGAGAAACCACGGCTGTACTCCGCTTGCGGCGCCCCACAACTACACCGTTATGGCCCAAGACACTATTGCATTTGTTGAGAAGATGGAGAAACCGGTGGTGTTGGCAGGTTATCTGATGGGAGCCAAGGTGGCGATGTTGGCCGCGTTGATGAGACCGGACTTGTTCGAACAGTTGATTGTTGTGGACAATAGCCCTGTGTCCCAGGATCTTGGGCCCCTGTTTACCCGTGTTCTCTTGGGCATGGCCAGCATCGAAAGAGATGATTCCCTCCGAAAATTGCCCCAGCAACAACGTCTCCACAAAATCGACCAGATCTTGCGGAAATACGTGGATGACGATCTCTTTAGACAGTACTTGGGCTCCAGTCTCAATAGAAAGAGAACCGATGAGGACAAACAGCTGGGTGCGATTTACAAGCCCCCAGTGTTGAACTTTTTGAAGGATAACACCCTTGCCGAGGTCGGTGCGTGGCCCCACGAGTCGACCGAAGGCATGAGATTCGAAAAGCCCGTGCACGTAATGAGAGGTGTCAAATCTGGTTTCGTCACCGACCACCACTTGGAAAATCACTTCAACAAGTACTTTGGCAATGTGTCAACCACCGATTACGACACAGGTCACTTCATCTTGGCGGAAAAGCCCAAGGAGTTCATTGAAGGCTTCTTAAAGTCCTTGAAGTAAAAGAAGCAGGATACTTCGCAATAACTATTCACTAACTACCACCCATTAATATTCACTCGATAAAAAATTCACTTTCATCAACCATCTCCATCGTAACTCAGTGCAGGTCCTAAGCCCGCCGTAGGTGTTATCGCGGCCAGAAATTTCTTTTCGCGCCATTAAGATCACTCAAGGGTTAGGAGCAGACATGCATATTGCTGTGCCCACGATCCTGTCTGTGGCAAGGTCATCTCCAGCGTTACGCAAACACGTATGCGTAGTAGAACGGTGGCAACATTTAAATAACTATCACATCGTCATGTCTCCATTATGGCACCGCCAGAGTTGGCATAGGTCTGGGCTGTCGGTGGACAAAAGGGCAACTTGCATGTGATGTTCCCTGCTTGCCCTCAGTGGATGCTGCTTATGTAAGCCAAAATCCATGTTTGGCGAAATGTATATATAGTAGGCGGATGCTCGCTGACGTGCAAGAAATTGACAAATCCAAATAGTTTACCCATACCAAACCCAACCATCATGTCCGAGTTTGGTCCTACTTCTGGTGGGTCGGGAGAAGACTTATCATTGCCCAAAGCCACCGTGCAGAAAATTATTAGTGAAGTTTTACCGAAGGATATCGCCATCTCCAAAGAAGCCAGGGAAGCCATCACCGAATGCAGCATAGAGTTCATCATGATATTATCGACGCAGCTGAATGACATTGCAGAAAAAGAAGCAAAGAAAACAATCGCATCCGACCATGTCATCAAGGCGTTGGAGGAGCTCGGTTTTCACAACTACCTTGATATCATCAACAAGGTGTTGGATGAACACAAGGAACTCTTAAAGGGGAAAGAAAAGAAGAACAACAAATTCCTCAACTCCGGGTTGAGTGAAGAAGAATTGTTGAGGCAGCAGGAGGAGTTGTTTAAGAAGTCCCGTGCTCGCTTACAGAGTGGTGGGTCGGGATCCCCCGAAATCAAGCAAGAGATTTAAAAAACCACTGAATCCGTGTATATTAGTATAATGATTCTGTATAATAGCAATGAAATGAACCTGGATACGTGACTTCAATATTGCCAATCCCACCCCGATTTAAAGCCCCAGTTTATGTATTTGGGGTATTTGAGCGGTACCTAGCCCAAAATGATCTCATATAAGATTATTATCACATTGATGAAGATCAATGGCAACCGTAACAATGTTCTAATCGCACTTATCAATGTTATCAATCTGCTTTTGATGGAGGCGTCATTTGTTGCTTGCAATCCATATTGCAGTTGGAACTGGTTGGGCGTAGAACTGGAGGAAGAGGAGCCCCAGCCAATCCTATTGAGGAATCTATCTTCACTTAATACAGCCACTCCATTTACTCCAAGAACGATGACGTAGAGCAATTTTCCTAATCCGAACATGGTGATCGTTTTGGACGGTGGTGCCTGTGTGGATTTGGTCGAAGGTGAGACGTGGTGCACCAGTACATCTGACATGCCAAGCTGGGTGGAGTGGGTCTCCGGCATCGGTACTCGCTATTACAACGCATTTGCTTAATTTTGAATTGAAATTTTTCGAGTTTCAATTGTTTTTCAAGGGAAGCCTGTCACATTCATACTGGTTTCGCTAAATGTCCATCGAGTTTGCGCAGTTTTATCGGGAGGGGAGTTCTGCACTTTTGCGGTTTATCTGACTTTCACCAGAAGTTTTAAAAAATGAGGAAAGATATTTGAGCTAAGAGATTATTAAAAATAACAGTAAAAATATACAATACCCCAAACCTATAGCATAACCGGCACATATATAATGAATACACGGACTCCTATATCCTTACGTTGAAACGAATCTTGCTGGGTTTTGTGGCATGAGATTATGCTCCCCAGTGAAATGTTCAACCTACCAGGAGCTATAATCATAGAAAGGAAAAAAAAAAAAATAACGGAAAGTTATGAGGAAGAAAAAGTCAGCGAAGTGATAAATTTCGCCTTAATAAAGATCGAACTGGGTATGAAAATGCCACCGCAACAACTTTCGGCTTAGCCAACAAACGGGTTCAGCCGTTATGGTTCGCGCACATCGGGAGCTTCAATTTTTTTCTGGCATCTTACTGTGGATAGAGCCATATTAATACCTACTATGGATAAAGACACCCTCCTTATATCCTTAGCGGGTACACTTGATGCCAGCTATGAGGTAAGAAAGCGCAGTGAAGATCAATTGCGTTTCTTTGAAGAAATGCCTGGTTTCACTGCATACTTGCTTGATCTTATTACTGATTCTTCGGTAAATTTGGGAGTTCAAACATCTGCAGCAATTTTCTTTAAAAACAGAGTTTCTGGATATTGGATTGTTCCAGAATTGAAAACTTCTACTGCCAGATACATCCAGCAAGAAGAAAAGAATGCTATCAAGGGAAAATTGGTTGAGGTTTTGAGTAAAACCTACAAGAA
Source organism: Clavispora fructus (assembly GCA_003707795.2). Classification (NCBI taxonomy): domain Eukaryota; kingdom Fungi; phylum Ascomycota; class Pichiomycetes; order Serinales; family Metschnikowiaceae; genus Clavispora; species Clavispora fructus. The sequence goes on from PPLK02000042.1 coordinate 72,830, forward strand.
CAACCAGTTGAGAGTGCAACTTTCCACTGCGTTGAGTTGTATCTTGAACCACGACAAATGGGATGAACTTAGTCAAGTCATGCCTCAGTTGCTCAGCGATACCTCCAATGTTGACCATGTGTACACCGGTTTACTTTGCTTGTTTCAATACACAAAGAACTACAGATATGCTGGTATTGATACTCCTGATTCAAAGAATATTGTTTTGGATAGCATCTCTGAAGAAACTTTCCCAACTTTGGAAGCTTTAGCGAGCAATTTACTCAATGAGGATTCGACGCTTTCAGATGAGATGTTGTACTTGATCTTGAAGATTTTCAAGTATGCTACTTACACAAGCTTGCCATCCTATTTGGAATCACAGGAAAAGCTTGGAAACTGGTGCCAGATCCACCTCATGCTTATCAACAAGCCATTACCCGCTTCCGTTTTGAATGAAAGCTCCACTGAGTTGAAGAACTCAAATCCCAGAATCAAAGCAGTAAAATGGGCTTTTGGAAACATTCACAGATTCCTTTTGCGTCACGGTGGTGGAATCCGTACCAAATCAAAGGAAACCGAGTTTGTTAAGCAATTTTTGGCGAACTTTGTCCCGGTGATTTTAAATGCGTACTGGGGAATCATCGAAAAGTGGTCAACCAAGGAGATTTGGTTGTCAGAAGCTTCTCTTTTCCACTTGATTTCGTTCCTCGAACAACTTGTGGAAACACCAGCCTATTCATTGATTGAAGATAAGATGGAGGCCATTATCAGACATGTGCTCTTGCCAACATTGAATGCTTCTCAAGATATCATCGAGTTGTACGAAGATGAACCCGAGGAATATATCAGAAGATTTTTCGACATTAGCAGAGACAACACCACCGCGGATACTGCTTCCATAAATTTCCTTTGCAGATTGTCATCCACTAAATTTGCGAGCTCGGGTCCGTTGATGCTTTCTATTCTTAATGGCATTTTCGAAAGAAGATCGGCCGACAGAAGCAACTTGCAAGTCGCAATGGAAACCGAAGGTGCTCTCCGCACATTGGCTACCATATCATACAAATTGGACAAGAAGTCAAGTCCTATTAAGGGCCAAATTGACCAGCTTTTACACTCGATTGTCTATCCCGAACTCTCCCAGGAGGTCATTACTAAGACCCCATGGCTCACTGCCAGAGCTTGCGACACTATTGCGATGTTTGTTCATAAGTTTAAGGACCAGACCGTTTTGCAGGATATCTTCCACGGAATTGTCTTGTGTTTCCAGCAACAAGATCAGTTTCCGATTCAATTGACAGCCATCGACGCTTTGCGCACCTTGGTTGAAGAAGATTTTGTTGCAGCCCAGGTTGCCGAACAAGCACCTCAATTGATGGGAACTTTGCTTGACATGTCCAAGAACTTCGAGAGTGACATTTTAACCACAGTTATGGATGTGTTTGTCGAGAAATTTGCAATGAACTTGGAGCCATACGCGAACGAGCTTTCTGTTCGTTTGGTTGAACAATTCTTGAAGTTGGCCCATGAACTTTTGGAGAAATCGAATTCTGATGGCACAAGTGATATCGACAAGGAATACCAAGCTGCTGGCATTTTGAACACCTTGACATCTTTGGTGATTTCCATGAACGCTTCTCCTCAAGTTTCTGCTCAGTTGGAAGTTATCCTTAAAGACATGATCAAGTTTATTTTGGAGAACGCCATGCAACTGTTCTTGACCGAAGTGGTGGAAATGTTGGAGTCTATTTTGTTCAGTACATCCAAAATGAGTCCAACCATGTGGGAGTTATACCACACCTGTATTACGTGTTTTGACACTTACGGAGAAGATTTCTTTGACACTTTCCACCCATTCTTGGAAGGTGTTGTCCTCAACTCTTTTGGAACGGATGAGATCACCATTGACAACCCAAATGTGCAATCCTTGTTCAAGATCTGCTTCCAAGTTTTATCTGGTGATAACGTTGACCCTGTGTTCGCCCACTATGCTTTCGAGTTGATTGAATTTTCCGTTTTAACTTTGAACAAGAAATTTATTCCGTTCATGCCACAGTTCTTGCCAGAAGTCTTTAATATCTTCTCTGCGTTGGAAGCGCAAGATGCATTTGATGGCTACATGTTGCACCACCTTTCAATCTTGAAGATCTTTTTCGCTTGCTTGTACGTGGAGCCTCAGACGACATTGCAGTTCATGAATGGTAAGCAATTCACAAGCACTTTCTACAAGTTGTGGATCAAGTACACCGACGACTTTCAGAGTGTTTACGGATGCAAACTTCAGACCTTGGCTTCCTTGTCGATCGTGATTGACTCGCCATTGAACTTGCTACCCCTGGAGGATTTGTTGGAGGAGACAGTCAACTTGCTCATCTCCAACTTAGAGGCGTTGCCTCATGCCATCAGAGCTAGACAAGAGATTCTTGACAAGGATAATGGTGTCAAGGCCAGTACGAAAGATTTTGAAAATGAAGGAGAGGAGGGCGATGAGTTCGGCGATGACTTTTATGATGACGATTTGGAGGCTGATGAGGCCGAGCTTGAGGCGATGAAGCAAACGCCTCTCGATCCAATTAATGCATTCCAAGTGTTTGCAGAAAAGGCTACAGTTGTTCAGCAACAGGATGTCACCCGTTACCAAGCGGTGTTTGGAAATTTGGACGACTCCCAAAAAGAGATTGCGAACAGAATTATCCAGATTAACCTCCAACACAAGTAGGAACCCCATATACATAAAGGACAGGATTCATTTTCGAGCACCTCGTAATTTGTAAGCCTACGAATTTCTTGCCACTTGCCTCCGTAGAGAAACTAGTGCACCCAAGGTGCAGAACGTGATTTACCAGTGCGACCTCAAAGAGATAAGTGAGAACCAGGTACTTTTCAGCCGTTACTCCCACATTGATGTTTTCTGGTTTCGGATCTGGATTTTTCGGGGGAAATTTCGCCCCCATGAGCAATAAATTCGAAGATTACTTTAGATGCTACCCCGTGGCGTTGATGCCCGACAATGTCCGTAAGGACGATGCCAATTTCGGAGGCAAGATCTTTCTCCCACCTTCGGCATTGAACAAGCTCACGATGCTCCATATTAGATACCCCATGCTTTTCGAAATTACGAATGAAGCGATGGATATCAAAACACATAGTGGTGTGTTGGAGTTTGTTGCCGAAGAGGGAAGAGTATATCTTCCTAGCTGGATGATGGAAACGTTGAAGTTGCAACCGGGATCATTGGTGAAGATTGCCAACTGTGACTTGCCCAACGGACAATTTGTAAAGATTGAGCCGCAATCGGTGGACTTCCTAGATATCTCAGACCCTAAGGCGGTGTTGGAAAACACCTTGCGCAAGTTCTCAACTTTGACGGTGGACGATGTGATCGAAATCGACTACAATGACACCAAGTTCGGAATCCGGGTGTTAGAGGTGAAGCCAGAGAATCCCAACAGAAGTATTTGTGTGGTAGAAACCGATTTGGAGACTGATTTCGCCCCTCCAGTGGGATACGTGGAACCAGAGTACACACCTAAGCAAATAAAACCTAAGTCAACACCTATTGATCCCTCCAAGGTAAACAGGGGCATAGGTGCCGCTACCATGGCCAAATCAATCAACTACGCTGATCTTGTGGCGAATGGCAACAAGAAACAGGTATACAATGGAAGCGGACAGAAGCTTTCGGGCAAGGAAACGGCCAAGACCGAAAAAGCTTCCGTTAGTATAGACGACTTGGATCCAAATGCCGCGCCTGTACCATTGCATTTACTGGAAAATCAGATCTTTTTAGGGTGGCCAGTCGTGCTTCCTCCGCAAGAGGACACAGAAGCAGAGAAGGAAAAACCAAAGGATTTTGGTGGCGAAGGCAAGTCATTGCGCCAGAGCAAGAAAAGGTCCAACAAAGGGGCCGAACACCATTCTTTAAAGAATTATTCGCGCAGCCCCGACTACATTGAGATCGATGACTAAGTCTGTTATATATGTAATGAAATTAATGAAGGTTCCAGCGGAAAGAGATGAAAACAAATCCTGTCTATCTATTCGGTAGTAGAAGGAAGGAACACGTCGTTGTCTTGCTCCATCGCTCTCTTGGTGTGGTAGACAATGTCAGATGACTCCCATGGGTAGGCAATCCAGTAGTCAGGCACGGTTCTTGCAGCGAAGTAGTTACCAGTGGTCATGATAGACTCGGGCAAGTCTTCCTTTTTTGGCTTGATCTTGTCATGAAGGACAAACACACCAAACTTGGTGTTGTTAGGGTCCTGACCTTGGGCGGTGGCTTGTTCGATCGCATCCTTTTGCAATTCAGACACAGCATAGTGCAAGGTAGTTCTGGTGTCATCAACCTCATCCACAATCAAAACGTTCTTGTTTACCAAGTCAATCTTAGATTGGGCGTAGTCAATCCACTGGGTTCTCACAACCTGGGTACCGACCTTCTCTTCTTGAGAACCGACGGTGTTGATGTCTTCGTATAGGGACAAAATGATCGCCATGATTCTGATGTTTGGCTGACCAGGTTCCTTCAAGAAGGTTCTCAACATACGGGCAGGGATGAAACCACCACCACCAATAGCGATGATCAAGTCAGGCTTGAACTGCTTGATCTTTTCGGACGTTTCTTGACACAACTGATGAATGTTGTTGTACGTGATGTACATCTTTGTGGCCTCGACGCCGGTGGTGTCCATTTTTGCTGTGTATCTATCTTCTTCGACTTGGGGTGTACCCGTGACCAAATTATGTAACCGGGAGTACTAGTTATTTTATACTCTTCGCGCAGAATTTTTTATACTTGGTTACACATTGCGATGTGTGCCAAGCTTACACCAGATAGAGGCCATGCTTATTTATATTGATGTGATTGCAATAGTTTCTGGAGAAGGTTTCAAAATCTTTCAAATTTCTTCCGGCTTACCATAGAAGATGAGGCTCGCAAAGAGGCTTCTGGGTGGGATCCATCACCTCGGCATTGCCGCGGTGTTGTTCTGTATTTAGCCGCAACTTATGTGAGAACGGTAAAAAACAGCGGAGTCGCCACGTGATCTACTATTTGGCTCAAAAGATTCCACATGTGGTGTGAAACAAAGATAAGGACAAGCAACACGACTGGATCAGAAAATCGGTAGCTTCAACACCAGAAATGATTCTTACTCGGTTTTTTTCTGGTAGCAAGTCACAACCGCAAATGATGAAAGCTATGTGAAACTCCATAGAAATTAGGAAAACTTTCACAAATTTAAGGTCGTTGAGCCAAATTATGTACGCATTTACGCTTTGTTTCTACTCGGATCAATATATCACTCCTGATCTATCTAACTGTCATATGGGCGCCAGAACCGATTGCTGTGCACTCAATTCAATAACGAGCTTGGTGCCAAGTGTCAAATACTGCACACGCACGCGTGACAAAAATATGTGCGTCGTACTCCACGTTAATATCAGTTGAGTACACCTATACCATCCAAAATGAAGCTTCTATATATATTTTGGATCTTCACAGTGGCACAAGCGGCCATTTTGGGAATTGATTATGGTCATCAATTTACCAAAGCAATCATGGTTGCGCCGGGAATCCCATTTGAGATCGTCTTTACTGACGAGGGCAAGAGAAAAGACTTATCGGCACTTTCAATGAAACCGCTTTTGAAAAGCAAGAAGGTTGTTGATGCCGAAAGACTGTATGGATCTCAAATTGGATCCCTTTGTACCAGATTCCCAGAAGCGTGCGCAGCGAACCTTAAAAGATTGCTAGGCAAGTCAGTGGAGGACGATTTGGTGTCTGAATACCTCAAGACCCACTTCGGTGTGACTGTAACCACGCTGGAGTCTCGCGACAGCATCTATCTCAGATTGGGTTCCGGCAAGCACGTTTCTGAGTTCCCAGTCGAAGAGATTGCGGCTATGTCCTTGAACAACTTAAAGGACAGGGTTCTCAAGACATTGGAATCAAACCCCGATGCACAAGCGAGAGCAGAAGATGTTGCTGTTGCTGTCGGATCTTATGCGTCTCAATTAGCAAGACTTGCTTATTTGGACACTCTTGAGTTGGCGGAATACTCCTCTGTCTTGGGTTTGGTTGACGAAGGTACTGCAGTGGCTATTGCCTTTGCTCTGAACCACAAGTTGACCGACGAACAGTACGATGGAAAGACTCTTCACTATGTGGTGTATGATGTAGGTGCTGGGTCCACCTCTGCTACCTTGTTTTCTTACACCCCTTTTGAAAACCGCACTGTTGAATTGAACATTGAATCCGTTGGCTACGATGAGACTTTTGGTGGCGAGTTCTTCACTACCGAGGTGTACAACCTAATGTTTGAGAAGGTCTGTGACCAGTTCAACTTCGATAAAACTCAGGCTTTGGCTCCAAGATTGGCATCGAGATTAAGAGAGACAGCGGAGAAGGCCAAGATCATTTTATCTGCGAACTCCGAATACAGAACCACGTTGGAAAGCTTCTACAACGACAAGGATTTCAAATTTGAAATCACTAGAGAAGAATTTGAAAACGCGCTTTCTGGTTCCTTTGAACGTTCAACCCAGCCCATTTTGGACGCGTTGGCGAACAGCTCTGGCGAGGAGGTATCCATTAACAACATTCACGCGGTTATTTTGAACGGTGGTTCTTCGAGAACTCCTTTTATTCAGAAGCAATTGATGTCGTTGTTGGGTTCGGAGGACAAGATTGCCAAAGTTGTCAACACCGATGAAGCATGTGCATTGGGAACTGCTATCCAAGCTTACAACTGGAAAACTATTTCGAGAACTTCCCCTATGATTGTCAAGGATAGAATTTTCAAAAACTTCCAAGCTTCGGTCGGCGGCTCTGATGAGTTGATCACTGTGTTCGAGAAAGGCTCACTTTCCGGTAACGAGTCTGTAGTTTCTTTGGGGCCTCTTGCCGATGAAGTCGATATCACATTGTTCGAAGATGGAACACCTTTTGCTAGTTTCAATCTTTGGGGACTCTTGCAAAAATCAAAATCGATGAAGTGCAAGGCAGAGAAGAGCGAGTTGTTTGGAACTTTCACTGTCGACAGAAGCAAGTTGTATACGTTATCAAGGGCGTTTATCAAATGTTCTGAAGATGATGAAGAGCCGGCGGTGGCTAACGATAATTCCACCGCGTCCAACTTCACTAACACGAAAAGGGCAACTGTCAATGTTCCATTTGTGAAGAAATTCACTAGCTTGAGACCATTGAACAGATCAGAAAAGCAAAAAATCTCGATGCAATTGACTGAATTGAAGCTCCGTGACTTAGAGAAGGTCAAATTTGAAGAGGCCAAGAACGTCTTAGAAAGCTCATGCTATTCTTTGCGTAACATTATTGAAGACAACCGTGCTATTCTCTCAACTGAGGTCAAGGAAGAAACGCTCGAGGAATTGAGCGAACTTGCAAGCGAAGTTGTGGAATGGTTGGAATTTGATGCGGATGACTTCGATATTGATACAATCGATGAGAAAGCTAAGATGATTGCCGGTCACAAAAATGAAGTTGAAAAGGTGATTAAAATGCAATACGTGGACTTGTCACAAGAGAAAGTGCAGGAGTTGTTCAAGCAATCAAACGACATTGCGTCGCAGGTGCAAAAGTTCTTGTTGGATTTCGGCCAGCAAGTAAACGCGATCAGAGAAAAATACGAAGCTGACTCTCTTGATTTCAATAAGGAAAATGAGAAAGTGATGAAGTTGATCTATGGCAAAGATAAAATGAAGGGTGTCAGAATCGACGAGTTGTTCTCATCATTGAAGCTTACTTTGAAGGATTTGTCGGCAATGGTGGATCTCTCAAAGGAGGAGTATGAAAATCTTGAAAGAAAAGCTATATTCGATATCGCTGAGACTATTCTGTATTTGATCGACGAGATGCTGGGTGAAATTGCTACTCTTCAATCTAACCACCAAAGAAGATTGGACTATTTGTTCACCCAATACGACAAAATCAAGGACAGGAAAGCACAGAAAGAATTGAAGAGAAAATTGAAGGAAGAAAAGGAGTCCGAGGAGGCACAATCACAAGTTGAAGATGATGGGGAGGATCACCATGACCATATTGAGGTGGATGTCGATGTGGAGGACGCGGGTTCCGAGTCGGTCGAAACCCCTACGAAGAAATCCGAAAAAGCGGCTGAAACAGGTATCGAAGAAGAAGATTCCTTGAAGCATGATGAATTATAGATTAAAAACACGTACCGTTTGGGTGTATATTTAAAACGAATGAATGTACACTACTTCAGAATGCTTTGTAGTGACTATGCGCGGAAGTGCATCTGGCGCACACTCATCAAGAGGTTCTTATTCTCAACATTCCTAATCAGCACTGATGAGTAACGAATATTCCTATTCGGGCCCGAACAGAGACCGCCGGGCATTTCTGGACAACTACAGTGGAAGCCAGAGTGACAGAGCCCCTCGGAATCGAGAATACAGAGAATATGATCCTAAAGACAGAGAAATAAGAACCAGAGACACGAGGGGTCCTGACCCCAGAGCTAGAAGATACAATGATTACAGAGAAGATAATTATAGGGACCAACGTTATGGTGATAGAGGGTACAATCAAAGGGGTAGACAGAATGATAAGTACATCCCCAGAAGAGACAAGTACCCCAACAGAGGGGATTTCAGACGTGAGAAGAAAGAGTCCCCTGCCAACCCCGACGACTCTCTTACCAAAGAGGAAAAGATTGCCAAATATGAGAGAATTCTCATTGATCTATTGAAATATCCCACAGTGAATGCGTTTCCAGTCCCCGATTCTCAATGGGGAGTCAGACCAAAAGGGTTTGAAGAGGTAACGGCTCAAAGAGCTAAATTATCTGGGTTATTCCCGCTTCCAGGATCCTCTCATCCTTCTGACAGCCCAAAATTGGATGTCGCTTTAAAAGAGGGATCTGTGAAAGCAGATGTTCTTTTATCGACCTCGAAAATTGACCCACTTGATTCGAAGAACTCGCATAGGGTAATTGTCACTGGTGTTGACTTTCTGAAGGTTCCCCACTCAAAGTTATCAGATTACATCGACAAGCACATCTGCTCTGCGGATTTAGAAGGAACCTATCTTGATACTAACGTCGAAAAAACGCAGATGACACTCGATAACACTGGTGTTATTATTCAATTCAAGAGTAATGCCTGCGCTACATTTGCAATGACTATGGACGGAATAACCATTTCCTTTGATCAACTAGGCATGGCAGAAGTCATTGGCGATTTTGTTCTTCGTATTGAGAGACCAGGCGAGTATGTCGTTCAGTGCCTTCCTCCGTATTCCTCGGAAGAAGATGATGTCGGTGAAAATGTCGTTGACAGTCCTCGGAAACTAACTGTGTTCGTTGATACCCTGGTTACGGAATCAGCTTTGCTAGATGCTTTGCAGACAGTAGCCAAAGTTAAAGCGCTAAAGCTAGTTAGAGCCATTGGTACGAAAGAAGCACTAGGAGTTGCTTTCGTTGAATTCTACGTCAACCCAAAAGAATGCCCTAACACAAAAACTGCGTTGAAATTGATTACAAATTATGTACAAAAAACGAGGGAGTTGGATATCGTTTTGGATGCGAAGTTCTCGTGCATCACAGTTGGAGAAAATAACATGACTGAAACCAGCATTCAAGATTGCCCCATTGATTTCAAAACATTAAAAGCCATGGTTAGGAATGAATATGTTCAGTTCCATCCAAAGCTGAAGGTTGTTCAACTCATCAATATTGTCACGCCTACAGAGCTATACGATGACGAAACATATAAGTTCATGGTACATGATATTCTCGAGGAGGCTAAAACATTTGGTACTGTGGTTTCTCTAAAGATGCCTAAACCAGAGAGTGAACCCTTACCAGGGATCCAGTCGATCAACGAGCCAGGAGTGGGTAAGGTTTTCATCGAGTTTGAGGATGAAAAGATCGCGCTCAATGCAATTATGGGTTTGGCTGGTCGTTCTTATAATGATAGAACTGTCATTTGCGCATTTTACAGTCATTCAGACTACCTCAAGGGATTGCTCTAAATTTGGTTTCTTTCTTGAAACTTCTTTATTTCGCCCGGTACACGTTCATCATATCCGTGTCGGGCGATGAGATCATAGAGGTCTTTGGGTATTTCTGGGATGAAGCTCATGCTGAGTTTGATGATGTCATTTTCTTCCAAATTTGGAAAACTCCTTAGTATTTTCATGGGTTGTGCAGCCTGGAGAATAGTGGCCCTGTTGATGATTAATTGTGCAACAATAAACAAAATGTTCATATGTGTTCCAAACGCAAATAAGAAGTCCCAAAGCTTGATTACTGATTTCAAAGGAGGGGTACATGCACATAAGGTCAACACCGAAGGGAAGGCATAGATTTCTGCCTTCAAGAACTTGGAGTCAAGGTACTCACTAAGGGCAGGGTCAATGATTTTCAAAACAATGTCGACGAGACTCAAAGCGGTGTGAACGCCGTCCAAGTTGGGTGTGATGTATAATGGAATTTGATCTGTGACTAGGTGGTGAAGAAATGCAAATGCCTGCGGTTCGCTCTTGTGACAGACATATGCTATTGGAGCTAGCAATACATTCATTCCCTGGACATATCCAACTTTGTTCTGTGGCATGGATATTGCGATTGCTGCGAGGATTCTCATTAGTGCGTCTTCACTGACTTTGGAGTGGAATGTGCGATCATTCATCAAGGTTCGGAAGGTGTCGTTTTTGATTTTCTGATATAGCTCGGGAGCAAGTTTTCTGGGAATAGCATTTATCAATTTGGAGTACTTGCGGACAGGGAAAACCGGAACTTTGCAGATTATGGACCATATGTATGACCTATAGGGACATTGTTCATATCCTTCGGGTACACTCAAGCCCTCGATCAATATCATGTATCGGAGCTGAGAAAGACTGTTTTCGAGAAACATTTGGGGCAGTTCAATGAACTGCTCTATGCTATCTTTCTTTCTTCCTCTGTAATCCATGTGTATGTTTGTGATGGTAATGGTGAGAATATGATTTATTGATCTGGAGAAGCGAAAACACTGGTACTGCACACTACATGCGCTTCTTTTGGTAGCGGAGGTAACAGAAATACCAAACGCTATTGAATTTTATATGCTTATATCATAATTTTCATTAAAGCCTAGTGTATTCTACCGAGACAACGACTCGTGTATTTTTTTTTTTTGAGACAATGACTAGTGAAACAGGGCACAGTGGTGCTCTTCGAAGAGTTTCTGTAAATCTCTCTTACAACAACTGTGCGAAACGTAAGAACTTGCATCGATGGGTCTAATGGAACAAAGAAATCAATCATGACAATACGTTACGGCTTTAATTATTTTAGCCGTCAGTTCACCACAACTTCTTAGTTCCCTTCTATACACCGTGCAATGCACACAGGCGAGGTTGTTCATACCTGCATATTATACCGCACTTCAGTGGGAGAAAAATCTCACAGCAGAGATTGAGAACATCTCTTCACCTAATGGCCATCACGGAAATCAAAGGATTCCAAATCCTCTCGGTGAGGCTACCGGAAAGTAACGGGACCCATTATATTTACTTCAGAAAGCATGATGTCAAAGGCAACCAGTCTGCGACTTCCCAGTATATTAGTGGTCGCCTGATGTTCATCTTCAACCTTCCCATAGAAACCAATATTGCGACCTTGAAGAAATACTTCCAGCAAGTGGCCATCGGTGCCACGATTGAAAGCTACTACCCCAGTTTGGTTACTGACTCCGAAGAAGATATCTACATTGATCTCTCCCAATTAACATCTGACATTGACTATCAGCAAGATGGCCACATTCTTGACATCACCCTGAAGTTACCCAAGAACTGTGGTATCTTGACTTTCATCGACAAAGCTTCTTTCCAACTTGCCTTCAACGCGTTGAAGAAGCTTTCTAATGATTCTAAGAGCACAAACTGGCCTATGCCCACGTTGGGAAGCAAATTTTTGCTCGGAAAGTACAAGCAGCAGATCTGTGACCCGGCAGAACTTGCTGCCTCCGTGTCGAGCGCGCTTTCTGATTTCAACCGTGCTGAACAAGAATCGAGAGAAGACTTGAAGAGACAGACGGAACTTGTGGACGAAGATGGTTTCACGTTGGTGGTTGGATCGCACAGAAAGACCAAGGCAGGTATAATGGGTAAGCAGAAGTATGCTGCCACCACTGGCTCTGAAATGGCCAAGGCCAAGATCAAGAAAAAGGAGAAGGAAGACTTCTACAGATTCCAATTGAGAGAGAAGAAGAAGGCCGAGATGACCGATTTGTTGAAGAAGTTCAAGCACGACCAAGAAAGAATTAAAATAATGAAGGAAAAGAAGCGGTTTAGACCTTACTAAGCGCTATCGAGCCAACCTAAATAGTTTGTACAATAGACATAAAGTTAATCGAACCTAATACAGTTGGTTTATCGCAGTTTACGCTAATCGCGAATTTGGACATTTCTCATATTCAACACTGCAGTTACTAAGACCTTAGCTATGACGGAGGTCAGTTCAACCATGGATTATCAGACATTTATTTCGCAATTGCCTCTGAAAGATCCATTCTCCTTTGATCCTTCCTCTTTCGAGATCCTCTCAACCATAAGGTACGATCCGGGCCTCACGGACAAGAAACCGCAGACAATCGAGGATATCACCGTGAACAATTTGTTCGTATTTACCGAACACGTGGAAAGGTTGAAGTACACTGTAAAGTACTTCTCTTCTGCCTCCGTCGAAATAACAGAAAATTCCTTCCCGTTTGAAATTGAGGAGAACTATATCTTCACCGTGATTGTGGGAGCTATCAGAGACGCTAACATTGACTTGTCCCAACCGCTAAGAATACGATTGCTTCTTTCTCTAACAGGAAATCTTAGAGTGGAATTGTATGAGACATTACCAAGGCCAAACCTTGTCGATGGCTTAAATGATGAATACCCCGAGGAACTACGCTACGATATCTATGTGGATCGCACACCGGTACTCCCTTCCCCTTTCACATCGTTTAAAACCACAAGTCGAGATGTTTACAACGAAGCAAGGAAACGGTGTCTCCCGGGGAAATCTAAGCGCGAAGAGGTTCTCATGATTAATTCGTGTGGAGAAGTCATGGAGGGTTCTATCACCAACATGGCAGTAAAAATCGATACAGGCGAATGGGTGACCCCACAGCTCACATCAGGGTGCTTGTGCGGTGTCACGCGCCACTTTTTGCTTCAGAAAAACGCAATCAAAGAAGGTACTGTTCATTTGAAGGACTTGGAGGTCGGACAGGACGTGTTATTGCTGAATGGCGTATTGGGGGTTGTTAGAGGTACGATCCGAGGGTTTGTCTGATTGTGACGAGAAATACAAGACCCTGGTGATCAAAATTGGACTACTACTTTGAGTATACCAAGTTCTAGATGAGTGTCCAACTATTAAAGGTACATCTATAGGTATGTATTGGATCTAGTTGACTAGAGCAGCAATCTCCTCGTCGTTGTATCCCATTATGTACAAAATGTCACGTAAGGATTTGGTGTTCAAACAGCATGGAGCTTCCTTTTGGACCTTTGGTTTGGCATTCCATGCGACACCCCATCCAGCGACACTCATCATCTTCAAATCGTTTGCACCATCGCCCACTGCAACTGCTTGTACTACTTCGATTCCATGATTTTTGGCAATTTCACACAAAAGATCGGCTTTCTTCTCTCCGTTAACAACGTATCCCGTTGTGGTACCATCAAGCTTGTTGTCCTTGTCCAAACTCAAGGTGTTGGCATATGCGTAGTCTAAACCGAGTTGTTCCTTGACATAAGAAGCCAACGGAATAAAACCTCCCGAGCAGACGGCCATAACAACGCCCAAAGACTTCAATGCTTTGCAAAGTTCTCTGGCCCCGTTTGTGATTTCAATCTTTTCTTTCAATTCATCCCAAAGAGTAGTGGCGTCGATACCCTTCAACAACAACACCCTCTCACGCAAGGATTCGTTAAAATCTAACTCACCGTTCATGGCTCTTTCGGTGATTTCGGCAACCTTATCCTCAATGTCCGCGTATGCCGCAATCAATTCAATGACTTCTTGATAGATCAAGGTGGAGTCCATGTCAAAGACAAACAACTTCTTGTTCTTCCTCTGGCTCGATTCTTGAAAGAAAATGTCGTACGGGAGTCCTTCTGTCTCCATCTCTTTCTTCACCAAGGATGACGCAACTTCGGGGACGTTGGTATCCACTTGGAAGTCGATGACTCTGTTGGCCGAAAGTTCCTTCTTGGCGAGAACAGTCAACTTCAACTTAGAAGTTACAAATTTATCGATCGAAGATTGTTCATCAAGAGTTAATGCATCGCCACGAGCTATGAAAGTGAGGTGATAATCCAGCATTCTGTCACGGTTGCCTAAACTGGATGTTGATAAAGCTTGTTTCGATGTTCTGCACACACGCAGCCTGAGTCAATCTGCGTTTCGCCCGTTGGCTTTTATATTTTTTTCTAAATTAGGCTTGGCCAAACCTCACCGCAATATTGCAAATGTCGAAACAAAACTCACGCTGAATATATTATCTATAAGTTTAGGAATCGCTATGTTCACGCTTCAAGTCATATTCACTTAATCCAATCCCACCGCCAAGCTTCTCGTGGTTTGCCTTGTATAATGCTAGTTTTTTGTCCGCAATCAGGTTCATCTCCTTCCAGTAGACATCGTGGATATACTCGAAATCCAACATACCATTAAATTCCTTGTCTAAATGCTGCTTGGGCACAAAGTTCTCAAAGGGTTGATCATAAATAGTTTTCAGTCTGGTGTACGGGTCGATGAACGGGCCCACCACCTTGAAGAAGGTATAACCAATCCATGGAATGTTCGTGAAAAGACCGCGGCCCAAGCGTTCAGGGTAGTGGTTTTGTAAAATGTGTAAAACCTGCTTGCAAATTCCGAGCGAAGGGAACTTGGCCGAAAGATTCAAATGGGCCGGCGCAGCCTTGAAGTCAATCAAGAGCGCCAAGGTATCTTGGCCGGCAGGCATGTACTGGATTACCCTTTCTAACATGAACACCAAGTGCTGCACCTGTCTTATCGATGCACTGGTATTCTGGTATCCGTTTCTAAGATATAAGCACGGTCTATTATCCATGTCGTAGCCGACTATGAGGTTCTTTCCCGTGAGATTCTCGGCTTCCACGAGATCGGGAGTGATTAATTTGGACTGGTCGGTGTGACCTGGAATATTGACCACGCAGAAGGTTCTTCTCCATATAATTGTGTCTTCCAACCTCTTGATGCAGTGATCCACCTTCCACTTGGAGGCACGCAAGTACCGCAAAAAGCACTCTTTGGTCAACCATGACTTCTCTTCGACGGTCACGGGATATGTGGGGGCACCGGGGGTATCGTTTACCGGAATCTCCTTCGTGATGTATTCCTGGAAGTATTTCAATACCTTTTCGTACTTTTCCTCCTGCTCGGGGGTCAAATCGAACACCAGCGGTTTAATGGGGTTCAACGGCTCTTCGAATGGCACATGGCGTTTGATAAGCCCGGGCTTCGTGCTCGAAGCAGACACGGAGGTCGATTTGGACGACACAGAGGCGGTCTCCAAGCTCTCCGCACTTGCGTTTGGCAAGTCCTTGTCCCTTTTCTTGAAAATCGCCATTATCTCGTAGTAGAACAGAGAGCCATAACTTATGCGCGCTGGATATTTATACCGCGCCGGCCCGGAAGCAAGGAAATGCCGATGAACAGACCCCAAATCCGCCGGGAGATTTTTATTTCTGCGGCGAAAAGAAAGAAATTCCGCGGTTGACGGCTTTTAACGTCATGGCCGTCATGGACGGGATAACCATATTGCCTCTGTATGTTACGGGATGGCGGGCTTGGGCTAACCAACATGGTCGGACATAACTGTTCTGCGCATGCGCGTCACCTTAGATAAACCGTGATCGAAGCCCGCACTGCCCCGCCAAGAAACGAACGCCTACCAAGATTGGAGTCGCCAGAACGACTGTTATTGGCGTTGGGATACATTAGTAAATTACACACTTTTTCGACCAGAACGGCAGGAGCGATCCAAATATGTCGTGTCAAGCGTTGTCCACCAGCCCGCGCAAGGATGCAGTCTGCTCCTGTTTCTATCGCACTGTATTAGTTCGGGTTCCAACCACAGATGTCAGTGACAATTCAAGCATCATCACAAACCAAAGAGGCGCCGGTCGAGGAATCGTTTCTCCGGGAACTCATACAGCAAGGAGCGGACCAGTTGCACGACAAAAAGGCATTCATCACCTCCATCACCACGCAGTTGAGCATCAAGAGCTCCAAGTACAAGTTTCTTGTGGAGGTGATCAGCGTGACGGCGCCGGCCGCAATCGACGCCACGTTCACGATTTCGTCCTCAATCGGGGCGCTCTGGGATGGAGAGCGTGACGGGTATTACACCTTCAAGGTTGCCTCTGGCCACGTGTATCTCGTGACGGTGTACTGGATCTATGTGGACTAGTGCGGGCCCGGGCGGGCGTTGAGCTTGTTCTGGATGAGGTCGAGCTGGTCGCAGAACTCGAGGAGCTCGCGTACCGGCGCCTTGGTGTCGTCCACCACTCGGTTGATTTGCTGGAGCACCAGCTGGACGTCGGCGTCGTCGTTGGGCCGGAACCGGCGATGGTCGAACGGAAGCGGCCGTTTAGTCAATTGAATGTTTTTCGTCACGGGGGTGGCGGTGTCCAAATGTAGTTGCTTCATCATGTCGCGCTTCTCCTCCGCAATATGGGCCTGGAGCGCGACGGTGGTCTTGGTGAAGTCCTGGAGGTACTTGGAGTCCAGGTCGTAGGCGGCCTGGAGCGCGCGGTACGACGCCTCGAGCGCCTCGAGCTGCTTGAGCTCGGCCAGGAGGTATGTTTCGCACACCGCCTTCTTGTGGTGCACCAGGTCGATGCTGAGCGGATCGAGGTCGTCCGGGGCGGAGCCCTTCACGCGCACGTGGAGCGACTTGAGCGGCGGGAGCTTGGTGACGTGGAGCCGGGCCAAAAACGACCGCGTGTTCTTGTCGCTGAGCCAGTGGTGCGTGAGCACGCGCTGTGCCTCCAACACCTTGGCCCGCAGCGCCGCGCTGGGGCCGTACCGCTCGAGCACCTTGTTCAGCGACACGTCGCACAAGTTCTCGAACGACTTGTACGAGTCGCGGTCGAGCGGCGTCCAGAGCTTTTCAATCACCTTCCCCGCCACCCGTTTGCGCACGCGCTCCTTGCGCACGCCCGCGGGGTTGAGCGGGTCGTAGTCGGCATCGGCATGGCTGTGGACGGTGGCCCGGTCCACGGCCAATGTGGCGCGCGGCCGTTTGCGGGGGTAGTCTTCGCTGTCACTGCCGCTTGTGTGGGCGGTGCGCTGGGACGCGGACGAGGCGTCGCTGGCGTAGGAGTCGGGGTCAGGCGTTTGCTCGCGGCTCAACACCAAGCTGGGCTCCTCTGGGGTTTCGGCGGGGGAACCGAGCCGGCTGGGGGTCTCGGGTGTGGTTTCTGTATTGGGGATGTGTTCTGGATGGGGCGTGGTCTCCGGGTTCGAACTGGTTACAGGCGATGCGGTTGAGGCTGTATTGACCGGCGAGATTGAGTCTGGCAGCCCCGCGGGGGCCGAGGGCTGGGTCGAGTCTGTTTCCGCGGTAAGGTCTATGCTGGCGTTTTTTTGGGGTTTTGTGGCTGTGGCTGTGGCTGTGGCTGTGGTTGTGGTTGTGCCTATGTTTGAGTCTGTGTTTGAGTCTGTGTTTGAGTCTGTGTTTGTGTCTGCGGGTGATTTGTGTGGGTTTGCGGTGGGGTGTGTAGATGGATATGTGGGAGTTCCAGTCGATCCGGTCGTACCATTTTGAGTATCGATGGTATCGATCTGGGAATCGCTATGCGTGTTTCCATCACCGGTGGCCACGGCCATTTCGGACTCCATGTTACTGCGATGTGATGTGTATTATTATAAGTCGCGGCCATCTGATAGCGCGCAATGCAATGGACTGCAGCCTGGAACAGTGAAAACGGAACCTGGGGTCTGTATTCGAGAGCGGTATCTGCTATTCTGCTACTCGGATATTCTCTCACTCTCACACTCATTCTCACCACATATCTTCTCGTTTACACTCATTCTCATTCATTCTCATTCTCATGCTCTGCCTGGCATTAGCTGGATTGGTGCCGCGCGCTTCGGTCCCGCAGCCTAATTTCTTCCTGCTGCCTGGTCTCCTGCCTGGTCTCCTGCCTGGCCTGCTGCTTGTCCCCTGGCGTCTGTAGTGACTTGATTTGTGCCATCACCTTCTTTTGGGCAATGCCCACTACCCGCTGGACAGTCGCCTGCTTAAGCCCAAACCGGTAACAAAGGTAGTCAAGTAAGTGGCGCTCGCACCGAGCCACCTCCGCCTCCAGCAACGGCAGATCCCGCACGTCAAACCGCGGCGCTTTTTGACCGCCCTCGTGGGGCGTCGCTTCCCCCACATCTAGCGCAAAAATCCGGAGCAACTTCTTCTCCATGGTGCCAAGCAGCTCGTCAAGGCCCTTGTGTGACTCCAGCACCAACGCATCGTGCACCCAGCGGCAGTACTGGTCCGTCTGTGCGGCACTGAGCCCGAGCAACTGCTCCAGGTCCATGTGGTGGTATTTGTGGTCGAAAAACGGGAGGTCGGACCGCTGGGAATCAAGCCAGGGGCCCCATTGGTCCGGGTTGGGCGGACGCGGGTGCGCCAGGAGAAATAGCTTCGTGGAAAGGTAGACGTACGCCACAAACTGACACTCCGGGAGATTGGCCACCGCCGACACCGCGCCCGCGACAGGCACCGTGCCCGCGGGGTACACCATCGCCACGAGGCGGTGGAACACCACGAGGAGCCGCGGCGCCTCGCCCAAGTGCAAATCGCCAAACACCCGGAACGCGGGCGCAAGAAGCAGCTCCGCCGGCACCGCCCACGTGTCGCGCGGGAGCACGCGGAGCCACCGGCACACGCTGTGGTAGAAGAGGTTGTCGAGCGGCGCGGGCGCGTGCGCCAACAACGGCATGCCCGACATCGTCATCACCAGCGCCATCGCGGGCGGGAGAAGCGCGTAGAGGCCGAGGTAGTGGAGGCGGTTGCGCTTGAGCGCCGCCACGTACGTATCCGCCGCCACCGGGTGGTGGTTGAGGCGGCGCATCGCCAAATAGAGAAAGACGTAAATGTCGATGTTGGCGGGCATGGCGCCCGAGAGCGCGGCCGCGGCACACCGGCGCCACACGAGCCGCACCATGGGCGTGAGCTCGCGCTGGTACGCTGCCGTCTGCAGCGGGGAGAGGTGGGGGTGGAACTCGGCCACCGCTTCGGGTACAAGCCGGCGCAAGAGGTACTGGACGCACAGAAGGTACTGGGCGCGGCCGGTTTCACCGTAAAGCCTTTTCTGGGTGGGCTGGGCCGCCTGGGACGCCGAGGCCTGCGACACACGGGCGCCGAAGCCGGTGTCGGTGAGCAGCACGTTGAGTCTGCGGGTCTGGGTCACGGCGATGCCGTCGTCATCGTCGAACTCGAAGTTGCCCTCGACCACGTGGCCAAACTGGCAGAATTTGCGGCCAGCGCTCAGACGATAGAGCCGCGAGCGGCAGTTGTCGACGCCGCAGA
Source organism: Clavispora fructus (assembly GCA_003707795.2). NCBI lineage: Eukaryota > Fungi > Ascomycota > Pichiomycetes > Serinales > Metschnikowiaceae > Clavispora > Clavispora fructus. Next base: position 92,393 of record PPLK02000042.1, read on the forward strand.
CGGGGCCACGGAGCCAGGTGACCTGGGACATGAAGAGTAGTGGTGGGAGCTGTGTGCCGGATGGGTTCTGAGGATGAGTGAGGGACGTTGGGAGAGGGGAGATAGGTTGTGTGAAGGTGTGAGTAAGAGAATGAAAGTGAGGGTGAGTGAATGAGAAATCGAGAGATGTAGAGTGAGTGAGGGTAGAGTAAGGGTAATGAGGGTAGAGTGAGGGTAGTGAGGGTAGAGTGAGGGTAGAGTAAGAATGAGAACGAGCGAGAGTGAGAGACAAGACACAAGTGAGTAGAGGCGATCAAAAGATAGAATAACTAAAGAATCCAACAAAGGAGAGAAGAGATCAAAGTTGACAGGCGGAACAAGTCAAGTCATGGCGCGGTTGCACCGAAGAATCAACAGTAGAATCAACACTGTTATCAACACTGATCAATGTCAGGCATATAAAAAACCACCGGGAATGTCTTGACCTTCCAATGTACGCATGAAAAGAATATACGCCTGCTCCAGTCGTGCAACAGTGATTCGCAGCAGGCCTGGAGCGGTTGTGCTGGTATTGAGCGGTTCAAAACTTAGGTTCGGCAATGCTACAAATTGAGAACTGTGTATAAATGGCGAACCGGGGTTTGTCTTTGTAATCGAACCTCGATCGGAGGTTGAAGTCCTTGAGGAGGCAAATTCTCGAGTGTACGTCCGTCGCGCTTCCCTGCAGATGCCATGGCTCGGTTCCACGACAGGAACCCAATATCCCACAGACTGTCCAGTGATCCTGTGACTCCCAACTCTAACTCCACCCTCACTCTAACTCACTCTAACTCACTCTAACTCACTCTAACTCACTCTAACTCACTCTAACTCACTCTAACTCACTAACTCACTTTATTTCTACCCTCTCTCCACCTCCACCCTAACTCCACTGTGTTGCCCAGCGGCATAAATGCCTTGGACGGTATACAGCGCCGCAGCGCCGTGGCCCGTCCGATGCCCAATTCTGGCACCCCAAAATCCCCACCCAAAAGAACACCCAGGGCACGTGATGCCCCACCCCATGGCCTGCCACCGCAAGCAACAACCTCCGGTACCCGAACCCTATATCCGGCCCGACACAATGGCCTGGCACATACGGCCCATAATTTGTTTCTTGTGGGTTTTGGGCCGACAATTTGCATACAGAAGCCGTTGGCACTAACGCCGGCGCATCGCACCCCCGCTTTTGCGCCGCGGTTTGGGACCCAGCGGTTTGGGCCCAACCCGACCCCGACCCACGACTGGGTCTGACCCACTTTGGTGTTTTTGCGCAGTTTCACAGTTTCACCGCTCAGGCCATTTCGGGCCTGGCGGGCCCTCCACGGAACACCCCGGGTATTTCTCCCGCGTGGATACTCCGGAACCAGCAAAAGGTTCGGCTGTGCCGGTTCGGACACATTCGTCACCCTCGCTCGGCGATTAATCGCCCCGCACACACCATCTCGGTTTCCTCGCTCCAGCCCCATATGCACTCCTCTACGTCATGGCATCTGGTCCCTTGCACTAGCAACCCTGGGCCCGCAAGGTCACCACAGACGGACAGGGCTCCGGACCCACCGGGACACCGCCCTCTGGCCCCCAAATCTAAGAAAGTGCGCTGTGGCACCAACCACCAAAATCCCGGGCCCGGCTCCGACCCCAGATAAGGCCCCAGCCGGATTTAGCGACGCGAGTCCCATTTTCGGTGTTTGCGTAGGAAGAGGTCGGACCTGCAGGTGCAGATGTCCGAAGCCGTCTGAGGGGAACCTTCATCCCCACAATGGGAATGGCCCGAGCTGAGAAGTATAAATTGCACCAATGCCCGCGGGTTTTTGCGTTTTTCCCTAGTGTTCTACCCTCCGTCTTTCACCATGATTAGAACTACTTTCTCCAAGACCGCTGTGCGCAAGGCGTGGACCCCATCTTTGATTAGATTGTACTCCAACTTGCCCTTGTCCGTTACCGTCAACTTGCCCAACGGTACCTCTTACGACCAACCCACCGGTTTGTTCATCAACGGTAAGTTTGTGTTGCCGCAACAAAAGAAGACCTTCGAGGTCATTTCCCCTTCTACTGAGGAAGAGGTGACCCACGTGTACGAGGCCAGAGAGGAGGATGTGGACGCGGCCGTCAAGGCCGCTCAAGCTGCTTTTGAGGGTGGCTGGTCCACCGCCGACCCTGCCGTCAGAGCCGCGGCGTTGCACAAGTTGGCCGATTTGCTCGAGGCGAACGCTGAGACCTTGGCCGCCATTGAGTCGTTGGACAACGGTAAGTCCATCTCAAACGCCAGAGGTGACGTTGCCCTTTCCATTGGCTGCTTGAGATCCACTGCCGGCTGGGCCGACAAGATCTTGGGTACGGTGGTGGAAACTGGTGACTCGCACTTCAACTTCACCAGAAGAGAGCCATTGGGTGTGTGTGGCCAAATCATTCCATGGAACTTCCCATTGTTGATGTTCACCTGGAAGGTGGCCCCTGCCATCGCCACCAACAACACCATTGTGTTGAAGACCTCCGAAACCACTCCATTGTCCGCCTTGTTTGTGTGTAAGTTGATTGAGGAGAACAATGTGCTCCCACCAGGTGTGTTGAACGTGGTTAACGGTTTCGGTAAGATCACCGGTAACGCCATCACCGACCACCCAACCATCAAGAAGGTTGCCTTCACCGGTTCCACCGCCACCGGTAAGCACATTATGGCCAAGTGCGCCAACACCTTGAAGAAGATCACCTTGGAATTGGGTGGTAAGTCCCCTCACATGATTTTCAACGACGCTGACCTCGATGTTGCTGTGAAGAACGTCATCACCGGTATTTTCTACAACTCTGGTGAAGTGTGCTGTGCTGGTTCCCGTTTGTACGTCCAGGAGGACATCTACGACCAATTTGTCGAGAAGTTTGTCGCTGCTGCTAAGAACGTTAAGGTCGGTAACCCATTCGACGAGGAGGTGTTGCAAGGTGCCCAAAACTCCTGGAACCAATTGTCCAAGATTTTGGGCTTTATTGAGACCGGTAAGAAGGAGGGTGCTACTTTGTTGACTGGTGGTAAGAGAGCTGGTGACAAGGGTTTCTTTGTTCAACCAACTGTTTTCGGTGACGTTACCGAGGACATGACTATTGTCAAGGAGGAAATCTTCGGCCCTGTTATCACTGTGCACAAGTTTAAGACTGTTGACGATGCTGTTAAGATGGCCAACAACTCTCAATACGGTTTGGCTGCTGGTATTCAATCCACTAACGTCAACACCTGTATCGATGTTGCCAGAAGAGTTAAGGCCGGTACCGTCTGGGTTAACACCTACAACGACTTCCACCAAATGGTTCCATTCGGTGGTTTCGGTGCTTCTGGTGTGGGCAGAGAGATGGGTAAGGAGGTTTTGGAGAACTACACCCAAACCAAGGCTGTCAGAATGGCCATCCACAAGTAATCCATCATGACTTCAGATATTAAAAGACTTTGATTACGATAAAAAAATACATATATTCACGATTACCTTTCAGTAGCATTTGTGTATGAAGTTTGAAATTGACCAACACACGAGTGCGACGGCTCCTTGTTCCCAAAGTCTGCAACCCAAATCTAGGGTCACTGAATTGGAATGAATATTATTCAATGTGTGGAAACTATTGGTCCTTGTTTCTGGGAACTAATCCTACTGTAGATCACGTTAGTTAGCGACGAACCCTTTATACTAATATCTCAGTAGACCATCGAGATTGTCGATTTTCAACCTGGATCTATGAATCTCATAATATAAACGGTCGTCCACGTCGCTCATCGTATCATGTCACTTATCGACGCTGGAATAGGACTACAGGAAATTATCCAGCGGTGGAAATGCCAGCATAGCAATCTACAAAGAGCCAATCAAAGCAAATATAAACGCATAAATCACTGTAAGCTAAGATGCGCAGTTCCGGCTCATTCTCTATACCACCGGTATCTTCTCGTATCCCCACCATAGGAGCGGATATCACGTGGCACCAAGGATATGGACCCTGGGTGCGCGGTGTACTGATGTCGATTTTGGTGTCTGTAGTTCTTTCACGTGACGTTAGTGACTGCTTTATTCTCACCGCACCAGTGCCTCAACCTGCACAGGGTGCAGTTCGCTCCAGCGAAAAAACCAAAAAACTTTTGAGAAATTTTTCATTCCTTTGTCCTAATAACTTTCACCGAGATTATCAAGATGGTATGTGTTATCCAACAACGCTTAATCGACTGTGAATCATTGATGTCTGCCACCTAATAACTATTCCTGCTATCCTCAACTCCGTACTCGTTTCATCAGCACTTGTTGCTCTTGTCTTGGACTATCCGTGACCCAAAATCCCGTTTCAAAATCCTATGCGTCCACTCCTTCAACCTCCAGTCATGCTTACTTCGTGTTTGAATTCCAGTACTAACATCTTAGAGTGACTCCGTTACTATCAGAACTAGAAAGGTTATCACCAACCCATTGTTGGCCAGAAGACAATTCGTCATTGACGTCTTGCACCCAAACAGAGCTAACGTCTCTAAGGATGAGTTGAGAGAGAAGTTGGCTGAGTTGTACAAGGCTGACAAGGATGCTGTCTCTGTTTTCGGTTTCAGAACTCAATTCGGTGGTGGAAAGTCCACTGGTTTCGGTTTGGTTTACCAATCCGTTGCCGACGCCAAGAGATTCGAGCCAGCTTACAGATTGGTCAGATACGGTTTGGCTGAGAAGGTTGAGAAGCCTTCCAGACAACAAAGAAAGCAAAAGAAGAACAGAGACAAGAAGATCTTTGGTACTGCTGCTACCCACGCCAAGAAGATTGCTAAGAGAAACGCTGATTAAGCTCTTTAATGCCTTCATGACCCTTAAAGAATATCTGTCCCCTGATAATAATCCTTTGATTTTTGTATACTAAATAGTATCATTGTGGTGTATTATTTCTTTTCGGGATGCATATACTATTTACCAATAAAGAATCAACTCCATGTACCGACTGATGTAGCAGTTGTCCCGAGCCGACTTCGGTGTGTTGATGTTCCGTGATGCGCTACTCTTCCCCTTGTATCTCAGACCCGGGCCTACATCTGGTATCCGTAATATATTGCATTATGATACATCTAATCCGATATTCCTGTCTCGTCGACATCCGCTCCGTAAAAACGATCGAACGGATCTGCACCCTCGCGTGGGTCTGCTTCGTCGTCAGTTTCGGGGTATGTGCCAATCCAGTAGCACGGGGTGTCGAGCCGGTCCCGGTTTTGGTGCAAGTACGCAGTCTTGTCCGCCACGTGGTCGTAGTTGGTGCCGGTAAAGATCTCAAAGAGCGCCTTGAAGTAGCGGATCAACGACCGGAGCCCGCGAAGGTAGCCCATGTCCGGGAGGTGGGGGTGCTGCGGCGGTTTGTTGAACGCCGCGCTTTGGGGATCGGCCGCAATTACACTTTGGGCAAAGTCAATGATGTGCACCTTGACTGGGGCCGGGGCATCGTCGGTTGGGGCGCCGTCGTACGTTAGCAAGATGGACGAGCCGTACATGCGATAACCGTGCAACGCGTCAAAGTTGACGAGCAACTCCTGTAACTGCTCGACAATGTGCGGTAGGCGCGACGCGACCGAATACCGGGACAGGCCATCGTACAAGAACTTGGCCAAGATCTTGGCGAACGGCTTGCCGCATTGCAACTGGCGGCCAAAGTACTTATCCCGCATAAAGTACTTGTGGCGGGTGCGGTCCCAAACCTGCAACCCGCACATGCGCACGCCGAGCTCGCGCGAGGTGGTGGAGCGGCACTTCTCGCGCTGTGACGCCTGCTTCTTGTCGGAGGCATCCACGCCGTACTGGCGTGTGCCCATCTTGAGGTCCAACGCGCACGGTTTGTGAAGGTTGGCGGTCAAGTCCTCGAGAAGGATGTAGCGCTCGAACCGGGTGTGTTTGCGCAGCACCACCGGGCGGCGCTCGCCGTCGTCGTCCATGTCGAAGATGGTGTCGGCGCGTTCGTCGTCGGGGCGCCACAGCTGGGGCGTGAACACCTCCAGGATCACCTGCGCCTGCAAGTCGGTGTTGACGGAGGTGGCACCGTAGTCGAGCGCGGCCGCGTCGCGGTGGGGCGAAAGCAGGAGCCCTGCGAAGCCGGTGGAGTCGGGCGCGGAGTTGGAGTACCGCTGCCACAAGCGGTCGGGGATGATGTGGCGGTTGTCGTCCAAGGACACCTCGGGCGGGGTGTAGTCGGGGAACGACGGGCGGCGCCGGGCCGACGCCGGTTCCAGGGCCACGTGTGGCGGCTGGTGCGGCGGCGGCTCCTCGCTCACGATGCTGGAGTAGCGCACGTTGAGCACGCCTATGTACTTGGGCATAAACTGGAGGAGGTCCAAGTGGCGCCGCTCGATCGCCTCGTACCACCGGTTCTCGCGGTTCATGAGCGCCTTGCACACGGCGCGGCGGCTGAAGCGGAAGATGGCGGTGTGGCCGCCCACCTTGTTCTTGAACGGCCGGAGCTCCACCGACAACGGGTACGACGAGGTGGGCCCGCGCGTGCCGTCGTCTGCGGCCGCGCTGGCGCCCGTGGCCGCGGGCCCGAGCCCGTTCGCGCCAACGTGTTTGTGGATCTGCGTGATGTCGCCGTGGGTGCCGCGGTCAAACTCCACGTCGGCGGTCAAGTGCTGGAGGGTGTCGGTGGCGGCGGTCTCTTTGACGGGGGTGTGGGGGAAGTACGTGGCGGAGGACACGGGCTCGAGCAACGGGCGGGTGGGGGAGGAGCGGCCAGCGTCGGGCACCGCGGCGGCAAGGTCCTCGTCGCCTTCGGCGTCGCCGCGAAAGAGCCGGAGCGAGTGTGCGGCCTTGCGCCCGGTCACCACCGGGACCTCTTCGTCCTGCGGAGGTGTCGGCGTGGGGGGGTTTACGCGCTCCATGGTGGTCGATG